>JABMCL010001960.1:547500-730000 GCA_018857735.1 Alviniconcha marisindica | reverse complement strand
TTTCGTCGTTTAATTGTTGTTTAAGTGTCGTTTTGTAGCTTGATAAAGGGAATTACTCCCAAAATTTGCAGACTGTGTTTTTGTCCTAATAAATAGCGTTCTTTTGAACATTTTATGTGTTTGGATCTGTGCACCACAAGTTTCTTCGCCCTTTGTGCAGGAAGTCAGTTATCGCCTATCTGACAGTTGTAGCAGTTGGCGATTGTCGAAGCGATCGGCTTTGCCCGAAACTCTTTGTGCGTGTGTGTGTGCGTGTGTGTGTGCGTGCGTTCGTGCGTGCGTGCGGGTGTGCGTGTGAGTGTGCGTGTGTGTGTGTGTGTGTGTGTGTTGTGTGTGGTGTGTGTGTGTGTGTGTGTGTGTGTGTGTGTCTGTGTTTAAGTGTGCGTGCGTGGGTGCGTGCGTGTGTGTGTGTGTTTACTAGGAGGCGTAACTGAATTACTTTGTTTTGTTAGTCGTTTATTGTTAACGTGTGGAACAATGTTAGTGTTGTTCTTTCATTGACTTAATGTTAATTTCCGAGTATTCGGTTGCTTCCTCCGTCCATAGCCTTCGTCGCATACAGAACTGTGCTGCTCGCCTCATACTGAAAAAAACGTAGAACTGGCAACGTCACACCTCTGTTTCAATTACGCCACTGGCTCCCAATCCAACAAAGAATTCCATACAAGATAAACACTCTCTGCTATAAATGTATCACGGACACTGCTCCGTCTTATCTCTGTGACTGTCTTCAACTTTACACACCATCCCGTACTCTCCGCTCTGCTTCTGATACTCTCAGCCTCCAGAGTCCTCGCACCAGACTCTCCACTGTTGGTTCCCGTGCCTTTTCTGTGTTTGGTCCATCAACATGGAATGACCTTCCCCTTCTTCTCCGACAGAAACCCTCTCTGGACTCATTCAAAAGCAACCTAAAAACATTTCTCTTCCCAAAACTGTAGACCTGCCATGTTTTCTATTTCGTGCTGCTGTCTTCAGCCATCAAGGTTTCAAGGTTTTATTGAGCTTTTTGCCCCTGGGGGCTAGAAAGCGAAGTTACATTCGCACACGACATTCATTATGAACAAGTACGAGTTCTCCTAATAAATAACTACCACTTTATATATAAGAAAGAAAAAATACTCAAACACAAATCAAAGTTGTTATAAATATGTAAGGCTAAGGCGTAAAATAAAATATTTCTTATTTCGGTGTGTTTCATTATTGGCTTAATCAAAATAACTCAAAAATACAACTAATAAATTTGGCAAGCTTAACATTCTTAGATTTTGACGTCATATTCATGAGGCTACAAAATTTGGGCACGTTGGGATGATGTGTATAATATTTATCAACATACTTAGTACGGTTTCTCTTGACATTTTCGTTGGAACAGTCAAGCAAATAGTGATATTCATCTCCTACCTCACCACTGTCACAAACAGTACATATTCTTTCATCCCTTGGAATACCTAACGATCGTCTTTGCTGGATTGGTAGTCTGTGGTTACGAAGTCTAAATTTCAATACTCTTTGTCTTAGGATAGATGGGAGATAGGTTAGATATTCCTCAAAGCAAAATTTCTTTTTAAATAAACGATAATTACCACAAACACTATTTTCTGCTACTCTGCTTTGCCATTCTTGTATAAATTGGTCCATTAGTCTTTGCTTCACTATACGTTTAAAACTTTCGATGGTATGGATTTGGTTAGACCAAATATGAGATAATCCTAAACTATCTAATAACGAATGCACTTTCATAAGCCATGGGAGTTTATAATCGCTTGCATAATACAACTTTGAACACAGATGAAACATTTGGCTAGAAATCTTGGGCGATTCAGAGTGAGATACTGCACAAACCATACCAAAATCCTAACATCTTGCATTTTGCTTCAATTTCTATCGGATATCTTCCCACTTCCCCAAGCACCATACATGTTGGGGTTGTAACTTTGACACCTAAGATCAGTTTTAAAAATCGAAGCTGTAGTTTTGAGATTACTTCCATCTTCTCGCACGCCCATATTTCACAACCATACAAAAGGATTGGGTGCACACATTTTTCAAAAAGTTCTAATTGTATATCTAGTGGCAAATTTAGCTGCCGACATTTCCTTAACAATGAAAACATAGCCTTGTTTGCAAGTGAAAACTGTAACTGTTGTGCCTTTTTAAGCTTGTTATTATAGTTAAATTTTACTCCCAAATATTTATAATCCCAAACAACGTCCACAGTTTCCTCATTAAAATTGAGTTTCGGCATCTTTCTGATCTTCCCCCTTGAAAATATTATGACTTTGGTTTTCCTAACATTAATATCGAAACCCCAGAATTCGCAATATATTTTGAGCATATCTAACGCTCTCTGCAAATCTTCAAGACATTCGTCTAGTAAAATTGTGTCATCCGCGTACAGCAATAGAAACAAATATAAAAAATTGTCGATATCTTGAAGACACACATCCTGGGCCAATGCAAATGGTAGTTTTAGGCCCTGAACATTGTTACTCGTAAGAAAACCTTTCAAGTCATTCAAAAACAGCGAAAACAAATCTGGCGACAAATTTTCCTCCTGACGCAGACCAACGTTTGAGACAAAAAACTGCGATAGACCATGCCTAGTTTTCACACATGATTTTGCTTTAGCATACATATCTCGTATCACACGTAGAACCTTTCCATTCACACCAGAATTTAAGTGTTACCCACAACAATCCGCGCTGCACACTGTCAAGGGCCTTGTTATAGTCAATAGACGCACAAAATAACCTTTTTTTTCCGCTGCAAATATACATCCTTGAGACAATGTAAAGCAAAAACATGGTCCATCGTCGAATGCCCTTTCCTAAAACCTGATTGTTCAGTACCAAGAATGTCAATGGTTTCTAAAAAGGAATGAATTCGATCGTTTATCACACTAGTAAAGAGTTTTCCAAAACAACTCAGCACAGTTATACCCCTATAGTTATCTGGGTCATTCACTTGACCTTTTCCTTTATAAATAGGACTAATATAGCCAATGGACCAAGCGTGTATAATTTTACCTGTCTGCAGTACAATATTAAGTAGCGTAGTAACTGCGATTAGCAATTTAGAAGAAGAAGTCTTTAGGAATTCGTTAAGTATACCATCATACCCACAGGATTTATTATTTTTAAGCTTCTTGATACATTTCAAAATTTCGTCCGCTGAGATATCATTTTCTAAATCATCGTTATCAAATGTATGAAGAAGTTCTTCCTCGGGGATGTTTCCCAGCTTCTCAAAGTGCTCAACAAAAAGATCATGGCTAATGGCATCTACAGTATGCTTCTTTTGACGGTTGTTACTATTCAGGATTCTCCAGTATGCACGTGGATCCGAAGAACGCAATAATCTTATCCTTTCGTGGAAGACTTTCGTGTGCATCTCAAGTCTCCGTTTGCTGCCCATTTTAAGCTGTATAAATTTAGCTTTGTAGTCAGAATGCTCGTGTGTGCGGGTGTACGTGTGTGTGTGTGTATGCGCTTACAATAGTCTCTATGGACAAAATTTTGCGCTTTACAAATACTTTTTTAAATTATTATTAATCAGTAAATCTGTCATTTGACGCTTGGTTCCAACGGCTTGCTAATATGCCGCCATACTTCTCCTTACCAAGGACTGGACTCACTGAGCGTCGTTAGTTCTGCAGTGACGTCACCCATCTCAGTTTTGCTGTCTGTCCCTAATCAGCCACCAGTCATATTAAGAGAAAGGAAGAGTAGTTGTTTGGCGGTTTGGTTGGTTAAAAAAACCTATGCAGTGTTACAGTTCACGAGGGATTCCCGGAGCAGCAGGGACTGGCCGCAGACCGTGAAGAACACAACCGAGTCGGGTTAGGAAGGACTCCAGTGAAGGGCCGAAGTGACTTCATAGTCACTTATCTACTGACCAATCAGGCAACGTGTTGGCTTACTTCAGTGCTACATCGCTCAACACCTCCATGTACGGATTTGTTTCCATTTGTAGTCACATGTGACAAAATCAGCAAGTGAGGTTCTGAGTAAAATGATGAAACTACCACGTGTAAAGTCAATCAGCAAAGAAGTGAGTGTGAGTGAAAGTATATATCTTGTAAAGGATGGTTGCATAGGATGGGAGCTGGCTGTCGAATAAAAGCCCCACGTACAGTAATGTGCTCGGCATTTTTTTTTTAATCAACAATTATTATTATTATTATTATTATTATTATTATTATTATTTTTAACAGTTTAGAAATAATTATTGAACAGATGCGTTGATCGAGGGCGGCTTTAGAAGATGAGGCAGAATCCGAGTGGCGGAATGTTTGAGGCACATTATTCCAAAAAGAATAGTCCTTGATAAAAAAATAAAAAATAAAAATAAAATTCAATATAACAAATATAACACAATTATAGAACATAAGAGTACACCCGTTCCAACAGTGGATAACATACGTATACAAATATACATGCACATGTTATACATACATAATAGACAAAAAGATACATCCATACAGACAAAGAGTTGGACAAAGTATTCATAGACAGATATTTGCCTGCACAATGAGTGATTGACTGCCTGTCACATGTGTATATATTCTAAATCTAAAATAACTACATATGCCCTGAGGTTATAAGTTTTCTGTTTTCAAAATAGGCTTATAACAGAGCCAGTTCAAGATAAAGGTGGGCAGTTCGCCGCTGATCTTTGCATTGTATTCATCTATTTTGTATTTCAGCATCAGTTGTTGAAGGAAGCAGGAGAGAGTTGGCAAGCACTTGTCGAGTTTGCATTTGTATATAAATTGCTTAGCTTGAAGTATCACTAAGTCAAAGACTGTGTCAGTTTTGATGTCTATTTCTGTTCCAAACAATACAAGATTTTGTGTAAATTTTACATTTAGCGCTGTCTCACATTTTTCTTTCAATGTTGTTTCCCGCGAAGTCCAAAAACGTCTGAAACAAGCACATTTCCAAAACATATGTTCAATGCTATCTTTTTCGTCATTGCAGAAGCCACACTGAGTGTTAGCAGTGACTCCCATTTTGTTTAAAACTATGTTAGTAGCTATTATTCTATGTATAATGCGCATTTGTAACCATTTAAGTTTTACATCTTTAATTTTTTGTACTTTTATGAAAGCTGTATTCCAAGAAATATTTGACTTCAGTTTTTCATTCCATTTCAAGCAACAATTTGGAGTACAGTTGTCGTTTACGAGAATGTTGTAATAGAGCCTTGTACCCTTTGGTGCAGAGTAGATTGTACTCAGCGAGATATTTACCTCATTTGCCATGTTATTACCAATAAGTATCGTAGACGTCTTGATATAATGTTTTATTGAACTGGTGCAACTATTAAAAGTCAAGAAATCAACCGTCATGCCAAACTTTGTATTAAATTCTGCAAGAGTGCGAAACCGCCCATTTTCTTTTATAAAATGAGCGATACAGTACACTCCATTGCCAACCCACTGTACGTACTTGATCATCTTGTTTCCGATCATCATATTTTTGTTATAAAAAACAGGTTCAGAAAGAAGTTGAGATGTCGAGTTTGGTTTCACTTTACTAAAGAAAATTCCATAAGCTTTGAAGACGTCTGACCAGAAGGAATTATTTTTGACAGTTTGGTTGAAAAAGCAAGGGCCGTAGCACTCTAATTGATGAAGAAATGGATACAACTCCATCGGAACATTTCTCCATTTATGGTTTGATATCTTTAACTTTTTTATTCATGTGAGTTTTAGAGCTAAAATATACGTTTTAATACCTGGAATATTTAGACCTCCACTTTTTACATCTTTTATTGTCGTCTTTCTGGCAATTCTGTCTTGTTTTCCATTCCAAACAAATTGAAAACATATTTTTTGAAGATCTTTCACAAAGTTATCAGGGGGGGGGGGGCAGGCAGCAAAATCCACAAATGGATCAGTTTTGACAGAATCAGTGACTTCAGTATAGCAACTCTTCCTAACGGGGTAATAGTCCTAAGTGACCAAATTTTGAACAGTTTTTTAACTTCGTCGAAAATTTTTTTTGTAGCTGCACACTCTTTTAAATCCTGGGTAAACCATATGCCAAGGATCTTAAACATAGTTGGATTCCATACCATTTTCAAATGTGGCGTATATTTTACTCTTGAATATTTTTTGCTACCTAACCATATGGCCTGTGTTTTGTCCGCATTCAAAAACAGGCCAGATACTTTTCCAAATTTATTAATTGCATCTATTGATTTTTCAAATGATTTTTTCTCTCCATTGTTCATTAGTTGTGTTAATCAACAATTAATCTGGTAAAACGTAGTCCTTCAGTGACCCCCCCCCCCCACACACACACACACATTAAACACACGTGTGCATATGTGCACTCGTGCTCTTGAAATACCATGCGCAGCAAAGCAAGACTTGCTAAGGGGTACACAATACAGAACACTGACTGACTGGTCAAGCACAGTGGGTTTTATTGGCCTGACAGTTGAACTGTGGACAGGCAGAGGACGGGCCGACCGCCGTGGCGACAGGCGACGGAGCGGGTTACTGGCGTGCTGCACGCATCACGTCTGTCCCTCAGCGTCTCCTCCTCCTGCCGAACCAGCTGCGTACTCTGTCCACGTTGTCCGACACGTACTGCCGGACTGAAGAGAACGACAAACACACGAGGTAGGAACTTGGCGGGGTGGTCAACGTCAGGGTCTTTGAAACAACTCACTGCCCGCCTACATGTAGGCTATTGGGCGGTTCAGGCTGGATGTGTCTAGCAACAAGCAATAATTTGTTGCTCATGCTATAGGATGCCCCAAAACGGCATTCCCCCCCCCCCCCCCCCATGAACTCGCGATCTTTTGGTCAGCCAAAAATCGATTACCAGGAAAGGGGATCTCGGAGGGTGGGGAAAAAAAGTGTCATCTTTGCATCGTTTTTCGGCCGACCAGAATATCGCGAGTTCGTGGGGGGGGAAATGCGTTTTGGGGCATCCTATAGCACGAGCAACAGGTTATTGCTTGTTGCCAGACACATTCTGACTACGGGCCTCCAAAAATGTCTTTAAAGTTGGCAGTGCAAAATTCACTGTCACCGCCTTCCATTGCTGTGAAGATGCCGGGCAAAAGTCAAAGAAGTTAACAACCTCGCCTGAACCGCTCAGTAGCTTAAGTGCAGAAATAAATGATGCTCTGATCAACTTGCTCAGCGTCAAATTACACGGAGAACGCCGGAACGAAAAGGGAACTTCGCACAAAAAACGTCATGATGATCTGTGCTCAAAATGCCTGCAAATGATATGATACAAGAACAACGAAGTACCATTTTCGTGTTCATTGACCTACAAACCGCATGCATGAACATTCAATCAGCTTTCCTCTTTCTTTCCTACAAATTATAACACACACACACACACACAAACACACACACACACACACATGCATATGTACATAGTTTGTGAAGCGCACCGTTCTCATCGTAGTTGATGCGCTATACAATCTCCAAAGATTTAGCTGTACAATACAGAACATTTCTGGTCATGCTTTCTTGTTATCACGCCATTTAAAGTGGATGTCCGGTCCAGGCGGGACTCGATCTTCTAAAACATGGAAGACTTTGGTGGCAGTATAAAGTTGTTTGCAAGTTACAAGTAATTAAGACACCGTTCTGCGACTTACGTTGGCCCCAAAGTCCACTCCATCTTGAGCTGGCTGTGGTGGTGGGTGGTGATGGCGTAATTGTTGTTGCTACAGTTGTAGGAGCCTGGGTTGTCATCACTGGCGTGGTGGTGGGTGGTGCAGTAGTAGTAGTTGCTGCGGCTGTTGTAGGAGCCCGGGTTGTCATCACTGGTGTTGTTTCTTCAATGGGTTCTTCTGTGGACACAATCAAACAAAAAACAAAACAAAGCAAAAGAAAAGAAAAAGAAAAACGATAAGTACTGAAGTCATATGTAGGACATAGCTTGAAGATGTTGCATGATGATGTTCGACACCCTTACTGAGCAGTCCACCAAACATAACATTCACAAAGACAATGCAAGTTAGAAATTTGACGATTCAAGTGCAGGAAGAAGATGAAAGTGGTAATAGTGATTGTTTGATGGCTAAAGAAACCCGTCAAGGTTTCGGACACAATGATCTTGCTTTTTGCTCTTCTGTTCTTTTTGCAGTTGCAAATGTGATAGCGTGACGCGTTTGTTCCGTCTGCTCCGTCTTTGACGGTCGCCTTAACTTCGGTCCATCTTCGGCAATCTGCAAGAAAGACACAAACTTCGATTTCTTCTGCTCCAAATCACCATCACTAACATGGTACATCTCAGTGCATCATTTTGTGGGTTACCACTGACGCCTGGAGATATATATATATATATATATATATATATATATATATATATATATATTATATATATATATATATATATAATCTTGTTATTTTCATTTTAAGACAATATACAGAAAACACAATCATTTGTAATAATTATACCATACCGAAATAATGATTAAAACACAAGGTATGAACCAGAGCAGTTATTAAAACACTGGACATGACAAGAACCAGACAGGCAAGCAAATGAAACACTTTTTAAATAAAATAAGAAATGTGTTAATAAAAATATAGATAAAAAATAAAAATAAAAATACTGGAACAACCATAGCAATGAAATTAATTTACATAACATGTACATATGAAAAGTGTGTGTGTGTATGTGTGTGTGCGTGCGTGCGTTCGTGTGTGTGTGTGCTTGCGCACGTTGTGCAGCTTAATGTGACTATCAGCATTTTGACCACGCAGCCACAAACATGAGACATCTTCAAAATCACAGTTTCAAGACGCGTGTTTTTCGAAAACATTTACACAAACGTAACGGTGGTGTATTCCTGTTAACTTCACACTTACAAATAAAGACGCCAGAAGCAGCATCAACACAAGAAAGTGGTAACAGCCGGTGACATGTGTGTCAGAATATTATTTTACGAAGGCTCCTCTTGCCCACCCAATACAATTGTACCGTTTTCTCATTGCATAATTTATAATTCGGAAAATCGCATACTTCCTTGCATTTACATGCGTGTTAACATGCCTCACTTCTCGCTGGAGTTCAATAAAAGCATGCATTTTTACCAGTGGTGATCATGATCAGTCAAAGTGTCCCGGGGCAGTCTGGGTCTTAGAGCTCAGTAAATGCACACGTACCCACGGTGATCATAATCAGTCACCTTGTCCCTGGGTAGTCCGGGTCCGACGGTCCACGCGCGATGTGCACGTACTTGATGTAGGCAGAGACGCGTCGGCGCAAATTGAAGCAGGACTAAACATTGCGAGACAAAACGATCATTTCATCATGTTTGTGAAATCAGGCTGTATTGATCAACGAAAGAGGGGGCAAAGAAAGAGGGTAAAAATGAAGTCATTTGGCGCACGTGGGAATAAGATACTACTTTATTGCCTTGCAAAAGAAAATTTGCTTTGAAACAATTACATCGACGTAAATGGGAGAGGTTGTACGTGTCGGGATGATATCGAGTGAGTGTGTGTCTCAGAAAAAGTGGGATTCGTAGCCTCTCTGAACGCCACTTTCAGCTCTATCTTCTAAGAAGATGAGCATATTCCAAAGCGTATGAATAAGCGGTGAATAAGCGGTGCTGGAAAATCTTATTCAAATTTTTTTTCATGGTTAGTGTTATGGTTAATTATTGCAAACTTGAAACACTGATAACTTTTGTCTCTGTCTCGTCTAACAACCGTCTCTAACGGTTCACAATTTAAAAAAGAAACAGAAAAGTCACCTCAGGCTTTCTTTTGTATTTTTCTGCATAATGACCACGGACGCTGATGCTTTGCTATGTCAGTTGCTTTTGATGACAGATACTTACAAAAACGAAGATCAGACCATTCCGCTGCCATGGCCCAAAATCTGAGTGAATGTTCTGCGTCATCCAAACAGCAACAGAAGAGGGGAAGTGAGACAGTGAACGACATCCTCGTCGTGCACAGACCAACTCTTCTTATAAAGACGTGAAAGTTTCGCCAGTCACGTCCTCACTGACGTCAGGTTGCACGGTGGATTGAAACCGATACTAGCCCAACCACTCCTCCCCCGATAGCGATATGTACTTACGGTGCATCAAATTTCATGCCGGCCTGTTGCGACGTTTTGTCACTAAGGTGACAAAACGTGCAGCGATGCCTGCACGTTTTGTCACCAACGAGGTAATGACAAATCGTGCAGGCATTGCACCTTTTTTTTAACTTGGATATCAGTACATGTGATATTGTATGTGTCACGTGTGTGTGTGTGTGTGTGTGTGTGTGTGTGTGTGTGTGTGTGTGTGTGTGTGTGTGTGTCTGTGTGTGTGTGTATGTGCACGCGCGCGTGTGCGTGCGTGCGTCAAAGAGACAGACAGACAGAGACAGAGACAGACAGACAGAGAGAGGGACAGAGACAAAGACAGAGACAAAAGTTACACACAGAGAGACAGAGAGAGCGATAGCGAGAGAGAAAGAGAGAGAGGGAGGGAGGGAGTGAGAGCGAGAAAAAACATGTTAGGCACATATTATGCTAAAAAATGTACAAGACGCTGCATGGAATGAAACATCACACCCAAAGTTAGTCCACGATTACCTTTTATCTCATCGAACCATACCAGCCATTCAAACAAACAAGGGCATCCACAACACACAATTAAACCACATTTTCACCCAGTCTCTATATCTATAGTCATATAATCACAGCTCACAGAGCTACGGGCAGCAGTAGCCTCGTAGTCTACTCAAAGCAATACAGAATTTCAGTTTAGGGCTGATGGAGGCGGGGATAATAAACACAACACAATACACAACAACACACACGTGGGCGCGCGCGCCTGCCACGGACAAATGCACATCAACACACACACACACACGTGCGGGCAAACACACGTGCGCGCGGGCACAAACAAACAAACACACACACGTGAGCACGCGCACACACACACACAACGAGGAAAGGAAAAGACAGGTTATAGTGTTGCTGGTGAAGGAGTGACAAAACGTGCAGCGAGTGGACCTTTCGGCACGTTTTGTCACCACGTAGTGACAAAACGTGCCGGAGTGACAAAACGTGCAGGCTGTGCATCAAATTTGACATGTTTTGTCACCTTAGCGACAAAACGTGCCGCAACACAGCCGCTTTGGTCTTGGTTCTTTCTGGCAGCCAAGTACCTCCTTCTTCTTCTTCGTTTATTGGCGCTAATCTTCTCGAAACAGGACATAGAAGAGACCAAAATATACGTCTGGTTTACCAGGATATACCTCTGATGTACCAGCACCTTTGGTGTATGCGGCTGTACCTCTGGTGGAGTTTATGTACCTGGTTTTTACACGCATGCCAGGTGAGAGTTACCGTAGGCGACTCGGGTCTTTGTTGTTGTACTTGTGTTACATATTTCGAGTGCTAAATAACTCCCTTGTTTGTTGATTCTACAAATTTAAAATCAAAGATTTTGTTTAAAATGCTCCCTTGCTTTTATATCAATTTTAAAAACTTAGCGACGGATAACGCTCACGGGCGAAAATTTGAAGAAAAAGAAGACATGTTTGGACTATTGTTATACGTTCTATTTCTTGTATTATATCTTTTACCTATTGTTTACTTTATTATTATTATTAAAAAATAAAAAATATAGTATCCACTTCCTTTTCTTCATTGTTGTTGTCATTTTCTTAAGCTTAATTTTATCCCTCCCCTTCCCCCGCTCTCTCTGTAAATTACCAAAAATGTTCTGCATTATTACTTTAATTTTTGACTTTTACCCCCAGTTGTTTCTGTTATCCTTTTTATTTCCGTTGTAGTCGCTGTCTCTTTTTATATGTGTTATTATTATTATTGAAGCTGTATTGGTCTATATCCGTCTATCATAATATTTCACTATGAATGTCTTGGTTATTATTAGTAGTACTGTAGCAAAGGCAGATATGCGAGTCGGCCTTTGTGCCAATATCTTCACCGTTGAGAAATCAAGTTTAATCAATGAATCAATGAATCGATCAATCTTCCAACTCGCGCCGCCCGAGGAAGAAGATCAAAGAGGCCGCGGGAAGCCGTTAGGCCAGCTGTCAGACCTGAAAACGTTTCCTACAGTCGAGCCCCGCTAACATGCAGTCACGAGGATTGTAAATTGAAAATAAAATCAACCAAGCACCAGTTTTAAAACCAAAACTCAATTATAACGTTTTACTTTGATCAGTTTCACCTGTTGGAGAACGGCCTAAAGTTTCGGACAACACAGGACATAGTTCCTTTAAATATATGCAGGATAGATCTGAATTTTCTATTTAAAAAAGAAGGAAGAAGTTTGACATCGGACAATCGACACCAATGCAGCTGTGGGATGGAAGCCAAGAGGGGCTTGTGTAGGCAGGTGTGTGTGTGTGTGTGTGTGTGTGTGTGGTGCGTGTGTGGGGGGGGGGGGGGGGGGGGGGGGGGGGGGGGTCTCACCAGCACAGAGAGGTGTCGTCTAACGTCCCTCGCTTAGTCCACCTGCAGCGTGCACACAAAGCTGAGTTGACGGCAGGCCGGCACATCCGTGACCATCCATACATCGTCCTGCTGCTTTAGTCCAGCCGTCATCAAAACAGCATTTGTATACCCCCCCCCCCCTCCCCCCGTCATTAAATAGACGAAAGAACAGGTAACACCATAGTTCAGGAGCTGTGTGAGAGTCGAGGTGGCCGTCCTGGGCTGTCCGTCCTAACGAGCCTTCTGGTTTCCGTGGACGTAAAGCTACATTGAACCATGCTTCAGCATTGGTCTCAGCTTGTCCCTAATATGTCAACTGACATCTGAGGACATTAAGCAACACTACCTACCGTAACACCAACAGAGCAGATTTTGTGCCACACTCCAAGCCTCGCTTTCCGGCATTCGTCCTTGCAGGTGGGCAGTCGTAAACCGACGCTTGGAGTTTGGCACAAACTGAATAATACATGGAGTCAAAGCACCTCAGATACACATGTTTATTGAAGCATCATATGGTCCAGTTTCCGCTGGCCGTTTCTATTATTAGCATAGTCATTAATTAATTGACATTCTATGGCACTGCTGAAGGAACGAGAGAATGAACCAAGGATGGCGGCAAAGCCATCAAACTAACACTTGACTAGACAATTGCTAACGTTAGACCCTCAAGAACAAATGATTCTGAAATGTGAGTCACTGATTTCGGTTTTACATAGCCACTTGCTCAGCTGTGGCTAATTAGACCTAACTTTATGCAAGATCATCAGTGATATACAAAAAAGTGTAAATGTGCAGCCAAAAACTTGTCCACATCCACATCTTCATTACTGAAACAATGACAACACAAGTATTGAAACAAAAAAATAAACATGAATAAATCAAGTATCTCTGAAAAGGCAAAGAAAATACATCAAGTATCTGAAAGATCAAACATGAATACATCACGTATCTCTGAAACATCAAACATAAATACACAAAAGTCAATAAAGCAGTTTCAGTTACTTACACACAGCTTAACATCAGATTTTGTACTTCTGCACACATGCTATGCACCAAGTGTACTTTGACAGTATGTAATAAAGTATATTCTGGTGAAGCCAAGTGTAACAATGCCTGGTCTGACATACACCCTGATATGACCCGCAAGGTTGATCGGACATTAAAAACCAAGTACTTGCTTCCTGGTCAAACCTGATTACTCACTTTGAAGCGCATCTGGTACGTAAAGAATGTAAATATATATACAGGTAGATATATATTACACTATCTGTACAATTGTCTGAACTGGAATGCATTCTGTTAAAAGGTCAACAATGAATGGAGCAAACAGGTAATGTCTGAGAGGAATGAAATGGCTATGGATATCTCCAGTGGTAAAATGGTGGTGCAAATTTGAGAGATCAACTTGTAAACATTCCTTTCATGTAGCACAGTAGCTTAAACAGGATGAAAAAATAATTTGGGATTTTTTTTAAATGGCAAACTGTAGTACTTTGCAAAACGACTGTGACTCACTGGCACCTTACTTTACAGAACACAATTATTCTGATATGACCAGTCAATTTGACTGGGTGTTAAGAACAAATTATTTACTTACTCCCACTTCAAGAGCAAAAAATACTTGTTGGTGCATTTACAAATGTTCACCTGCAGCCATGCCATTGAACTAAACATAATTATTTCAAAATATGAACATATTTCCAAATCTTGAACAAAACATATTTCAAGAAGAGGATGTACCTCTGGTGGAGTTAGAGTACCTTGTATTTACACACATACCATGTGAGAGTTACTATAGGCAACTCAGGTCTTTGTTGTACTTGTGTTATGTATTTTGAGTGCAAATTAGCTCCCTTGTGAATTTTCAATCATTCCAGCAAAATGTGAAGCACTCCTGCAACAGGAACTGCAGAAGAGACACTATGTTTGCCTTTGATTGGAAGCCATGTTTGCTATTCATATTCAAAATAGACTTGTTGAGCCACACTGGCTCAGTGACTATCATATAATTTCTCTTTCTTCACTTTATTGACTTGACATTTTTTTGTTCATACAGGTTTGTTGTCTATTTTTGTGCACTGTGTGTGTTGCTTGAAAAGGCCTGGTATGCTGACCATTTGCACATTGTTCTGTCATGAGCAAAGAAAAAGTGTTGCTTTAGCCTCTTCAGTGTTTTCATCAAAATTTTCTTTCTTCCATCAACTTTTTAACAAATCTGTGTTGCACCTGTTTGCCAGCACCAGCTCACAGGATTAACATTCAGACTGCATTGCTTGGCACGACAATGGTAAAATAAAATAAGTCCTTTTGCACTGTAACTAATATTCTATCACTCATAGTGTGAAGGCTATAGCAAATACAGCTCAGTCCATTGGTCCAGACCAATTTAACAACAGATGTATAATGCTATCAATTAATGTTTCATCCAGTTCCATGGACACCTTAATGATCCATCTTCATTTTGCTCCTTTTTTTAAGAGAGGTACATGCTGACACATCCTAACAGCTGTGCTGACAAACTGCAGCTTTCAGCAGAATCCACTTGCAACTTGTGCACATGTCGCCAGTAAGACCAGTGTTTA
This sequence comes from Alviniconcha marisindica, assembly GCA_018857735.1. NCBI lineage: Eukaryota > Metazoa > Mollusca > Gastropoda > Provannidae > Alviniconcha > Alviniconcha marisindica. The sequence continues at coordinate 714,966 of JABMCL010001960.1, read as the reverse complement.
TGTCAACTTCACCACACATGCAAAATGTGAAGCCACACGGAGCATAAAGACCAGGAAAAAATCACAGCTATGGCATCTGCCCTCCTGTTCTGCATGATGCCATGCCTGACAACATCAGACAGGGAGAGGACAATTGGCAAACAGGAATGCATTTTAACGCAGTAGCCAGATCTTTCAAGTGCACCGGTCAACCATCTGCTGTATACAAAGGAGAAAGACAAAGGCAACATGAACCCATACACTTGCTGGCATTGACGCAGACATCACCTCATTGTAAACAAATCAACAACACTGATCTGACATGCATAAATTAATACATATGTACCATTCTTACACACATACATACACTCTGTGTTTCTGATTAACATCAGCATCACAGTTCCACAAAACAAAACAAAACAAAACAAATATGACAGAACAAAATAATGAGCAAAACAGCAAATATAAAAAGGACACTGATTAAAAATATTATTATGTTATCATTATCCATATCACATATCCAACCGAAAACAATGTACAAATCATTTTTTATTAAACAAAATAATGTACTTAATTTTTCATGAACCAAGACAATACACAATCCCTTTTCAAAGGACTAAGATGATACACATTTTATTTATTACAACTAGGACAATAATATATATCTACTTAATTTTTCTTGAAGCCATATGTAACACAAATCATTTTGTATGCCACCTGACAAAACACAGTTCATGTTTTATGAACTAGGATTTTTTTCTTCTTCTTGAAGTGGGAAACACACTTTGTTTTTTTATGAACCAGGATCAGTCACATTTTTATATTCAGTAATGACCATGGACTAGCCATAATGCATGGGACATTTATCAACCTTTTCTTCACTTCATCAATGTGCTCATCCTCACAGCTAAGCTATGATTTGGACACATATTTCTATTATCTCATCCTACCAGAATTCATTCATACAAGTGCTAATAACCAAAATGCTGATGTGAATAGCCAAACCAAAACATTTTGAAGTTTTTTTGTTTTTAGTCAACAGCCCAAATCTAATGCATGAAAGGTCCTATTTTTCTGTCAACTCATGATTAAATACACAAGCACTGGTGATCAAAATGACATCCAAAAATGTGCATGAACACTGAGATGACATTTCACTAACAAAGTTTGCAACCTTGTGCAGCAAGACCTTTAACAGCCACAAAATGTAAAACCTTCCTGACTAACACATAATGACCAGTGTCTAATCAGTGTTTTTGAGTCACCCAGTTTAACAGTTTCTTGGTTCACACACACACATGCACACACAAAAGGCTAACAAGTGTTTCAGTCACACCTGATTCACACAAAAGACCAATGTCTAACAAGCATTTTTGTGCTGCACAATGAAAGACTAATTTTTGATTCACACAAGCATGTCCAGTCCAAATGTAGTTACATACACTGATATTTAAAAAACAAAACAACTCTAACTTCACACCAGATAGGGTTTTTACCAAACTGTAGCCTGCTAGTGTAATGCTTTTCTTGTTTTGACTAGCTTGCAATATCTGGTTTCATCTCAGGCATATTACTGTTTTGCATGTGGCCTCTGATCATTCACACACACACTCTCTCTCTCTGTGCAACAGAACATGATGACAGTCCATGGCAAGTTGATGCAATGGCAACAGGCATGTTATATGTCTTCTGGCCTCTTGGGCAACCTAAAAGTGGCTTGGAGAATGAAGACTGAAAATTTGGAGGACACAATCAGCTGTACAAAAGGAACTAAATATTTGATACGGTCTACATTCTGGAACAACAAGAAGCATTCTGGAACAACAAAAAGCATTCGGGAACAAGAAGATTGCCAGCATTTTGGAAAAAGACTGCCAGCATTCTGAAAAAAGATCAATACACTCAAAGGGTTCATACTGAATGTCTTAAAAAAACGTTTAAAAAATTGCAGAAATTGATACCAAGTGTTCTCTCACCAAACATTTAAAGTTTTCACCCTCCACTTGCACAGTGACCCTGATGAAACAGCCACTGTTTGAGAAAAACAGCCTTCAATGGCTGTCCGCCTACTTGCTGTGGGGTGTACTGTAGAGGCACCGTGGAATAAGATAAAATTAATCAGTCTGATGAACAGATAAACAAGAAAAGAAGTCAGCTGGTTCACTCTCACAATAGGGAAAACATTAGTTTATTGTTTTCTTCACTCACCTGTGCACCTTCTAAATGGGTTCAAGTCAGATGTAAAGCCTGTTAGGGATTATCATTGCTGAGAGTCTGAAAGAGCTTGTTTAAACAGCATCTGTGAATAATACACAAATACCTGTCTGTCACTGTCAACAACAAAAATCATCTCAAAAGTATTTCAAACATTCAAACAGTGTATGTCATGGCCAAATCATCCAGAAAAAGACCAGACTCTAAACAACATATAAGTTTGGGCTCATCAAATACGAACTGGCCACTAGCTCATTCTGAGTAGACTCTTACCTGCCAAGAAAATGAAGGATCAGGACACAATTACACCTGGGTTGAATTAATTAAATGCATGTAAAAGTCAGGAAAAGCATTTGATATGATCTATATAAACGACCACACAAAATTTACATTTGATTGAATCAGAACTTACTGAGAAATACAACTTAGAACTGACTGCCTTTACATTAACTTGTAATTTTGTCTACCTAGTTACCTAGTTCTGAGAAAGTGCAAACACATTTTACTTATTTTCTGCTGTGGATGGCAAGATGAACATTCATCATTACCTAGGTAACCACTTGATACGTAATGCCCAATCACATATTGTGACAGTCATATCAGGCAAATGCAATTTGTCAAATCACAACAACAACAACAAATAAAAAAGATTTGATGAACAATCTATTTGCTGGATTGCAATTTACATATTTTAGCTCAGAAAAAAGACGGCGTGTCACCTTGTGTGGCAAAATATTCCCTGTTGAATGCCTAGATACTGTGAGTTACTGTTAAAATACTAAATCCCACTTTTGTTCACGCTAGGTTTGGTCACTAGTAAAGGCACATCTACACATCTATTTTTGTTGCAAAAATATAAGCCTTCACGTTGAACTTGACCTTGAAGATAGCAACCCAGTTTTGTTTTTTGCATAACACTCTGGCTTATGATGATGTATCACCATTGCCCCTTTGGTTACCAAAGGTTCAGCCATTCAGAAAATATCATCCAGATAAACATGATTTGCAAACAGTCACTGCAACCTTGACCTGGAATACAGCACCGCAATATTTAACTGGACACTCTGGCTTATGATGCTCTACCATCAAACTAAGTTTGTTTGCAAAAAAATCATTAGATGAGAAGATATAGTAAAAACAATCATATTTTAATTACATAAACCCTCATTGTGACCTTTTGACCTTGATAATAGCAAGCCAATTGAGCTTATAGCTCCAGCTTACGGTGATCGACCATCAATTAAGTTTGGTTGCAAAAGAATCATTAGTTCGTAACGTATCGTAGAAACTGTCACATTCTGATTATATAAGCCTTGACTGAGATCTTGACCTTGAAGATAGCAACCAATTTTTTGCAGATCATGCGAGGTGCAATCATGCTCCACCATACCATGTCTGGTGACAAAACACTGAGCAGTCCAGATGATATTTTCTGGACAAAGCAAAGCAGGACAGATTGAAACAGACACAGTAATCTGAGTATCCCCCCCCCCCCCCCCCCCCCCCCCGTAACCTTGTTACAGGAGATATAAAACTTGCTGCTGGGTGTAACTTAAATGAGCAGGTTTCATCTTATCATACTATCAGCTGTTTATGCACAATATGCTGTGGATCACAAGCAAATTCTTGGGCAGTGGACATGTCCGTACAGCAAGCATCATTCCCTTGAAAAGAAATTAACCCAAAACTAACAACATGAACTCACTTTTCACCTTTCAACTGTTCTTTGGGTAGAATTATCAAGCACATTTTTTTTCATTCACTTTATTGTGATGAAAATTGAACTGAATAGCTTCTAATAATCGCTGCTGGCCTTTTCACCTTGTGGTGTATCAACTAGGTGTTAAACTTGTTTACTCAATTACTGTATTCACACTAAGCTCAACTTTCATATTTAAAGTTCATGCATAACAAGTATTTCACTATTATTATTATTATAAAAATAAAAAACACTCCACAAACTTTTGCACATGTCGCAATCAGTTCTATCAGAACATCTTAAAAGTCAAACTGCATGAAAGAAACAAAAAAACAAAAAAATTCTCCAAGCAGTTGGATGGCAAGATGACTATATAATGACTTTTTTTACAAGACTAAAACAAAGTGCATTTTTCCCACAGAACAAGAAATTACCAAGGTTCTTTCAATTTGACCTTGTTGGTGACAGTGAGGAAATAGCTACTGTTTTAAATTGGAAATAAATTTGCACCACACAGTGAAGAAAACAATTGCACATTAATCAACTTAATGCATCACAGGATGAGGGTTATTTTGTGGCCTGTCTTAACATGACAACTTTGTCTTCATTTCTTGCCAGCTTACAGTCTACTTTTATGTGAACCTGTAAAACAAAGTAGTCTGCCTTCCAACACAGCAGCTTGCACCATCACAATTAGAAACCAAACTAGTTATTGTCCAACTACAGTTTGAAAAGGATGTCTTGTTACTCTTACCAACAGAAATTTATCTCAAAACAAACAAAATAAAAACAATCCAAGAACTTTGTTTTAAGGAGGTTCAACTGTACTTTCATTTCATAATGTCTCTTTTGCATGTAATCATTTGTGTGTGAGTATGTGTGAATGTGTGTACGTGTGTGTGTGTGAATGTGTGTACGTGTGTGTGTGTGTGTGTGTGTGTGTGTGTGTGTGTGTGTGTGTGTGTGTGTGTGTGTGTGTGTGTGTACACATGTGCATGATGCATGGATGCATTTATATGAGTGTACATGTGCATGTACCCACCATTCATACAAATCACACCACATTGTGTATGTGGAGGACATTTTCCATCTGTCAAAGTATCAAATAACAAAAACTTCATTTTTCATTTGTACTGTCTTTGAAGACTGTCCACAAGGCTTTGTGTGACATAGCATTCAAATAAAAGAAAAGAAATGAGTGATGTGACTAGGGAAAAAATGACCAATACATGCACAAGCTAGGCAATACCATGGGATGATTGTCATTACGCAGGTTCAGCTGACCCTGATGAGATCACGTACAATACTATAGCCACCAGCACTCTGAAAACATACTGCCTGGGCACTTTCATAACTTCTCTATGTCAAAATACAACACAGACATGGGTTTAAATGTTCTGAAAGCCAATAGACCCAGAAATAACATACAGCGACCTGAATGTAAAACAAAACAGAATAAGTGCTTGACTGACTCAGAATTTCAAAAATACACCAAATGAGCATTAATTTGTGAATACATTCTGAACATTAAGGACTTACTGTCATTGAAAGCATAGTGCCCCAAAGCATCATGTCTTGAACATTTCAAAGTTGACATAAAACTGACATTTTATTTTCCACTTTTGCCTAAACTGACAGGTAACCTCCAGAACTGCAGTTAAATCTGATGAAAAATTAACAGCAGCAAACATACTAACTTTATGTTTAGAGTACATCATGTGACCTCCAGCAACAAACCTGCTGTTCCTGGCTATTAGCATTGACACCAGTTTCACTAACCCTCCATTCCATCATGTACATCTGACACCCATAGCACCCCCTTGTTGCTTACATGTATACATATATATGTCCATACAGCTAGGCAAATAAGCCACAGCAAGTTGATCGCTACTGTCATTTTTAAGAGACATAGTAATCATTGTCATGAAATATCTCTTTGATCACAAAAGGTATGTAGCAGTCAAAGGCAGGTCATCAAATCTGGTTGGCAAGTCTAAGCAGCTACATTTCTGGATTTTTCATGGCACATCCTCATAAGGTATACATGCATTAAGTATAATTTGGCAGAACATTAGTCTGCAAATATACCTTATAACTAAACTGGGCATAGCAGGTAGTTATCAATGTACCCATGAATTGTAAATATGTGTTTCTCTAAAATATTGACATTGATTACAAACTGCACTATTGTGGATCTCAATCAGCCATAGATCTGTCATCTATTGTACAGTCAATGTGATAGCCAAAACCAAAACAAAGAAACACACATTCCAATGCAAACAGCACTATGTTAAAATTAATTCCAACTCCTTTCTTTAATTTGTGACGTGAATTTTTATTAATTTTATTTTTATTCCGAAAGCATATCTGCCCATCATTTATGACTGAATTAACCCTGTAAAATAGTGTTTAGTACTATATAACTTGCTCAAGACAAAATCCCAACAAACAAGCAAGCTTAGGATTCAAAGCATTATCTTGAAATAAGGTTTTGCACACTACATTACTTCCATGCATAGCAGAGGTGACAGATTCTGACAGTTCATTGACACCGTTCATCTGGACTGAGGGTGATAGATTATAACTGTTGGTTGACAAGATCCATCCCTGGTTTTGGTGGCTGAGGGTGATTGGATCTGGCTGTTGGTGGACATGAATCATTACTCATTAGGTGGCAGGGTAGCCAGTGGACTGTCTCATTGTTTTGGTAACGGACTTGCTAAACTATGACCTTGACATGAAATCAAGGTTGTGTGTGATCAGAGAGAAGAATGGATTAACAGCTTACTGATCATCAGATAAACCCACATTCACAAGGGGCCCTAAGCCTCTCAGCTAGAAGAGTTAAGTTCATTTGAAACAGCTAAAGACTTAAGTTTACTTAAAAGAGTTAAGCATACATGTGAAAAGCTTTGTGCCACACTCTTTTGCACAAGCAATAAGCAATGGGTGAAAGCCAGGGTGAAAGAATTCATTCAGTACCCTGTGGTCACTAGTAGTAGAAATCCACAGTATTCATCATGGAAAAAGGATGTACATTAACAAAACAAGGCCACTTCATCATCCCAAAAAGATGACTGTTCTCTTTCAGACTAAGCCTTTCAAACACAGCCTTCAGTGACAGAACCAGGAGAATACTGTGACAAAAATCCTCTAGCACCAAGTACCTCAACTCTTTCACAGACAAGCTGCTCAAACAGTGTACTTATCGTGAGCCACCTGTGCCCTTACTAATTCGCATCTCAGTGCACATCTGGTTGAAGACTTGCAGCATCTGTTCCCTGACATGCTCAGTAAAGGCTGGCACATCCTCTTCTGTCAGACCTGTGGTAGGGATCTTGGGCATGCAGGTTATCATCAGTTTGCCTGCAAACAAAGCGTGTCATCTCCCTTCAAGTTCAAACTCACAAAGTGCAGAGTGAGGGAGGAAGGGGATCAGAAGGAGAGGGGGGTGTGGGGTGGGGGTGGGGGGTGATTAAGATAGAGAAAGAGGAAAGGAGAGGGAGACACAGGGATAGAGAGAGAAAGAGACACACACAGAGAAGGGGGATAGAGAGAGAGAGAGAGAGAGAGAGAGAGAGAGAGAGAGAGAGAGAGAGAGAGAGAGAAACAGATAGACAGACAGAGAACAACACCAGTCTTACTTTTCGAAAGATCCTACACTAGTTTACTGTCCTAACTTTATAAGGTCAGTTTAGTGCACATAAAAATCCTTAATTAACATTCATCAGGCGTTACATTCAATGTTGGTAACTAAGAGTAAGAGTGTATACTTTTTTTATTTGTCCAGTGGTACACTACTCTCCTGATAAATCAACTTGCTTGGGGGTAAAATGATAATAATAATGTACATCTTTCATGTGCTCGTTGACCTTCTGAGCTCACATGATACATAATCATCTTAAACATATTCTTTACACATGTAGAGCACAGTCCAACAACAACAAAAATGCAATAAATTCAAACATTTATGACACTGATCTGTATGCGCAAGTGAGCACACCCACCATGCACACACACACACACACACACACTGACTGTAGCAAAAACTGGGTATTGATATTAGTTGGGGCAGGAATACTGTGAGAAGAGGAAGATTTTCAGTTTGGCTTTTTTCAGATTATTATTATTAAGTTTTAGGAGTTTAATTTATTTTTATTATTATTATTACTAAAATGAAAAATATAAACTTATCTCATGCTCTACTTATCAAAGGTCTGCTTAAGTCAACCATTATAATGGTCAATGAATACTGTTACTATGGACGCAATGAAATCCACAGTTAAATGTCTACTAGTGTACTGTATTTTACATACATCTACATATGCATGTTATTTGTTAGCATATATATATACAATGATAAGCCTAGATGTAGATCTGTAAACTACTGTACAGCATGTTCTTCAGTAAGGGTACTTGCTGAACTGCTCCAGATTTTGCTACAGTGTGCACTGTACATGTACATATGTACTGTATTGGATTTCCAGAAGTAATCCCACAGAATGCATTGTATTAGAATATGTGTTCCTTATTCTTTTCCTTATTCTTTTTTCTCTTTAAAAAAAAACGAGAATTAGATTGTTTATCCTTTGCCTAGACAGCCAATTTTGGCATCAAGGTATCAATTGTTTTGAAAGGTTGAATGAGTTTGGTCTTTTTCTGTATCCCCCCTCCCCCATTTCAAACTTGGCACTCTCTGTAATCTCACCAAAGAGAGTGGAAAACTACCCAGCACAGTGCACCATCTGTGAGTCGCACCAGTCTGTTGTCAATGAAAATAGCAAAGCAACACAGTGTTAATAGTGTGGCAGATCTGCATTAATGGGAATAATATGAAACACCCCAAAACTATGGCTGTGACAAACATGTCAAACAAGACACCAGCTCACTGTCTCAATGGCAGACAGCAGGAACAAGTTTGAAGGCAAGAAGTTTCAACATCAATCTGTTGACTGAGGTGTGTGGCATAGCTTTTTTTCCCTCCCTTGGTGGAAAAGCCTTGTATTGCCTAGCCAACTGGTTGACATACGCAAGGAGATGACTTATTAGAGGTGCAGGTAAACAAGAACATTTTACTGAATAAAGAGTGCAGCTGGCTGAGGACAAAGGATCCCCTCTGCTTAACAGAGGGATCAACTTAAGCAACGTCAACTCAAGTGGGGACTACTATACTTGTCTTTAACAAAACATATCAAAGATATGCCAGTGAGCATTATGAAGTATGTGGTACCAATACCAAAATTATGTGAATGTAGCAGGAGAGGTTCAAAAAGGGTTCAGCCTGCAATGCTGCATGTACATTACTGTCTAACTTAAGTTTTCTGAAAAACAGAAAAATTGCATCATCAAATTTCTTTTCACAGTTTGATATTTACACTGATCATTTGCAGGTCTAGGACTGCTCACACCTGACTACTCATCCCCAAACCATTTGCCCTCCAACTGTTCCTCCCAGGACCATTCACCTTTCCAACTACTTAACCTCTGGACTGTTTGCCCCAGACAATTAATTCCTGTCACACACACACACAAACACAACTGTACGCACACACTCTTTAAAATGCTGTGAATATGTCTTCAGCTACACTGAATGTTGCAAGTCAACACACAGATGTGAGTAGGAGAGAAAGTTTTTGGGCAGTGGTCCTTAGGGAGAATCATCCAGAGGCAAAGAACCCAAAACAGTCTGTATCCCATCATTTGCAGTTATGGCAGTTATGCACACACACACATATATGCATGCATGCACATGGCTGAGAAAGACATCAAAAGAAATAAAAGAGGCTATACTGGTTTGAAAAAGGTAAGTCTGAAGACCAGTTTTGAAGGCAGGGATAAAAGAGCTGTGTTGGAGACTGAAAGAGAGAATTTAAGATTTGTGCAGTAGAGAATCTATCACTGGTCAAAATACTGTCTGAAGAGTAAGTTTTAAGGCTAGTTTTGAAGGCATGGAGGGAAGGGCTGTGACCGAGAGTGAAAGGAAGAGGATTCCAGATTTGTACAGCAAAGAAGCAGATGGCATGACCACTATGCTGTTTTCTTCTGAAAGTGGGAATGTGAAAGGTCCAAAGAAGGGACATAGATCTGGACAAGTTCAGCCAAGCACTTGTTGGCAATGCCATTGATGATCTGACAGCAAAGAAAAGCCATTTTGTATTTAATTCTTTGATCTATGGGGAGCCAGTGCAGTTGCTTGTGAAGAGGTTTGGCAAATTCTGCTCTATGAGACTTAAGGATGAGTTTGGCTACAGAGTTCTGTACTTGTTAGAGTGGTTTGATGATTGTGGATAGCCTGCCAGGAGGGAACTGCAGTAGTCTAATCTGGACAGGATGCACAAGTTGACTAGTGTCTTGGTTGCATCTTCAGTGAGATACTGGTGAATGGAACTTATGCGTCTGATGTCAGTGTATGCAGCCTTACATGCTTTGATGATGCGTTGTGCACCTCAAAGTCCATGCAGGATTTCAGCACTTCAATACCCATGTTTGAAAGCTTTCTTTCTTCTTCTTTTTGACACAAAAAGGTTTGCACCTAAACATAATCCTATCCTCTGAGTTGTCTTCTAAGTCAGCTGAGGAATTTCTTGTATCTTTCAACTGACAAAATATCAAGGAAAAGCTGTCTCATTTTCAGACATCTTTTTGCACAGAAAGAAGGTGCTGCTGGGAACCATTCCAAGGCAAACATAAATATAATGCAAACTGGTACCCTGGATGTCTTAAATGCAACAACTACCAAAACATTTGAACATGTAATGTTAGGATCTGTTTTGGGATGTCAGATTTTGGATAACTGCACTAAGCTGACTTTGAATAATGGTCACCACTTTTGGTCACCTGATGACTGTATTACTGTTTCTCTGTAAATGGTCATCACTGTTGATCACCTAATGATCACTATTGCTTGTTTGGTCACCTGATCACCATTACTGTTTGCCACTGGTCATCATTTTTGGTCACCTGATTAATAGATGAACATTACCATTTGTTTTGTCACCCTGATATAGCCATCATGGTTGACTGGGCATTAAAAAATCAATTATCTATCACTGGTTGTTTGTACTTTACACAGAAGAACCAAACATGTACTAAATTTGTTTTTTCCCCCATGAGTTCTCAAATTCCATGACTTTTTCTTGACTTCCCACAAACAGGGAAACCTAAGTCTGACTTTTACTTTCCATTCAGGGGTCACACTCATTGCAAAATTTTGTGTAAATACTGCATTTTTCAGGTGCCATATGCATTTTGGCCACATAGTTGCATCACCATACACAAAATGACTGACAACAGATTGAACAAGTTATGGTTCACTGTGGCTGCCACATCACAGTGTCATCAAAGACCGTACAGCTACACAGCTGACAATCTTCGGTGTCATCTCAGCTGGGGTGCCACACTCCTCTCCACCACACACTACAAGTCCAGTCAATGATGGGCAGAATTTAAATGATGACAAAATAAATGCATAAGCTGCCATAATTTTCTGACTTTTAGGTGATACTTTTTCACCCTCAAGTCTTATCTCTGCACCTTATAGTTGGTAGTGCCCTGTCTGAGGATGAAATTCGCATACTTTTTTGAAGAACAATAATTAATTTGAAACCGAATCCTAATGAAACCATATCGAAAAGATGACTTGGTCACCCTGTATCAGACTGACCAGAAATCGTGTACCTTGCCAAACCGATCGGTGACATTTTCTAGTTAATCAACAGAGGACACGATCCCAGAAATGAGATTTGGAATGAGCCAGCATGCCTATAGTCATACTGTCAGAGTATATCAGCATTTAGTCAACAGTTGAAGATTATAAAACTGAAAACAAAACATGTAGACACCAAATATGAATGAGAGAAAATGGTGGCAGCCTTGATTCTAACTTCATCTCGTCACCAAGTCCCATTGCAAATGAGAACTGTCTTCTGTTGCACAGTTTATCTTCAGAAAATGATGTTGTGTATGATTAAAACTTTTTGTGAACGGCAAATTCACTGAACATTTCTGTGTTTTTTTGCCCTATTAGACTTTCTTTTAACTAGTTTCATCTGCTCGCTTTTAAATTGTGAATACAGCTGCAGTCAAGTTACTCCATCACTTTTAGCTGTTTGTTCGCTAATTCTAGGTTATGCTGTACGCATTTTTCGTACCACTAATGCAAAAAATACATGTTTCATGTCAGTTGACACTAATCACTAAAAGGCAGCATGGCCCTTGCCATTTTTTCCATGCTCCTACCTGTGTCAAAGCGCCTCTCATTTTTGCTGTAGAAGTCATTGTATGATGAAAACACCACTGGCAAAATAGGAACCTGGAACAATAAACAGCCACCATCAGTTCCTTTAGTCTTAAACAGAGACTCATTCCTTGATGTATGTGCCTGTGTGTGTGTGAATGTGCATGCGTGCGTACATGTGTGCATGTGTGCTTGCACATGTTTGCTTGTATGTATATGTGTGAATGTGTATGCAGTGCATGGTAACCTGCCTGTGTACCAGGTGACAGAACAGTGTACATAAATAACAGTATCAAGCCCAGTGATCACACTAGAATTTTTTCAAACTGATACCACGGTTGTGGCTGGCAACACCTGCTCATGAAAACTGGTCAGCCAGCCATAACAGCCCGTCAGCTCAGAGACAGAGCTAATGCATGCTTATGTGTATTTTATGCAGGTCTGAACAGACCACGAATGCATTTTTCAGATCATGACACAAAGTCTCCGCAAAAATCAAAGGGCAGTTTTTGTGACAGAGTGAATTAAATCAAACTATACATATATTCACAGTACTAGCCTTTCTTTGCTGAATCTCAAAGCCAAGCTGACAGCAAAGACTTGTGTAGATGTTTGTTGAATGGATGGTCCAATTTGATTTGCTGTTTACACAACCAAATGATGCTCCTTTTTTCTTCTTTTTTTACTGAAATGGGATAGGCTGTGCAGTGTTGCTGGTTTTTGAGTCAGAATCTTTTAGCTGCAACACCACCCTCCTTGCCTAGGTGAATTTATTTTCATTTTTTAAAGTAACTAGTACTGTAATATTTGCCACTCACCAGCAACATTGTTTTATTTCACTTTACTGTGGACTATTTCTTCTTCTTTTTTATGATGCTGACAATTAAAAGCAACATCACCCCACCAAATCTGCATCCCTCTAATCATCTCTTTCAAAAGCAGCTAACATGAAGAAATTTACTGAAAGCTGAGGTCATGAGAGTGACACTGAAAAATACTGCCAGAGCTGGTTATGACTCTGTGGAAGAGCCTATATGCAGCTAGTGAAAGACAGCCAGTTGCCTGATTAATCCAAATATACCTAAAAGACATTTGCATGTTATTCTATGCTTCATGTTCTGTGAAAGTGACAGACCTTCCACATATTTTGCTGTTGTTTTCTTGAATATGCTTGCACATAAAAATTTAAAAAAGCTACCACGATCCCTGGTTGACTGCATACATCTGCATTTTTTCAGACATGATAGATGTGCACTACTGTGTGCTAGCGAAAGACCTCATTCAGATGACATCAGCAAAGACCTGTTCCACTGCATTCAGTAAATGATGATTTGCCCATTTTTACTTTCTACCACACAGTGATATGAATCCAACCGTAACAAGTGTGGGAATGATAGCTGTTGAATGCATCTGTCAAGTTCATAGTCTACATGGACTGACATCAGTCTGCTGACTGGCAACATTACAATTTGATCTCTTTCACTCTCTCTTGAAGCACACTTCTTTTTTTGTGAGAAAAAGCAACTGGTCTGTCAAAACAGCTGCTGGTATATCTGACTGATTCCTGATTCCCCCCCCCCCCCCCCCCCTTATCTACTTATTGTAACAAGTAAAACACTGGAAATGACTGATTAAGATGAACCCTGAGATGAAAGGACAGTGCCTGAACAGCCAGATGACAGGACAGTGTGCATATAAAAGAACACGAATAGCTATGTGAGAAGGAAAAAAAATGCATACGTGAACCTGAATAACAGGTAACAGTACACATACCAGAGCCTGAATAACCAGGCACATACCTGAGCCTGAATAGCCAGATGAAAAGCACCCTTCTTAAATGGCTTCATGCCACCATCACGGTTCCTTGTGCCCTCAGGGAATATGAACACTTTCACCTGCAATTTATTTTTCAAAGTTCATTATTTCACACCACTCACTGTCAACACAACAGTCTTACATACAGCCAAAAATCAGACACTTAGTTGGGCCTCAATACAATCACAACAGTTTATGGTAACAGCTAATTTGGCTCAGTATTTAGTAACAACTGTACTGAGTTGTGTCTTTCATTACATCCTTCTGCACAGGTCACATTGGCTTTGAAAGAATAGGAAACAGGCCTTACGAATGTACTGAAGAAGAAAAACAGGTCATATGAATGTACTGAAGAAGAAAAACAAGCTGCTGCAAGTGCCCCAGAAGACTTCATTTGTTCTGTTTTAATTAGCCATTTTAACCACTGCTTTAAGAAAACAGGCAAATTATTACTGCTGAATAACATTTACAGCAAACATATTATTTCACTCTGCATTTGTCTGATTGTGTAGCCTGCACTGTCAGTGAAAATGAACCAATTTCTATGATGTCACCTGGGCAAACTAAGCAACCCTCTCTCACTCTCAGTGTTATAAAAAAAACACCCCTTTTTTCCTTTCTTTTTTAACATTTTCTGTTTTGGTCTTCTTTTTCTTTCTTCTTCAGAACACTGGCAAACATCTGTTTATTTTTTTAGATTCCTTTATGACTCTGTAGCTTAGATTTCTATCTTGTGAACTATGATAATGGAATCATGTTGGAACAAAGCAATGCAAAAAAAGACAACAAATGCATGGTGTAATTCTGAACTCATAAATTATCATCATCATCATCACATTTTCCAAGAAACCAAACTGAAATATGTTTATCACAATGAGAAAAAATGAAAATGCCACAGATACTATTAAACATCTGCTTGACATCCTTTCATAGCTGTAGACCTTTCCACCTTGCCAAGGCTGGCATTTTACAGAAATGCTGGATGCTGACAGAAATCTTGGGATTGTAGGATGCTCATAAGGCAAAATTTGCTGACTGCACTGACCAGAAGCTACATCATTACATCATATATGAGCTCATAATAATGGTGATTTTTGTAAAATGTCACTTGCACTGAGCACCATGCTATTACAGTCATAATCAGCAAATAAGTACAATGCAATCAGACATTAAAGGAACTCTCCTTTGGAGGCTAAACTTCTCGTGTGCTTAGAGGAGGTTAAACAAACATGATCCACATTAAAAGTTTTGTGATTGAATGTGCCATTGATTTTTTAACAATTTTAGTAGAGGACTTTCCCAGGCAGTTTTACTAACACTGTTTTCACGAGTTCTTTTCTGTATTTCAGTATGACATCAGTGACAGGATACCGGAACTTCTCAGTTTTGTGTACAACTCACGTATAAATTATTTTTGTCAATGTTAATTTTTTTAATCTGGACAGTCTGTGTGAAATAATTTCATTTTCCTAACCTATTCATGAGGAACAGCATAAAATACATGGAAATAAATTGATACTGTTTGAAACTGCCAAGACAAACAATGAAATGTCCTAATATGGCGGCCTTGGTGAAATTCATCCACCCACTCGGTTGGGGGAATTTTGCCCACCCTTTAAACTGTATTCAACACAACACATCAACCCCTAGAAGTGAACTTTTCCAAACTGTGACATCAGCTGCATAATGGATCAGTCCACAAACAAAACAACCAATGAGAGTGATTTTACAAATAGTGTATGGAAAAAACTGTGCTATTCTGGGAGCCGTGCTGTTCACTTGGCAACAAACCATAGCGTGGGTTATACGCAAGACGGGTACACTGTTAGCTGATGTTGTCTGTTTTGAAGTTAGTGCTTGAAAAGTTTATCAAATTTAGTTTTCACACATTCATCAAAAGTTGATGAATCGATATACATCATTCATTTTCAGCAAAATGACTCACAAAAAGTAAAAAGTAAAATTTCAAGGTGGACGAATTTTCCCCAACATAAATTTTGCTTGGGGGAGAAATTCATCCTTTTTGTCATCGCTAACAGTAACACAAAGGAGTGGGACTTGCTGACAATCTGTGAGCCAGTTTGGCCTAGCAGAAAGGCATTAGACTGGTAAGTAGGACCTCGCTTCGAATCTGCTTTGGCTTTCCTTTCTCTTCAAAAAGGTTGTAGTCTGTGGACACTGTCTTGTTTGTGATTTTGTCGCTCACAATTAATGAAACATTAAAATGTCTCTTATCACTGCCCATCTTAATGCAGGAGTCATTCTGGTGGTGGGTGGTGACAGTGTAGCGATAGGAATATAATCTCCCTCTTCCTCCATACCCCCCCCCCCCCCCCCCCCCCCCCATCTCCCCGTCCCTAATAAGCCTTGTGGTTTCTGTGAACGTTTAGCACCATGTTTACTTACTTACTGCTGACAATTGAAAGGAATGGGGAAATGTTGATCTCAGCTGAAAGGGGGGTGGGGTAAACAATGAAATGAAAGAAATTTGTCAACTTTGTAGGACCAGTTAGGCCTTTGGAAATAAAGCACTTTGTCAGGTTCACACTGTCTGTACTGAGTTGACTCTAATTCCACGTTTCTGCTGAAAAAGTTCATATTTAGTCTCTCTGAAAAAACTAAACAATTATACTGGTTTTGGGGGTCATTCTTTAGCCTTTCCTTTCGTTGAGTGTGTTCTCTTTACGTTTGGATGAAGTTTCCCTGAGAGGCAGGACGAAATTCCCCCACCCCGGTCAAAATTGCCCCAAATCATATAGCATCTGAAAAAGAACATTCTATTACATATTCATGAGATCACATGGGTAGTCATGCTGTAAACTAGTTGGCGACTGGTTGAAGGTGTCTACAAACCAAAACTAGTTTGTGTTGTTCAAGTCAAGATGACAGAATTGTGTCTTGAAGCATGCATGTACATCATATGTGCATGTTTGGACGAATCTTCCCCATGCCACCCTAAATAGCATTCTTCCTTTTGAACCTTCTACGATGGCAAAATCATTTTGATGTCATTACAATATTAATAACCTGATGTCAAGATTACAGGAAGAAGAAGAAAGAGTCAAAGGAAACAATGGCTCTAGCAGTAGTTACTGATGGTAAGAATGACTGACAAAACTGAAAAGAATGACTAGAAATATGTACACAAGAGAACATGGGATGGGACATGTGTTTTGTTTTGTGTGCTGCCTTCATTTCTGTTAACAGATAATAAATGCATTCTTTCATGTGCTATTATTTGAAGCAAATAGCCCATTGCATGAAAGCAATGAAGAACTGAGAATGAAACAGTATATGGTATTTATATTTCACTGTTCTGGTTTCGTTTTTTCAAGATTATGCAATCAAAGCGGAGATAGATTTGTAGTTAGTACCATTTATCTTCGGAGGACCAAAATAAAAAGAATGCTTAGCTTGATTGGCAAGAGACTGACATGGCAGATACAGGTTGCGGCTGGTAAACCTGAGTGACCAGAGCTGTGCACAAGGTTAGACATCCGTGATAGAAAACTGGCAAGGCTGTTACTAGACAAGAAAAAGGAAAGGTTCCTGATACTTCTTTTTTGATTGATAGGAGTAGTCTACTGGGACCATACATTTAAATATTCTGCTACTACCTGTTTTCATAACGTGCATTTCTGGCGTGCCACCAGCTGGTAGGTTTTTCTTTTCTTTCTTTTTATTATTATTATTAGAAAATGGTGGCTGAAATATTTCCTGTAATACCATCGGATCAATAACTTCGTCACCCAACACCATGCACCTCAGTCCATTGCCAAGCATGATTAGTAAATGGCAGCTGGCCTCATCCACTAGAGGTCGGGTACACAGTGCACGACTGGGATATTTATTCAAAGAAAGACATAAAATTATTCACACAACAATCAATTATTCACACAACCATCATCCAATGAATTATTAGGCCTGAGCAGATTAGGTGCCTGAGACGAGGCCACTGTCAATTGTTTGAAGACTGAGTCTACAAAAAATGTGTGTAAAACAACAAAATTTAATGACGTAATACACATTCCGTAAATAGCTACACCACATGGGAAGATCCGTAATCTATTTTTAGAACATTACAGTCAGTCTTATACTGGTATATTTCAAAAGGGCCAAAGCAAAAATTAATGCTACAGAAAAATCATACATAAAACAATAAAATTTCATGCAGTTTAAAAAAAAGAAGAAGCCAAATCTGTGTGGGCCAGTCCCTTTAAAGGACAAGTCCAAGGTTAGGGGTGATTTTTGACAGGATTTCCGTTAAACCTCGGTGAGAACAATGATGTAGGTGAAACTGTGATCTGAGGGCATTAAATGCATGAAAAAAAGGCATTTTCTGTCGTACTGAAAGCGTCGCCATGACGCCCAAATCACGTGACCACTACATTACTCTGGGGAGTCGCTGCAAAATGGCCAACTTGAGCTCCAAAGACGAAACTGATACTTTGCCCAAGAGACCCACAAGGATACAGCCGTATCAGTTTGAGCCTGTCAGGCAGGATTTTGAAACAGTACTGGAACATCGTGTCAGCTTTGAAGCAAACCCCATGAGGTATTCCATGGGGTTTGCGAAATCGCACTCACTGAAGTGCTTGCTACACAAATGGGCGTGATGCGGTGCAGCAAGAAAGTCAGCTTGTTTGAAATGTATAAATTTAATCCACTTTCACCTCACTGCGGGTTGATTGCATGGGAGCTCATGCATTGTTATACCTGGGGTCGTCTGTGAATTGTTACAGTTCGCGACAACACAGTAGGCCGGCATAGTTAACTTTTTTGTTGACCACATGCATACACAGTTTACTGAAGAATCTAAGATGGCAACTGCACTGACTCCCCAGACTGACGTCACTTCCGGGAAAGTCACGTGACTGATGGAGAACCCGAGACTGTAGTCTCGGCCAGCCTACAGAAAATAAAATTGATTAAAAACCCAATTAAACATTTTTTAAATGTTTTTATTTCATTAAATCCAGAACTAGTGACTCATTTGTCAATCATTTCGACAGTCATTTTGCATACTTAAAAACACTGGACTTTTACTTTAAACACAGACATGTGCTAGATACAAATTTAGTAGTTGTGTCAGTGTGTAGAAGCAAACAATTTGTTGAATGTCAAAGTACAGAGCACTTAGCATTGTAGTTGCCAAGAGAGAGACATCAAAAAAGCCATGCCCACCAGGATGCTGTGCTCACAAATCAGCACTGAAGTATGTGTAGAAATCTCTGTAGAAATTTGAGATTTTTGTAACCGCACTTTCACGGTCATTTCTACTTGTTTTCCATAAGCCTTTGTTCATATTCTAAACTATATTACATCCACCCATTGCAGTTTCATGTGTTTGTCATATTCTAATACAACGTAATCATTCTTTCATTGTGTGTGTGTGTGTGTGTATGTGTGTGTGCATGTGTATGCGTGTGCGTATACAGAAAAGCTTTTAGTTATGACCCTTCCAGTAAAGAAATTTTGTAAACAATATTTTTTGTTCACACACAGTCCACTTTTGCTTACCGTTGATCATTTACACTATAAAAAATGTAGATGTTTCAATTCAGTGTTTGACTCATTTTCTAAACACCATTTGTTTACATTTAACATTACAGAAAAAAAAGTTGATTGCTTTTCCATAATTATGGTACAAAGCATTTTCATTTACATGAAGTGGTTCTTATGTAGTGCACGCTTAAATTTTGATAACAGCACTCACAAATTTCTTGACATAAATCAGATTATGTTATTTTTCCCCCTGCTCAGGGCAGTCCCTGAACTGGGCGATTCAGGCGGGGTTGTTAACTCCCTTGACTTTTGCCTGGCATCGCTTAAGTCCCTTGGCTGCTTTTACTTCCGGTGCATACTGTCTTCACAATGGAAGGCAGTGACAGTGAATTTGCAAATTTTACACAGCCAACTTTAAAGGCATTTTTGGAGGCCCATAGTCACAATGTGTCTGGCAACAAGCAATATCTTGTTGCTTGTGCTATAGGATGCCCCAAAACGCTGCTCGGGGCAGTCCCTATCTATGCTTTAGAAACACACACAAAAATAGAAAATACGTTAAAATCTTTTGTAGTATCCAGATAAATTCTTGAACATTTACATCTTGATTAATGGACAATTCTTGAAAATGGCGTATCCATGAGACATTGAGAGCATGTGTGTTCACAAGCACATGTGGTGTGTGTGTGTGTGTGTGTGTGTGTGCGCGCGCGCATCATACATGCGTGTGTGTGTGTATGTGTGTGTGTTTTGTTACTGACAAGCAGCAGTGTTAAGAGTAAACTTTTTTTTAAAGTCTTTTGACATGTATATAAAATAATAGCGCATGAGTGCACTGTTTTGTTCATCCAGTGTTGTCTATGACGCTCATTGGATTTCTTTGCTTTTATTTTAACCTCCTGAAATTAAGTCCACAATGACAAAGAAATTCAATTTATGTATAATTCTAATGGGGTGTTCTATTCCAACATATGCACACATATATAATAATGTTATTATTACATGATTAATAAATCAGATGATTGTATTGAAGGGCTGAGTGTTTCCTTTATAACCAAGCAACATGTCTTCATGGTTAACTTCAATTTCATCTCAAACTAAAGATAAACTGTTTGGTTCTTTTCGTGATACCTCGGTGAGAAATCAGTGGTTGAATCTTGTCAGGGGGCTACCATTGCTGTGATCAATGTGCAGGGTTCTTCCCTTTCCCCAGGCAGGGGGTCTGGTTACATCCATGTAGGCCTATGCTTGTGTGATGTAATTGTGGTATCTTTCTTTCTTTCTTTTCCATCTTTTTCTTTCTTATCCACGATTCATCACAACTGTCCCACTGACACTATTATTAAGTAAGAGGGTACAAGTCTTTACGTTGGCTGCCCCTTCTTTTCCACCCTCATTTCCTTCTTTTTTTGTCTTTGGCTTCTTCAGCTATATACCTGCCTGACTGCCTTGAGTTCAGTTGAAATATCATTCACATAGGTAGATAACCTAACTAAACACTGCTTCTTCAGTCCTGTTGTACTAATTCCTCATTTTCAAAGACATTGCTTAAGGCTGTCACAGTCTAGTTTTTTTTTAAACAACATTGCATGTCACAACACTGTCTACTGTGTCAGGCATGGACGTCTTGCCCGAAATCAGGGAAAGTAACACCCAAACGCTTTAAAAATAGCACCATGGCAAACAGCCTATTGAACACGTTATGGCTCACTGTGGCTGCCACATCACTCAACACTTGATCTACTTGCGAACTCAGTGTCATCAAAGACCATACAGCTAAACAGCTGACGATCTTCAGTGTCATCTCAGCCGTGGTCCCACACTCCTCTCCACCACACACTACAAGTCCAGTCAATGAAGGGTGGAATCTGGACGATGACAAAATAAACGAGTAAGCTGCCATAAATTTTGGACTTTTAGGTGATACTTTTTCACCCTTAAGTCTTATCCCTGGATAGTGCCCTGTCTGAGAATGAAATTCGCATTCTTTTTCAAAGAACCATAATTAATTTGAAACCAAATCCTAATGAAACCATATCCGGAAGAAGACTCGGTCTCCCTGTATCAGACTGACCAGAAATCGTGTACATGCCAAACTGATCGGTGACATTTTCCGGTTAATCAACAGAGGACACAATCGCAGAAATGGGATTTGGAACAAGCCAATATGCCTAGTCATACTGTCAGAGTATATCAGCATTTAATCAAAAGCTGAAGATTAGAAAACTGAAAACAAAACACACAAATGAGACACCAAATAAAATGAGAGAAAACTGCAGTAGCCTCGATTTTAACTTCATCTCATTACCAAGTCCCATGGTAGATGAGAACTGGGCTTTACTGACATGTTGTCTGTGGCACAGTTTATCTTCAGAAAATGATGCCACATGTGATTGAAACTTTTTGTGAACAACAAATTCACTGAACGTTTCCACTTTTTTGTGCACTGTTAGACTTTCTTTTAACTAGTTTCATCTGCTCGCTTTTAAATTGTGAGTACAGCTGCAGTCAAGTTACTCCATCATTTTTAGCTGTTTGTTTGCTATTTCTAGGTTATGCTGTATGCATTTTTCATACCACTGACGCAAAATACATGTTTTGCGTCAATCAGTTCATGCAAATCACTAAAAGGCAATGTGACTCCTGATAGTACTAACACATAAAAAGGGGAGCCCTGACACACGGACTTCCAAAATAAAATAGAAAACAACAACAAAACAAAACCCCAAAACCAACCACCACAACAACAAAATAGACACCCTTCAGAATTTTTTGAAGATTGTGAAAATACATTTTAAAATTGCATGACAGTGGTGGGTCTGTCCCCTGTACTGGACATTGGTTACATAACAAACTTTGCAGCTACTTAGTGTTAAACCAGTGGACAATGACTGAGAGGCCATACATGTTGACACTGTCAATGAAGATGCTTTTTTATAGGTCTCTAGTGCACATGCCCACCCAGAGCTGTCATCTGCTAATAGCTGACTGGTTAGCCTAATAAATGGCAATAGTAACACAAATGCTTACCATTATCATAACATTTTCTAAACTGCATTACATCAACATGACTAGTTTCCAGAAATTTTGAAAATCTCAACACATTATGGAAAGTTTTTTTCCTGGAGGGGGGTGGGTGGGGGACTGTGTTTGTTGCAGCCAGTGCAAACTGACATCTCTAACAGTTAACATCATGATCAATTTTTTGGAGATGGCTGGCTGTTTGGTCACTGATTCAATCAACTGACTGCTTTAGACCAAAGTGCAGCTAGTAATTACTATCTGTTGCATCACTTAAGTAAAAAGACACCCTTGGTTTTTCACAGGAGCATTGAAAGTGAGGTCGAAAGGTGTGTCCTGTCTGCTTTGATTGGCTTATCACATCTGACTGTCACTCAGAGTTTGGTGACACATTAATTGTTCTCGATTAAATCTTTCTGGTAATCTGAGTCTAGGCCATCAGCTGTTTAATACTGTAATAGCGGTTTAATACTTTTTACTTTCCTCTTCTTTGCTTTGTTTGGCAGTGAGTGCCTTTCTCCTTGCCTGCATGGTTCTCATTATTCTGAGTTTGGCAATGTGTATGTGTGTCAGAAAGGCAGCTGTAACTGACCTTGTTTTGCTTGATGGCGACTGCAGTATCACCCATTGTTCCCAAAGCACGCTCCCTGTTGCCACGGTCCACAAATACGGTGCCAGTCAGTGTTGCTGCCAGGCCAAAAGGCAACATGTACTGCAGGCTGCGTTTGGCTAATGCTACACAGCGACTTGGCCACATCTCCATCATACCTGTATGTGCAATGAGCAGTGATCGCACTAGACAATTTTCAAACTGGTGTGGCATCTATAGTATAAGGTGATGAAAGTGGGTCATGGAAACCGGTCAGATAATCGCTATAACCATCAGATACATGGCCATCCATACTACTACCAGAGCTGCACTAACAAACACCCAGGTCTTTTCCCTGCTTAAAACACACACACATACACACACACACACACACACACACACACACACACACACACACACACACACACACACACACACACACACGCGCGCGCATGCACACATGCACTCTCTCACTGTCCTGTTTTTTGTTGTTGTAAAGTAAGCAACTTGTTTTTTTATGCCCAGTCAACAAGTATGATTATATCAGGGCAAATTGTTTTTTAGAAATGGTCAAACAAAATAACAG
Source organism: Alviniconcha marisindica (assembly GCA_018857735.1). Lineage (NCBI taxonomy): Eukaryota > Metazoa > Mollusca > Gastropoda > Provannidae > Alviniconcha > Alviniconcha marisindica. The sequence goes on along the minus strand of JABMCL010001960.1, from coordinate 691,322 downwards.
CTGGTACACCTGACTGATTGCTGACTCTGTTTCCAGCATGATCTTTTCTTATCCAGTAAAATACTGGAAATTACTGGTCAATGTGAATCCTGAGTGAGGATATATTTTTCAGTTTCACTGCTCTTTCACTTTTTTTCTCTTTCTTTGAGCAACTGAGCAACAACAACAACAAAAAGAGATAAAACATAATGCAGGAGTCTAGGGTCACTTCAATAGCTGATATATATACTGTAACCCACCCCAAACCAAGTTTACTTTATAATACATTTACTAATGACACTGCACAGTTTTGTATTTCATTTCCTTTCCAACATTCATATAATCATAATCAAACTGTTTTTAAAAGTCTGAAACAAAGACTGCTAGCGTTCTAGCTTTCTCTCTGTCACTCTTTTGTGCCATTTGAGTTTTACGTCATATGATATTTATTACATCATACCTATTATGCGTCATTGCCATGCCAACATTCTTCCAAGCACTGGACACAAAACCACATAGCTCAACCAAAAACAGTGAGTGGCTTAGGTCTCCATGTAATTTTTCATCATTTTTCACTTTAACTGTTAAGTGCATTTTGTAGCCTAATAAAGGAGATTACCCCCAAAATTAGCATGTTGTGTTTTATCCAAACACAACAGCATTCTTTTGAACTTTATGTGTTTAGATCAAACAGTTTTAATCTTTCACATAGTATAAATGTATGGCCTTCTCCTGTCAAGTCTGTGTGTGCGTGCATAGTGACACACATGCATCTCAGTGACACACTCGCACACACACACTTACCTCAGTGATACCACCACATAAACACACACAAGCACATTCACACACAAAGGCACACACACAAACACACATGCACACACACTCACACACTGTGAAACACATACATCTGAGTAATGCAGTTACAACATGGACATACAAATACACTCAAGAAGGTATGAGTAATGCAGTTACACACAACATGCACATACAAATACACTCAAGAAGGTATTACTATTAGTAATTTGATTTTTACATCCGTCAATCACACAGGGTCATTTCAGGAGGAACAGTCATGTAAGTCAAATCACAGGACTCAAAACTCCTCTCACATCTCAAACTACTCTCAAATCAAATCATAGTACTCAAAACTCCTATCACAGGTCAAACTACACTCAAGTCAAATCACATTCACAGCATTCAAAAGGACAAAACTCCTCCCACATCTTAAACTACACTCAAGACAAATCACATTCACAGCATTCAAAAGGACAAAACTGCTCTCACATCTTAAAATAAACTCAAGTCAAATCAGAATATTTAAAACTACTCTCATATTTCAAACTACACTCAAGTCAGACCAAGAAGCCTAGAGTCTAAATTATATAATTTATAAAACAGAAAATTGTAAGTCTTTGTTTTCATTGTAAGTGTAACAATACTTAAAATGATTGATAAGGGTCTTTAACATGTGCAAACCTAGCGGCATTGATTTAGATTTAGCATGCAGTTTAATTGTCTTGCTATTTCAAGTGTATTCCTTGCATTGCATTTGGGTGTTAGCTCATTTCCTTATAGCATGCACCTGTAAAGTGTTAACTGCTGATGCTGTTTTTGTTGAGTCAAGGTAAATTTATGTAACGTCACACAGTTGTTTAGGATTATGTTGACTTCGACTGGATTTGGCATCAATCGAGTATGGATTGTTGGTCTGGTAGTCATGCTTGGGAAATGAAGAGGCATCAGTTATACTTTGTGTAACCTCAGGAAGGTTGCTGGTACCTGTGGAGAATTGCAATTATATCTGTGTTGCATTTTGCATATGTAGATTTGTATGCAAATGGTTATATACCTGCCTTATACAGTCTATTAGGGTTCTCATTGAGTATGATTATGTCAGTTAGTTGATTGTTACTCCATACTGGCCACAATTTCCAATTTTCTCGAGCAGTGTAATCTTATTTGTGCTTTTATATATATATCTGTGTGCATATGTATATGTGTCTATGATGGAGTGAAAACAAATGTAGGAAGACCTGGCTTTCTCGGCTTAAATGTGGCAATATTGTCATTCTTTGGCTACAATGCAATGGTCATTGTTCTGAGATGGTTTCTGTTTGTAAAGTTGGTCAAGCCTGCAGAACTACGTTGGGGAAATGGAATTGTTGTTGTTGTCCAAAGTGATTTTGTTTGGGTTCTACTTTGATGATTTGTTAGTTCAACTCTCAGTAGCCCCCGAGTGCATCATCATTCTGCCTAGTTTCTGCTTGGATTGTTTGTTAATTCAACTCTTAGTAGATCTAGCTTCAGAATGATCTTCTGTCATGTGTTCCAGCAATGCAGGTGTTGGTAGTCACTGAGTAGGGGGGATCAGAAAGGTTCTACCGATATGATTTGTTAATTCAACTCTTGGTAGCCTTTGAATGTTACTGTTACTTCAGATTGAGCAGGGGGGATGTAACCAAGTGCATCTGCACACTGTGTTTGTGTCGTTGTACTCTGTATGTCGCTCTGTCAGTGTTCTTTCATGTGTGGACGTCATTCACTCTTTTATGTATGTTTTACATGTTGTTATTTTGTACATCACTAGAAGACGTGGGAAGACAGCGCGTGAGAAAGCGAGCGGCAATACCAATGGCCTCTCACAGATCTATACCATCAACAAAAGAAATGAAATAAAACAGGAACCTCAGGCTGTGGCTCATTTGTTGTTGCTTCCTTCCAACCAGCTACTTCCATTGACCGTTTACATCTAAAAAGGTATATATTAAACAAACTAGTAATTTACGCAGTGCTGTAAATAGTGTAATACAGTCACACACACACACACACACACTGCTCTGACATTTGAATGGATTTATCGGTTCAGAAATGCTACTGACTGCAGTATTAGATTTCAGTATGCAAAATCATCTACCAGATGTAAGAAGCTCATAATATTTACCAAGGACACGGCTGTTGTCATCCACAATCACCATAGCCTTCCATACCACACAACATTCATACAACTGACTTAAATGTTCTCGTCTTTCACCCACAACCTTGCCACACACTTTCACCACTTTGTTCAGGACAACCTTGTTTTTCATATTCAAGCAACCAAACCAACACAGGAATGAAAATGTTTAAAACTGATTCAATACAACTCCAGTAGAAAGTGCATAAAACAGCAGCACTGACTTCAAGAGATCTTAGCTTCTGAAGGCAAAATATTCTTGGCCGACATCTTTCATGAATAAAATCAGTTTTTGTTAAAATTCAGCTTTTTCCTATATATTTGTACTCAGCCGCTCTTTCAACTTTCAAGCCATCAATAATAATAATTTGTTAAAATTCAGCTTATTCCTATATAATACTGGCTGACATCTTTCGTGAATAAAATCAGTGTTTTTGTTAAAATTCAGCTTGTTCCTATATATTTGTACTCAGTCACTCTTTCAACTTTCAAGCCATCAATAAAGAGATCTGGAATGACAGTTGGAGCTTTTCAGAAATCAATCAACATTTCCTTTGTTTTCTTTACATTCAAGGGAATTATCCCTGCACCATTCACTGAACTTTTGAACTTCAGCAAAATGAACAGAATCTGAGTTGGTAAGATCTTCTATTGTAGAATTGTCAGAGTATTAAATTTTTATGACTGGTGTTGTGGCAGTGCCTGTGCAGTCATTTGTGTAGAGTGTAAAAAGAATAGGAAATAGGACAGTGACTTGTGGAGAGCCAGTGGAAACAGAGAGGGAAGACGAGAGTGCAGCTTGGTGGCAAACTCTTTGAGAATGGTTAACAAGAAAGTCAACAATTCAGAGAATCAGTCTTGGGTTAACGTCGAGTTTCAAAAGTTTGTTTGCCATGAGGTGTGGTTGTATGGTATTGACAGCAGAATAAAATCTAATGAAGAGAATTTGGACAAATGAACCTGGCTTTTCAAGGTGAGTATATATATGCATTGTGCAAAAGAGTGAGTGTTGCATCTTCAGTGCTTCTGTTGTGCTTGTATGTGAACTGGTATGGGTCTAAATGGGGCTTCCTGTGTTTCATGAGTTGGTGAAAGATGATACATTCAAAACATTTAGTGCAACAGATGTCAAAGCAATCAGATGATAATCATTTTATAACAAGAAGGATATTTTTTTTATTTTTTTGGAACAGGATAGATTACAGAGGTTTTCCAAGTAAAGGGAACATGTATTCTTTCAGAGACAGATATCTATCCCCTTAAGAAATGCAAAAGTATCTTGGATCCTTGCAGACACAATGTTCCAAAAGACCTTGTTTGAAAAAAAATTGGTCTCACAATCACAGCAGTTCAATCCACTGTCTTATTTATTGTTTTGTTGTTGTTGTTTTAATAACATCCAAGGCATTGCCACTGACTGTGACCACATTTTAAATCCACATTGCCTTAGGACTTGCAGTGTTCTGACGGTGACAGAGCCCAGTCTTTGACAGGAAGAAGAAGAAGAAAGTGTCCCCCAAATCATGTAACTCATTGCAGCAATGCACACAAGGGGTTCTATCATTTAAACAGTAAAGAGTGCTCCACAGCCAGTATACTTCTCTTTTGTCTGAACGACTAGATGGAAGACATTTATATAGCTTTGGCATAATCTAATTTGTTTCCAGAATAATATCCATCCCACATACTTTGCCAGAGTTTGATGATAGAGGTTTCAGATCAAATCAAATAATGACTTGGTCTGAGACAGCATCATCAAAGGCATCCTTATTACTAATTATACCTCTGCATTAATCTGCCACCTAAAATGCCAATGTGGCCAAAGACCCAAATACTGACTCACAGTCATAACACAGAGCAACAAACAGTAGCACACACAGAGCAATGTAATAATATTACAATTCACACACACACACACACACAATAATAATCACCAAAGAAGTCGAGAGAGGTCTGGTGATTGGCTACCACCACAGAAGGCTCCTCTCCATTCAGGTGTTCAGTCCCCCGTACCTCTATGTCAATGCCAAACAGACGGCGCACCTCACGGATGGTCATCACCACATAACTGAAAAGTAATCAGCTGAAACTGATGTGAAGGTCACACTCACATGTAACAGGTCAGTTAGGTATGGAATCCTTCAAGTATTAATACATCCCAATTCATTTTTTTCTTTTAAATAAAAAAGAAAAATGCTTGCACTGTGAGATGCAGTGATGAGATGAGGGGCAAATGGTGACCTAGAATGACTGCATGTTTCGATCTTTTGTAAGCCTAAGCCACACAATGTTTCTGATGATGCGATTTTGTTGTGCAGTGGAAATCATAGCATGTTCATTGTTTGTCAGAGGGCTGAAAGCATGTCTTTTGATTTATAAATTATCAAGCAAAATCTTGAACACAAACATAAGAATTCTTGCCACAATTCAATCAATAATTTACGAAAAGCTACATTTCTTCTTCCTTAAACACCATCAGCAGCTGAAGACTGGCACATTACACACAAAAATGACATGTGTACATGAGAGAGAGAGAGAGAGAGAGAGAGAGAGAGAGAGAGAGAGAGAGAGAGAGAGAGAGAGAGAGAGAGAGGAGAGAGAGAGAGAAGACAGACAGACAGACAGACAGACAGACAGACAGACAGACAGACACCAAGAGACAGAGACAGAGAGAAACATTAAGGTTTGAGGTTTTGAAGCTGATATTTTATAGTATAAATTACCTCCCTATACGTACAGTATGACATGGCCCAAAAACACTATTAGACATTAATTATTATACAAAGTATGATACATTAATATACTTATATTTTATCATATATAAAAAATGGAAACTAGCATCCATATATAATTCAATATATTCTTTTTGATGTTTTGCCTAAAAGCTGTTCTTTACAATCTTTAATCTTAAAATTAATGGCTGTTGAGGTGATCCTATTCTGGTATTTCATGTACTTGTAATGCTAGATAGCTAGTCTTTTTGCCTTCCTGTCTCTGTACCTCTTGAAGCCGAACTTCAAATGAGCAGATCCATGAAAAAGAAAACTGAAGAAAAGTTGTTGTTGTTGTTTTTAAAGAAGCAGACAACAAACAAAAATAACTTAGAAAGTTACAAAACCTTTCTTCATCATTCATGGCAATTTTGGCATACTTTCAAGAAGTCAACCAAAGCCAATACTTGTGTGTTACACTGATCACAGAGTCAGATGAAACCTGAAGATTGGCACCAAATCAATGAAACTAAAGCCAAAGGCCTACATATTCTATGCATAGATCTGTCAAAGGCTGGTATAAAATAAAAGTTCTGAAGAAAGTCAGAATTTGTGTTATTCCGAAATGGCATTACTCAACTACTCAAAGTTCTAATTCATAAAATGAGTGCCACTGCCAGTTTGGGAATGACTGCACCTGATTTTGTTTTGTTTTGTTTGTTCTCACTTAATCCAGAGACACTTAGTCTGCATTGGGAAGAGAAGCAGAGAGAACAAGGTAAATTACATGGGATTTTTTTTTTTGTGATGCAGTTTTATGCACACACTGGTACACCATTAAATGAGACAGAGGATTTTGTACTCAATCCATTTGGAGATGGGCAACCAGTCACAAACATATTATCTGAGGCAATCAATAAAAGACTGCTGGACAGGGACAATGTAATCCTGAGACTTCCTTCTGGATCTTTTGTCCGTGGTTCAGTTGGTTAGTTAGAACTAGAAGGCCCTGCAGAGTGTGGTTAATGTTACATCAGTCCAGTTTGGAAATGATGAGACTCTGCAACGGCATTTGCTGCATCTTGAGTTTGGAAAGGCTTGAGCTTCCCCAATGTCAAGAGAGGTAAGCATGGTCATCAAAAGGGCGTTTGGAAGCAAGTAAAGAAAGAAGGATCCCATTGGGGTGAGAGCATGGTGACAGCAATTCAATGCCCCCTCGCACCCCCCCCCCTCCCCCATCAATTTATCATGGTAATTTTCAATGTAAGGATGCTTGACACTTTACTAACTATGCCTGTGAAAATTCAGGAGTGAGTTTACCTGGCTAGGTTCAATATATATACACACACACACATATATATATATGGACTCTAGTTACGTACTGACTGGTTTAATTTTCTTTTCGGTCTAGCAGATTTTGAAATTGATGATGCTTTGAAAGGGAACCTCAGTAATTTTACTGATCAAGACACTGGATACTTTGGCGCTTTCTTCATTCAAAGAAACCTCGGTAATTTTACTGATCAAGACACTGGATACTTTGGTGCTTTCTTCATTCAAAGGAACCTCGGTAATTTTACTGATCAAGACACTGGATCATTCATGGTGCTTTCTTCATTTGGAATTTGAACAACTGGAGTCAGAAAGTTAAATTTGCACCTAGCTACGGTATCGAATGCATGATTTTGGGTGTATTGCACAGAATCTGCAGATTGTACACATAATAATATGGCAGATTTTGTGTCAGAGGATGACCCCTCAACAAGGAACATTGGGGTCCCCTTTGATTTCACATAAATTTTCAGTTTCTTTTTATTTATAAAGTGGAAGATTGCAGCACTGTCAATATTATTGCTAAGTTTCCAAAGCAGCAAAACACTGGTGAAAACCGAAGCGATCTGTTGGTTCTGTTTGATTTTGATATCTTGCAAATTCTGTGATATCCCAATGTGTAATCAAGCAACAAAGTCCACATTTTTCAAGTATGCACAATCTGTACCTTGTGTCATTACCAGTAACAGTTGAAAAGACAATAATAATGAATAATGAAAGAATGTGTTCAACTAGATGGTTAAACAACTGTTTGCATGAAACGGAACCTGGTAACAGGTCTACCACATATGACTGCCGAGTTTCCAAAGCTGCAAAACACTGGTGAAAAACTGAGTGATCTGGCAGGTTCTGTTTGATTTTGTTTGATGGGCTGACTAATCATGCAATAGGCCGTTTGCCACGGAGCTACGACCTTGACCTTGGCTTTGCACCTCGGGCAAAGATGCATAGTTTGTACTATTGACTGTCAGGATGGTCAGCTAGCATTGTACATAGGGCATACGTTCGTGCATACGCAACAATGAGTCAAGGCATTAAGAGGCCGTTTAGTCTAGATACCCACAGGGTAACTGACTTAGGCAGCATTTCCTGTTCAATCCTTTGAGAATGAAACCCTGACATGGCTATCATGCCTCAGACTTCAGGCAGCTTACATTTTTGACTTCTTCTTTTTGTGTGTGTGTGTCCTCTCTCTCTCTCTTTTTATTTGCCAAGTACATCCTCTGCAATAAGGCCAGCTTTTACACTCATTTCTACTTGTTTTCCATAAGCCTTTGTTCATATTCTAAACCATATTACATCCACCCATTGCAGTTTCATGTGTATGTCATATTGTAATACAGTGTAATAATTCTTTCATCATGCCAATGTGTGTACACGTGTGTGTGTGTGTGTGTTTGTGTATGTGCAAGTGAGTGTGTACGGGTGTGTATGTGTGTACACATGTACATGTATGTGTGTCAATGTCTGCCTATGTGTTTTTGTGAGCACGCGTGTGTATGTGTGTGCAGATGCATGTAGTTCTGTGTTTTTTGCTATTCAATCAGCAATATGAATATTAAACTTCAAACATTGTCTTTTATCCCTTATGTAATACGCACATTACCATACTTCCATTCATTACTGTTTCAGATGTTCATGAAAGACACCTATCAAATACAATGTATTAAATTTTATTCCTTCGTCCAAGGTGTTGTGTGTCAGTGTGTATGCATGCATATATACAGAAAAGCTTTCAGTTATCATCCTTCCAGCAAAGTAATTTTATAAACAATATATATTTTTTCACACAATAGTCCACTTTTGTTTACAAATCAAATCAGTTACACTATAAAAAAAAGGTAGATGTTTCAACTCAGTGTTTAGACTCATTTTCTAAACATCATTTCTTTACATTACGAAAACAAAAAGTTGGCTGCTTTTCCATATGGTACAAAGCATTTCCATAATTACATGAAGCAGTTCTTATGTAGTGCACACTTGAATTTTGATAACAGCACTCACAAAATTCTCCACAAAAATCAATCTATGTTAAAAATAAAAAAAATCCAGCTGGGGGCAGTCCCTGAATACCTATATATGCTTTAGAAACATACACAAAAAATATAAAATACATTTACACTAAAAAACATCTTTTGTATTCTTTAACAGGCACACAGACACAAACACACATACACACCTTACAAATGGCATATGCATGAGACATTGAGAGCATGTGAGTTCACAAGCACAGGTGTGTGTGTGTGTGAGTGCGTGTGTGTGTGTGCGTGCATGTGTGTACACAGATTTGCATGCGTGCGTGTTTTGTTACTGACAAGCAGCAATATTAAGAGTAAGTCTCTTGACATATAAAATAACAGTGCATGAGTGCACTGTTTTGTTCATACATTGTTGTCTATGATGCTCATCGGATTTCCCCACTATTATTTTAACCTCCTGAAATTAAGTTCACCATGAAAAAGAAATTCAATTTATGCATAATTCTAATGGGGTGTTCTATTTCAACATATGCACACATATATAATAATGTTACTATTATTATATGATCAATAACTTGGATTACTGTATGTGTATCAAAGGGTTGATTGTTTCCTTTATAACCAAGCAACATTTTCTTCACGGTTAACTTCAGTTTGATCTCAAACTTAAGATAAACTGTTCAGTTCTTTTCATGATACCTTGGGGAGGCATCAGTGGTGGAACCTCATCAGGGGGCTATCGTTGTTGTGATCAGTGTGCAGGGTTTTCCACTTTTCGTGGGCAGGGGGTCTGGCTACATCCATGTAGGCCTATCCTTGTGTGATGTAATTGCGGCTTCTTTCTTTCTTATGACTTATTCATGATTCACCACAACTGGCCCATTGACACTATTATGGCCCTTCTTTTCCACCATCATTTCCTCTTTTTTTGTCTTTGGCTTCTTCAGCTATATAATGCCTGCCTGACTGCCTTGAGATCAATTGAAATACCATTCACATAGGTAGATAACCTAACTAAACAGTGCTTCTTCAATCCTGTTGTACTATTACTACTAATTCCTCATTTTCAAAGACATTGCTTAAGGCTGTCACAGTCTAGTTTAAAAAAACAAACATTGCATGTCACAACACTGTCTACTGTGTCAGGCATGGACTGCTTGCCTGAAACAAGGGGAGGTAACACCAAATTGGTTTAAAAATAGCATCATGGCAAATGGCCTATTGTCACATTGTGATATGACAATGTGATCAAGCAACAAAAATCACATTTTTTCAAATACACACAATCTGTTTTTACCATGTGTCACTGTCAGTAACACTAACCGTAACTGTGTCACCAACTGTTTTGCAATAATGAACTGGTGATTAGCAAGCTGTGGCTGCCCAGTCCGTTCCACAATAATCATGATAATGGTGATTGGCCTCAGCGTCAAAGCACTGGTGATAAACTGAGAATTCCTAAGGAGGTAGCTCAATTCAGAAACTGATGCTCATCCTGCATCTATTATATATGGGTTCTTCTTCAGTGCTGGTCCTAGATAGGGGGAATCAGAGGTCAAAACTGAAATAGCTTACAGCTTATCCCAATTACGCTTGTTGTGTTCCACATACATCCTATTTTAAGGCACAATTAAAAAGAAAAGCAGTTAGGACCCTGACTGCAAGTTTGGGTGGCTTCGAACATGTCAAAGTGGAGAGCATAATGCATATTTTGGTGTGACACAAAAGTATCATTATGTAATATTTAGAACAAGAACCTTATTATTTCATAGAAAGGTTTTGAATAATAAACATTAGGAGTAACAAAGTGCAATTTTTATGAGGGTTCATCCACTTGAGAGTAGAACAGCCTACCCGCAAAACTGTGACACCGAAACATGCGTGACATGGAAAGAAAAGTTTTTCCTTCAAGATCAAACACCATGGATCATGAACAAGTATTTATTCTTGTTAGTTTTTGATGCTGTGGACATATTTTAAAGTAATATTGGAACACTTCCTCAACTTTGGATGTTCTTTGAATTGTAACGCATGTTTCACGTGACATGTAACGTATGTTTCACGTAACATTCAATAATCACTCAGGTTGAAAACTGTTAAAAGCATGTAGAAAATGTATTTTTTCTGAGTATTTATACACATTACATGTATAAGCATTTGTTTTGAGTTTGACAAGTTTTGCTTATGTAAAAAAAAAGAAAAAAAGTGATGAGTAGTACTACTACTAATAATGTTTACATGAATTGACTGAAACTTAATATGAAAATTTAATCAATTATCTTTTTTCATGCAAAATAATGACAACTTCAAGCAACTTTTATTCTGTAAAAAAAAACTGGTGCATTTGACACTGGTCTGTAGTGGCTTAGTTAAATTGTAAGCTGATCAGCAGGCACCCAAGGGATGTCATCAGTTGCAGGGAACGAGAAGCTGCTCTGATTTTCACGCAGGAACTTTATCTGCACTTCTCCAGATGAAGCCTTGTAGTCTAGAACCTAGATTTAACAGAGCCAACAAGGAAAATCACAGCACAAGTTGCAGTCACATCATATTCAGACAGCAATCAAATTTGGAAGAAATGGAAAAACAAGATGTAGTAAACTAGTCCATTATATATAGTATGCTGCCTCAGACCCCTGTCTTTTTCATGAATGCTAATGCACCCCCCACCCCAAGAACTAAACAAAAACAAACAAAAAACATGAATAAGAAAAAGAAAAGAAACAAGTACAGTTCTACTCAGTTTACTGATATTATTATGTTGGATTCCTAAATTAGTATTATAGTAAAGTTTACTAAAAATGAACAAAACAAAAACAAAAAACCTCTGCAAGCACACCACTAAAACAGGATGGAAGAAACAACAATAAAAATTCCAAACAAAAACTGCAAGCACACCATGTCGTGTGCGACATACGTTATTTACGTTAAGTTCTATCGTTTCTAGTCCGACAGAAGATGGCAAAGTTAAATCAAAAGAATCTCAAAGTTACATCAGCATTAATACTATAGCACAATCTGTTTCACACATATATCAAAACAAAGTAGGGATGATTTTTTTAATGCACATTCTGCGGCATGATGATGTTTACATGTACAACGCACGTTTCGTGTGACAGAATCAACTTCCGTCCGGTTCCAAGTCGCCAGAAACAAACGTTATGTTTTGACCAATTCTTCTCTCCTTGTTCACGGACTGAGAAATAATTTGAAATGATTGCAACCATTACTAAACATGTTTGTTTTTGATCCTACGTATGCCTACTTTTTGGTAATTGTGGTTCCTAACCATGAAATAATGATTCGGCAAGAAACATATGTTTCATGTGACGAAACGGAGATGAGTCTGCGAGAGAGTGCATCAAACACATTGAACGCTGTATTTATAAATAAAGAGTGCTACTGTATAAAATACTAGTCTAAACTGACCAAGTAACTATAACTGCTTGGAATTTTACCTACCTGTGTAGGTAGCCTCCAAATTGGCCGAAATCGTGTGCTAGCAGACAACGATGACAGCCAGTCAACGCATGTTTCTCCTGCATCACAGTGTGACACATAGTGGTAAAAGCGCCCAATCACAAATTCCATGTTTATCACACGTGACAAGATGTCATCAGTGTGTGGGTAGGTGCCCATGGTACATTTGAAAAACACGGTTTGAAGATTTTTATCCTTTGTTGGATTTGTTGCACAAATTTTTTGTTGTTGCCATAACGGACGTTTCACCCATGACGCAAAATTTTCATTGCACTTTTAATGCATTTTAGGAAATAATACAGCAACTTTGGTGTTCAGATCTCGGCATCAATAGTGCTTTGTTATTTATAGCAGCAGTGTTTTCGCCGGTTCGCATTGTTGATCTTGTGCAAGTTGGAAGTGAACATGTGTTTCATGACATGACATGTCATGAAACATGCATTATGCTCACTTTCAACCACCACTGTTGTACACAGAAATACTCAGCAGTCCTGAAATTAGCTTTCTGATGCTTTTGCATGTTGCAACTTTACAAACAAATTAGATATATATGTCTGAATATTTTCGTTTGGTATGAAGTAGCTTCCAACATAAGCAGTAGGGTATCAGCATTCCCATTTTTGGCCGCCATTTTTGCGTGACATGGGAATATACAGGGGTCGCGCACATTGCAAAATTTTGCGTACATATTGCATTTTTCGGGTGCCATACGCATTTTAGCCACATCGCTGCGTCACCGTACGCAAAATGACAACACCGATTAAACAGGTTATGCCTCAATGGTGGATGCCGCATCACTCAACACTAGATCTACTTGCAAACTCAGTGTCATCTCAGCCGTTCAAGTCCAGCCAATGAAGGGCGGAATCTGGACAGCGAAATAAATGCGTAACTTCCCGTAAGCTACCATAATTTTTGGACTATTAGGCAATGGTGAAACTTTTCCTAAAATCTTATCCATGTGCTTTATAGTCGGTAGCGCCCTGTTTGTGAATAAAATTCGCATACTTTTCTGAAAAAAGAAAACGATTAATTTGAAACCAAATTCCTTACGAACCCGTATAGATCTGGAAGAAGATTGGTTCCCATATCAGATTGGCGGCAAGACATTTTGCCGAACTGATCAGTGATATTTTCCGGTCAGTCAATGGAGGACACGATCCCAGATATGGAAGTGGGAACCAAGCAGTATGCCTACTCTGTCAGCGTGTAATATTATCAGAATTTACTCAAAGGTAAAAGACTACGAAATCGAAAACAAAACACGCGTCGACACCGAATACGAATGAGAGAAAAAGGCGGCAGTCTCGACTTCAACTTCATCTCATTACTAAATCCCACGGTAGATGAGAACTGGGTTTACCGACATCGTCTGCTGCAGTTCTTCCTTGAAAATGATGCCATGTAAGATGTTCCGATCTATTCAAACTTTTTCTGTGACTGGCAAATTTACTGAACATTACCATATTTTTTGTGCACAGATAGACCTTTTTACTATTTTCATCTGCTCACGTTATAGACCGTGAGCTACAATCAGGTTACTTCATCATTTTTTCTTTGTAATGTGCGTTAATTCTAGGTTAAACAGGACACATTTTTTGTGCCACTGACGCCAAATATGTAATGTTTCGCGTCGGTTGACGCAAATCTCTAAAAGGCAGCATGACCCCTGAATATATCTTTTGCTAATAAAAAATAAACATTTTTTTTCCCCACAGTGTTGCTCTCATTCCTTCTAGGAAAGGAAATTTTCTCCGTTTGGTGTGAAAAAAAGAAACTGATTTACAACAAAACTGTTGCAGCGTGAGTCACTACCAATTCAGACCAGTACTGAAGAAGAACCCATATAGAACTTTATAATGTTGTATCCATTTTCACAAGTTTCAGCAGCCTTATTAAAAAAATTAGCAAATTCCTGCTTTGCTTCAAACATATATTTTAGATTCTTTTACATGTGGGACCTGAATATTTTAAAACTCATCAGGAACTTAGAGGTAATCCAGTGAAGGACTCAGGAGCTGTGTGAAAGTTGAGGTGGCCATCCTGGGCTTTCCATCCTAATGAGCCTTATGGCTTCTGTGGACTTAAAGCAAAATTGAACCATGCTCACACATTGGTCTCAGCTTGTCCCTAATATGTCAACTGACATCTGAGGACATTAAGCAACACAATAGCAGCAGCAGGATTGCATACTGGAGCCAGTCAAACAGCTAATACTGGTTTGTGAGGGGGGGGGGGGGGGGAAGATTCCTGGTTGGGGCAGGGTGAAGGAACATTTTAGTTCACCAGAATCAACTCTTGCAGTTGCACAGATCCATCACTGACTGTCTTATCTTTAGGTGCGCAGCATGCCCAAATTATATCATTTTAAGCTAAACTGTCTGGCAGTGGCATGTTAAAAGATTCCATGTTCAGATTTTGATAAGAAATTTAAAAAATGATAAACAGCTGGTGATGATATGAAACACACCCACCCACACAAAAAGAATAATTTTGACCATAATATTAAATATACACTAAAATATGACTTAGCATTCAAACAGCTAGAAAAAAGAAGGTAAAAAAAGCCTACGACTATGAGCCGTAAACTGATATGTTAGATATATCACACACACACACACACACACGTGCGCATGCACACGCACTAACAGTAACACTGCAAAACAGCTCAGTAAAAATAATCAGAATGATGTATCGTGATTGAAGTGCCCCTAAGTACTGCTACTTAGTGCTAGCGCTACTCCCAATGGAAGCTGGAGAGAGAGAGAGAGAGAGAGAGAGAGGGGGGGCGGAGCAGAATTCGAGGAAAGCGCCCTAAGTCTTGAAGCACGTTAAAGTTTGGGTTAGAATAAGGGCGATTTCACTGGTCAAGACACGGCAAAAAATGGTGACGAGGAGAACGAAGATGAACAAGAAGAAAGTTCTTACCGATAGTTTTCAACATCACCTGGACGCCACAAAGAAAGGATAATAACAAATACTGCTGCTATATTGACACTGAGATAATACAAAGACATCTTCGCATAATATCTGAAAGTGCTACTAAGTTCATAAAGAAGTGGCAAGATCAGTAGGATTGCCACGAAGCACCACTGGAAGTCTAACGCCATGATCATTTCTCATACTGGATCCCAGCCAGTGGTTAGGGGTCATAGGTGCTCATTTGTCTTTTAACCCAAAGATACCCAAACAATTTCGAAAAATACAAACAAACGAAACCACTGATCTTCAAACAGCTGTCAACTGAGCTGTCGACGCTGACAGTTATTTGACTGTGTGTGCATCGATGGAGGGGGGGGGGGGGGGGGGGGGGGGGGGGGCATATTTTGGTGTATATTATGGTCAACATTATTCTTTTTAAGAGTGCTGCGTGTATTGACCTGGTTTGTTTCGTCACTGAACCGGGTTACCTTGTGCTATATATTTTCTGTTCCCAATGTTTATCATCAGTCTAGAAGGTTTTTGAAGGAATTTAATGTTCCCGCCTGTTGGGTGGCTAGTTGTTCCAATATAACTCTGTCAGTATAAAAATAAAAAAATTAAATGTCCATATTGATTAGTAAAAACCAGGGCTGTTTCATTCTTGCCGCGTAGCGGTTTGAAAGGGTGTGTCCTCCTGTTCCAGGCCGCCGGCGCTGAAATTCTTTCACTGAACAAGGAACAGTTTCAGGACTCATAAAAAAAACACATGCATAACTTGATTTTAAAAGTTTTAATCATAGTAACCTCTTGCTCTACGGTATCCCAGGTTTGGTAATTGTTAGTACCACTTAGTCAGTCTTTGTTCCCGGTCCGAGTCCAGGTTGTTCGGTGCCACGGTCATGCGTTCAGTGACGCCCATACACTGAAAGTGACATTACGATATTCTAAAATCAGTGGCCGTCTAACTAGATTTTAAAAGTGGTGCCATAATTTGTTTTTAGTACTGAATGTAATCTGTGATAATGCCTGCTATTTTACTTGCTTGCGTGTACTGAAACTGATGCAGTACATAAACTCCACCAGCAGAGGTACATCTTTATTACATCCTCAAATAAGGATGTATCTCTGGCGGAGTTCATGCACCTTGTATTTACAAGCATGCCACTTGGTGAGAGTTCAGGACTCCGGCATTAGCGACTGCTTTAAGTGGCTCCCTGGGACTCCCTGCTACTTACGTTTAGCCCGGAGTAACTTGAGTAAACATGGTGCTTAACGTCCACAGAAACCATAAGGCTTATTAGGCCGGACGGGAAGAAGGGGGGAGGGGGTATGGAGGTGGGGGAAGAGGGAGATTATATACCTATCGCTACTCTGTCACCACCAGAATGACTCCTGCATTAAGATGGGCAGCGATGAGAGCCATTTTAATGTTTCATTAATTGTGAGGGACAAAGTCACAAGACACAAGACAGTGTCCACAACTTTTGAAGAGAAAGGATAGCGAACCGGTTTAGCCCGGAGAGCTCCTTGGCAGTTTTAAGGGGACAAGTCTAATATGAAACTCCAGCTGTGCAGAAGTATTATGTTTTGAGTATGATGCCCTTTGTATTTCGTGTTCTACGTTCTGGGTTCAGTTCTCGTGTCAGGCTATGTCACTTTTAATTGTACACTTTCAGGTTTGTTGACTCATTATAGCAATAATAGGTTTATTCAAAGGCCTATTCTCGTAGTTCTTCATGTCAGTATTACTCTGGTGGTTGGCAGCCCTGCCAACTCAGTATAGACGTGTTTCAGTTGCAGTATGAAAAGGATTTGTAAGTAGCATAGTAAGAAAGCAAAATATATGTCACTTTCAAACACGACAAGACCATTACTGGCAAAATATTTGTCTGAAACAAGTTAGAGTAGTTACACTCTGAATCTGTGGAACAGATTAAAACCAAACAGAGAATGAAGGGAGAAGGTCTTCATCTTTGCAAATTGCAAAATGGAGAACAGGGTAATACAAATAGCTACGCCTGATTCCATATTCAAAGATCATAAAGGTACTGTACTTTAATTCTCAGAGTCTTGTTACCAGAAAGCCAGTGACATTTATGAAATGATCCTCGATGACGGCATTGACATTTTGCTAATGACAGAGACATGGTTATATGCACAGGGCGACGAAGCCTGTATTGCCGAAATGACGCCTCGAGGTTATGTGCTACGATCGTTCCCTCGCGACAGGTTCGAGGGGCGGAGGTATTGCCTTCATTCTTCGGGACGCTTTCTGTGACAGTACATCTTTCAAACGCTTAATTGTCCTTTCACTGAGTCTTTTGAGGCTGTCGAGCTTCATATCTCCGGCAGGAACTTTTCCGTATCGGTTGTGTGCCCGCTTCCCAGCAGGAAGAACAAACTCTCCAATCAGTTGTTTCTCAGTCCTGGAGTTCCCCGAGTTTCTCACACAGTTTGCAGGTTCCCACAGTGACTGCTTGGCGATTTTAACTTTCATTACAATGATACCCAGGTGAATCACCTCAAGACTATGCTCAGTGACCACGGTTTGACATAACTAAGTCGCTGACGTTCCTGTAGTTCTCTCAGATGTGAGTTGTCTCGTGCTGGAGCGAGAGGACGTGTGTCAGTGTGTATGTGTGTAAATTATTTGTATTTTCAGTAACTGTTCTTTGAGTTCTAAAATATGTTATTGTGTACTGTGATGTGGTTAATGTTCAGCCACGTTTTAATTTCTCGAATGAGATAATAAAACAATCTTGAATCTTGACATGCCCGGCCTCTCCGACCACAAGAGCCTTCTATGTCAGTTGATGATCACAGCACCAAGCAAAGCAAAGCGTACTGTCAAATCTCGAAATACCAAGGCTGTCTCTTCCTGATTTCCAGACGGACGTCAAGTGTTTCGCAGATCGCTACAGTCAGTGTCCCGACAGAGACCTTGTGGATAGCTACAGTACTGGTCTTAGTGCAGCCATGGACCGCCACGCCCCTGTGGTCACCCGCTGCGTCAGCCACCGACGCTCAGCCCCGTGGTTGACTAATGAGATCAGAGAGGGACGCAGAGGAAGACGACAGGCAGAGTGTCGTTGGGGGTCAATTCGCCTGACTGTCCACAGGAAAATCTTCGTCAAAGAGTGGGCCACCGTGAAGAGATGCATGCGGGACGCCAGGAAACTTAATTCATTACAGCAGCAAGATACATCTGCTCTACCACTAAGCAGCTTTTTGCTGTGGTAGTCTAACGAACTGCTCGGCAAAGCAAAGACTACCTCTCTGCCATCGAACATTCCCGTTTCAGACCTGCCACAGCGGTTTTGTGACTCAGTTTTTCGTGATCAAGATCAAGCGGATCCGTGAAGACCTTGACTCTTGTCCCCATGACCCACCATCATTTTTTAAGTTCGATGGACCTCAGTTGTCCATGTTTGAACCTGTGACAAAAAAGCTGATCTGTAGACTCATTTCTCAGTCACCAACGAAAAGTTGTACCTCGACCCCATCTCTTAATAAGCAGTGTCTGCATGACATAGTCCCCCTTGTCAGAAGGATTGTCAGTGTTTCTTTGTCCACCGGCACTGTCCCGTCTGGGTTAAAGCAGGCTCTCGTCAGACACCCATACTGAAGAAACCGGGTCTTGATGTTAATGATTTAAGAAACTTCAGACCAATCTCAAATCTCCTCATTCGTTTCGAAGATACTAGAGAGGGTAGTTCTTCAACTGCAGTCTCGCAAACAGCTTACTCGAAATTCGACAGTCTGCGTACAGAAAATATCACAGTACCGAAACTATTGTTTTGAGTGTACTAGAAGACCCCCTTACTAAGTCTGATCACAAACGTGTGTCGATGCTTGCACTGTTGGATCTGGGTGCTGCTTTTAACACCCTTGACCATGCCATCCTGTTAAGACGACCTGAGAGCGCTTTTGGAATCTCGGGAGTAGCACTGTCTAGGTTTGACACATACCTAAGTGATAGGACGCAGTCTGTTATGGTTGACGGTTTGATGTCCACACCAGTACCCCTTTTCTTTGGTGTTCCTCAGGGATCGGTCCTCGGACCTGTATTATTCACCCTGTACTCACAACCCCTGTCTGATGTCGTATCATGTCACAGCTGTGACTATCACAAGTACGCTGATGACACAGAAATCCGGCTCAGACAGTGCACCACCTAGCGATTTTACTTCTGCTCAGTCCAACATTCAGTCCTGTATAAGCGATACTTTGTCATGGATGCAAAGCAACAAACTGAAGCTTAACCCTTACGCACTAGAACTGAAAAGGACGCACTAAACTCACGTCTCGAGGGTCCCACGGGTCGCACTAAAATATGCCTGAACACCTCTGGGGCTATTTTTTCCAGTCTAACACTTTCATGCATCCCTCATGGATCCATAGGTCAAAGATGGAGTATTTGTACTTGGAGTTACTTTTCTTTGTTGAAAGTACTCTCAAACTTTCTAAAATCAGCATTAAAAAAAAAAACAAAACCTTCTAAAATGATCGAAATGTGCTGCTAATTAATGACAGAGCTTTATTCCACTTTTTCTGAATACACGTCTACCTTCATTTGGAGCTTCTTAGGTGTGTTAGCCGAGAGTATTCCCATGCAAGCAGAGTCTACCACCTAGATAGTGGGTTTCTTTCGCTAGGATTGGGCTGATATCCTTTCACCATTACTTTGTCCCTAATATGTCAGCCAGACATCTGAGGACATTAAGCCCAACATCACCATCTCACCATTATGAGTGAACCGGTTTGGCCTAGCAGTAAGGCGTTAGGCTGGTAAGCAGAAGGACGGCCTCGGTTTGATTCCGCTTTGACTCTCCTTTCTCATCAAAAAGGTTGTGGTTTGTGGACACTGTCTTGTGAGGTTGTCCCTCATAATTAATGAAATATTAAAATGGCTCTCATCACTGCTCATCTTAATGTAGGAGTCATTCTGGTGGTGAGTGTAGCAATAGGTATATAATCTCCCTCTTCCCACGCCTCCACACCCCCTTCTTCCTGTCCCTAATAAGCCTTATGGTTTTTGTGGACGTTAAACACCAAGTTCACTGCTGTTTCACCACCATGTGCCGGTAGTCTATGATGAGCAACTCTGGTAGCGAAATACGTGTTTGACCTAGGCAACCAGCGTAATAATGGTCCCCACCACGATCAGATTTTTGACAAATCCGTCTGCTCTCTGTTTAACACTGTGACTGAACCCGCCAAAAATCAGCTCAAGTTGGGGGAGGGCTGATGCAGTCAGTAGGCTCTTTACAAGATCTCTCTCTGTCATTTTCTTCTTCTTCTTTTTTCATCGTCATATTTACTCTGTTTAAGGTCTTCCGGATCTAAGCATAACGCCACAACAATTATTTTTCCTTTTTTTCCTTTTCTTTTTTTCTTTTACACTTCACCGCATATAATTTGCTTGCACACTGTCTCACGGTCACGACAGGCAAGAACAGTACTGAAAAACTTCAACAAATAATCACCCTTCAGTTCTGGTCATTCACATCCGCAACTGCACAAGTTGAGTAAAGCCAGACATTAGCTATCAGCACTTGGCGGGCGTTTTAAAAGTTCATACTGTCGGGGTACGATTGAAAGGGGTTGACTACTTCGGCGGCGGACTGCTTCGCCGGTACGGGTCAGACCCATTCATAGCTCTTTTTTGATTATTGAGATAAGTGCAGTTCAATTCTTCGTTGTGCGTTAATATATAATACCCACTGGGATGAATACAGTACTAATATTGTTATTCAGTTGCAACTGAAGTATCGAGCTTTCGGTCAAAGAGACGGTCGGACTGACCTGTAAGTAAAGTAAACATTGTGCTTAACGTCCACAGAAACCGCAAGGCTTATTAGGGACGGGGAGAAGGGGGGGGAAGGGGGTATGGAGATGGGGGAAGAGGGAGATTATATACCTATCGCTACACTGTCACCACCAGAATGATTGCTGCATTAAGATGGGCAGCGATGAGAGCCATTTAATGTTTCAGTAGGAAGTGATGGACAAAGTCACAAGACAGTGTCCACAAACCACAACCTTTCTGAAGAGAAAGGAGAGCCGAAGCGGTATCGAACCGAGGTCCTTCCGCTTACCAAAGTTTAACCAGAAAGCCTGACTACACCACGGCCCCCAGGGTGACAAGAGCGGGCAGCTTAGCGCTCCATCTCCCTGCCTGGCAGGAGCTGACGGACAGCCCCTTTGTCATTCAGACCGTCGGCGGAGGTTACCTGCTCGAGTTCCTCTCCAAACCACCCAACATGGCTTCCTCAATGGCCGGAGCTATGGAAACAAAACTAGGACCTCGGAATTCCCACCTAATGGACGAAGACCTCTTCGTCCATACTGCAGGATCTCCTGAGCAAAGGCGCCATAGAAAAGAGCCTTCGTTCACCCGGGTTTTTAGTCAGCAAGGTCTTTCTCTCCCCAAAGAGCTGAGACCGGTCATCAACCTAAAACCCCTCAGCCGATTCATACGCTGCCCCCACTTCCAAATGACATCGTTGAAAGACGTGTTCCAGTTGGTCCAACACAACGGCTGGGCAGTGTGCCTCGACCTGAAGGACGCCTACTTTCACATCCCAGTGCACCTCAGGCACAGGCGCTTCCTACAGTTTATCTGGCGGGGCCAGGCATACCGCTACAGGTGTCTCCCGTTTGGCCTGTTTTCCAGCCCCAGGACCTTCACGCGTGTGACCAAACCAACAGCACACTACCTACGTTCCCGCGGCATTCATGTAGTTTTTTTACCTGGACGACGTACTAATACTCGCCAGAAGCAGGGCTATGGCTGGGATCAGCAGGCGACGAACCGTCAGGCTCCTCCAAAGTTTAGGGTTCACCCTCAACACCGAGACAATGCTTCACGTATTTAGGTTTCCAGTGGGACACACAGGATCTGTCAGTCAGCCTCCCTCAGGAAAAGAGAGGAAATACAAACTCTGGCCGAGTCGTTGGCCCGCCCCTCCACCACCGCCAGACGCCTACTGACCTTCGGCAAAGTGACTTTTGCATTATACGCTGTGCCTCTCGCCCGTCTGCACACGAGGGAACTACAGACAGCTCTGACGAGTGTGTACAAACACCCGGGAGATATGGGCAAACAGGTTCCGCTCCACTCGGAAGCCAGAGTCAACCTGGAGTTCTGGCAGTGCCTGCAACACACGCCTCGCCCCCTCAGGCGACCGGCGGCCGATGTTATGATGGCGACAGATGCGTCGGGCACGGGATGGGGGCCAGTCTTCAGTCCCTCTCTGCGGCCAGCGGACAGTGGTCGACGGAGGAGAAACGTCACCACATCAGTTATCTGGAGATGCTGGCAGTACAGAACGCTCTGTTGACGTTTCTGCACCGCGTGAAGGGCAAATCCGTGTGCGTACAGATGACAACACGACAACAGTCAGTAACGTATCTGGCGAAGGAAGGGGGGAACCAGGTCGCCTCGGCTATCATGTCTAGCCTGCCGCATTCTCCTCTGGTGTCAGAGACAACGGATCAAGCTGATGCCGGTCTACGTGGGGGGGGGGGGGGGGGGGGGGGGGGAATGGGGAACACGGTGGCGGACGCCCTGTCACGCAGGAGGGTGACAGAGTGGTTCATGTGTCCCAGGACGGTACAAAGGATCTTCAGCCTGTTCGGGACACCGGACATAGACCTGTTCGCCTCCAGCTCGACGGCCCAGCTGAACAGGTATATGTCCCGGGACAACTCGGATCTTCACGCAGTGGACGCTCTGGTCCAGCCGTAGACATTCTCACTCCTCTACGCGTTCCCACCCCCGACCCTGGTTCCGACGGTGGTGAACAAACTGAGGGGGGTCCACATCCAGGATGCTACTAAAGCCCGTTCTTAATTGGGCGAATGTTTTTGTTCGCGAACCTAGTTGGAAGTATTCGTCGAACCTGGTTGGTTCTTAATCGGGCGCCGAACTTTTCTTCGCGAACCTAGTTGGGAGTATTCCGCGTCGAACTGCGACGAAGCTACATTCGGGGTCCAAAAAGCTTTGCTCAACATGTTCTGGGAACATTCGCCCTATTCGACGAACATTGCCTCTGATTGGCTGATCGGATCCTGTGGATGAGGAAGAAATAAACATAAAAATGGATGACGGTGTCGCTAGGTTCTTCACTCGCTTCGGAGGGGATTTGTTTATTTGTTGACTTGTGGGAGGCGCAGCCTTGTCTCGGGGACCCAGAAAGAGATAGCAGTTAGTTGAATA
The DNA here is from genome assembly GCA_018857735.1 of Alviniconcha marisindica. Lineage (NCBI taxonomy): Eukaryota > Metazoa > Mollusca > Gastropoda > Provannidae > Alviniconcha > Alviniconcha marisindica. The sequence continues at coordinate 667,745 of JABMCL010001960.1, read as the reverse complement.
GACGACTCCACTCCTGTCAGTCAAAGCAGACACATCCTTAGATTTCAGCCAATCGCGTGCCGCAGCATAATGAGGTGCCCACGTGTTTTGACAAGGCCTGAAATGGCCTGGCAAGCTTTCGTGCCAGACACTGCAAGTGGTCAGTTGGCAGTGTTCGACATGGCAGGAAAGAAACCAGGAAAACGAAATTGTTGCTATGGCCAGTGTAAGTCAGACGAACGATACCCTGACAAATGTGCAGGTGTCACATTCTAGCCGCTTCCGAAGCCAAAAACAAGGCTGAAAGCTTGTAAAGCTTGGATCAAGGCTGTGGTCGACCCCATGGTCAACTAAAGCCGAGCGTGATAACAAAGAACTACTGCGTGTGTTCCAAGATATGTCAGCCTTAGTACAAAACGTATGATCCAGTTAATTTATGCATGCGTTCGGTTTTCTCTTTTGTAAGCTGTCAAAGTCAATGATTGTGTGCATGTGGTGGAAGAATAATTATTAGTGTAGGACTACATAGCTAAACACAAAATACGTGCCGTATAACGGCCGAAATATTGTTCATTCACCGCTTGGAACATTGCATTATCGGTTTAATAATAGTGTGTGTGTGTGTGGGGGGGGGGGGGGGGGGGCATGCGTGCACGCACTACGGTAAAAATCTTAAAATTCAGAGGAGGTTTTCAGTGGTATATAACTGATGGCATACTACTCACAGTGTAGATGCTCGTTACACTGAATATATTATATTGAGGAACTAAGCAGTAATGAGAGTTTTGGCTGAAAATAAAGTGCTTTTAATTCTGTGAATAATTCTCTACATGGCTCTAGTAAAACCAAAACCAAAATGTGTAGGCATGCTCATGCAGACTACCAATAACTGCGGCATAAATTGTGACAGGCAGACATACTGCCATACATCGATCGACTGGCATACTGTGAAACAGAGACAGACAGACAGACAGGCAGACAGACAGAGCGCTTACAGACACACAACCATACTGAAACCCAGGGACACACACACACCACACACTGAACACACAACACACACACACACACACACACACACACACACACACACACACACACCACACACACACACACACCAAACACACACCCACACACACACACACACACACACACACACACACACACACACACACACACACAAATGTACTGTGGGCAAGCCGGCTAAATCAGTGAAATATCCTACCTGTTCTGACGCTTGTTATACAGTTAAATCCAACTTGACAGTGACATTCCACAGGGAAAAGTATCCAACGTTAAGTGTGCTCACAATGATAATAATATGTCACAAGTTCAGTCCCAGTTTCTAAGTAAATATAAACAGCATGTATAATAAATGACCGAGCGGCGGCCAAACGTTTTACTGTATCACTTATCAAAGGCATGGTGCTTTCAATGATATATTTCTCTTGCAGGTCTGGAGTAACTTGTAGAAAATGATATGTCATAGTTAGTCTAAGTTTCTGTTCAGCATTAATTAAATTTCATTAATTCTACTAAACTAACACATGAAGAAATCTGCACATAACAGAAGCAACACAAAAATTAACCCCAATCCCTGTGGCTTAACACACACACAATTAACCCCAATCCCTCTACACTGTCACAGATATAGAAGTAACACTGCCGTCTACCATCCCCTCTTGTTTCGCTGCTTCTCTCCACTACTAGGCCGGAGTTGGAGTTCGCTAGTTTCTAACTGTTCTGTGAAGAGGGGGGTGTAATCTGGCACTCCCAACTGTCAGAGGTCTTGACCATCTGGGCTTTGGTCTTGACAAAACCTGGACCACTGCAGGAGAGAGGCTGGAAGTGTCTGTTTGGGTTACTAATTGCTTTGGCAAGCTGGAACCCATTTCACCCTCCCTGGGATGTAAACTGTCCCTTCCCTTTTTATTTCCTATCTGACCAAGGAGGGCATGATAAGACTAACTGCAGACCATTTATATTATCAACATAGGGTCCTGTGTCTCAAAAGACCTCTTTGACCTTTGGGTGAGTTTTCTCTCACCAAAACCAAAGCCCGTCTATTTTAAAATAGGCGGGCTTTGACCAAAACACAACAGCGACAGGTCTCTCAGCGGCAAGAGATCGAGAGTACTTTTGGGTTCAGCTGCAGCCATCTTTTCGGGTCGCTTGCCAGAGGGGCGGAGCTTACGGCTGGAAGCGGTGCGTTGTGGAGTGGTCTATTACCCTGTGAGGGATGATTAAAATATATTGACTTGACTTTAGCCTACATTTTCGATCATGCTGTCTGCTGCGCGTCTGCCGCAAGTTCGGGCCGAAGCTTGCATCTCATTACAAGCCAGTTGAGAACGAACTAAAGTTCGTCGAACTGTCCGAACTATGTTCGGCGAACTCAGTAAAAGTTCAATTAAGAAACGAATCATAGTTCGTCGGACTGTCTGAAGTATGCGCCTCTTATGTTGGGAGGGGGCTGTGGTCTTGAATGCCCCCGTTGCACCATAGCGGAGGCATCGACGGCACCATCAAACAGGCTGTCTGTAAACATGGTGCTTAACGTCCACAGAAACCGTAAGGCTTATTAGGGACGGGGAGAAGGGGGGAGGGGGTATGGGGGTGGTATGTAAGTAAACATGGTGCTTAACGTCCACAGAAACCGTAAGGTTTATTAGGGACGGGGAGAAGGGGGGGTACGGAGGTGGTAAGTAACTCCTGGAATACCTGCAGTCCCTGTTCCAGAAGGGCTTCACTTGGAGGACAATCATTTTAGAGCCGAGTAAGCCTGTACCGATCGGTCAACATCCTCTTGTGTGCCGGTTTGTGAAAGGGGTCTTTAATGAAAGACCACCTCCTGTGGCGTGTTGTTCCCGCCTGGGATATAGGAAAGGTGTTACAGTGTGTATCTCTCAGTGGCACCTTGCTTCGGACATTTCCCTGCGGAAACTTACATGGAAAGTTGTATTCCTGTTGGCCACGTGCACCGCTAAGCGTGTGAGTGATTTCTCAAGTTATTCTCGGTGGACCAGCGTTTGTGCCACGTCGGCGTCCATCCTCCTCCAGACAGCATTCGGCTCAAAGACAGACTGCCCCTCTCACAGAGCACCGCCAGTGAGACTCAGTGAAACAGTGCGCCGAGGAGAGTTTGTGTCCAGTGCGATACTTGAGAGAATACATACGCAGGACCGAGGATCTCAGGCAAGACACTTCTCAACTGTTTATCTCGCCTGTCAGACCACACCGGGCAGTGAAGCTGGCCACCACACTCCGAGCATCGCTTTCCGGCACCTTCTTCTAAACTCTGTCAGATTTAGTTACGCCTTCTTTCTTGGTGCTTTACGTCCACGGAGGCGAGATGGCCCGCTATTAGGGACGGGGACACTGAGAGTGGGAAGGGGACGACAGAGTGAAGGCTCGACCACGGAAACCGCCCGAAAAAGACAGGAGAGACCGTGGACCGCCGCCAGAACAATGATGGAAGTGTTAAGGCGGTGTCCCCTCGCCATTGCCCAGCGACTTGTGCACTGCGGCGCTGTTTCAACTGCTGTGCTTGGCCAGAGTCACAACGAAGACAATGTCCGTTGCACTGCTTGCTGTTCAGTGACGACTCAACTTGGACAACTCAAGCAAAGGAAGTCCAGCTTTAGCCCAGCTCCACCTCCCTACTCATGATCTCTTCTGGGCTAAGTTGAGGGTCCAGCTCCACCTCCCTCCTCTAAGATCTCTTCTTTTGATCTCGCCTGGAACCCTGAAGTTACGCCACTGAAGGGGCACTCTTTATCTCCGCGCAGCTGTCCAGCGACGCGGTCAGCGCCCTCCGAAACTGAGGTTCGGGTACTAATATGATTGTTTAGCGCCAAAGCACGCACGTAAACATGAGACGCATCCACCCCGGGTAAAAACAAAGAGTTCTGTCTCGATTCAAACGATTGTGGTTTTATTTGTGCTGGTGTAAACATTGTTGGCGGCTATAAATGACACGCCTTCAATTTTTGGAGTTGTTTCAGTGTAACAAACTTACCACTGTTTGAGCACCATCAAAAAACTGCTCGTTAGCTGACAGTTTTCAGGGGCCTATGGCGTAACTAAATACGGCAGTGGTTGAAGGAAGGATGTCGTAAACCAGTGCTTGGAGTTTGGCTGGCCACCACACTCCGAGCCAAACTCCAAGCACTGGAGTTTGACTCAGGCGCTCGCCAGACCCGGCTCACGAGGAATGGCCGCACAGTGCTCTCTGTGGGCTTACCATGTTGCGCGTACTCTCTCAGTCTAGACTTGATGGATGGTGCGCTCCTTCCCTCATGCACTCTTCTACGAATGCCGTGACAAATGCATACATGCATGTACATAATGAATGGTGTGTACACATTTGTCGACCATCTTTTCAGTATAAATATGTAAATAGCGAAAGCTCCTGTCTTCGTGGCTTCCTTCCTATGTGGATGGTTGATTGGTTAAGCCCGTTCGTAATTGGGCGAATGTTTCTTCGCGAACCTAGTTGGAAGTATTCGGCGAAGCTAGTTGGTTCTTACTTTTCTTCGCGAACCTAGTTGGAAATATTCGTCGAAGCTATATTCAGGGTCCAGAAAGCTTCGCTCAACATGTTCTGGGAACATTCGCCCTATTCGACGATCATTGCCTCTGATTGGCTGAGAGCAGAGCTCTCCTGTGTATGAAGGAAAACTAAAAATGGATGACGGTGTCGCTAGGTTCTCCACTCGCTTCGGGGGAATTTGTTTATTTGTTGACTTGTGGGAGGCGCAGCCTTGTCTCAGAGACCCAGAATGAGATAGTAGTTAGTTGAATTACCCTGTGAGGGATGATTAAAATATATTGACTTGACTTTAGCCAACATTTTCGATCATACTGTCTGCTGCGCGTCTGCCGCAAGTTCGGGCCGAAGCTTGCATCATTAAAGCCAGTTGAGAACGAAGTAAAGTTTGGACTGTCCGAACCATGTTCGGCGAACTAAAAGTTCAATTAAGAAACGAATCATAGTTCGTTGAACTGTCCGAAGTATGTTCGGTGAACAAGCTTTACTTTGCGTGCATAACAACTGCGACTGTGGGTGTGTGAGGTATTGCATGACTCATTAGAGTCCAGTCTTTCAGTATGAGACCCTTCCCTCTACGTCGTTACTACCGCTCTTACCCACAGGAAAACCATGCGACTCAGTTTTAAACAGTCACCCAAAGGTGTAACTGAGTTGTTGCACTCATAGAGTGCAAAAATTGTAAACTTTTGTAGTGTTAACGTAATAAAATTTGAATTTCTGCGTTCTTGTTTAACAACTTACACTGAACGGTGTCGCATGGCTTTCCAACAAATAATCATATTTATCATTGTGGGCTCGGAGAGGCGGGCTCGTATTACAAAAAGCGCGAGAAACTATAGTAAGTATGAGTAATTTCAGTAAACATGGTGTTTAACGTCCACAGAAACCATAAAGTACAAGATGTGACTGCAGCGTATGCTTTCAACATGGCGGGGTAGCGACAAAGGTAACCAGTCGAGGAACAGTTTTTGTTTTTTTGAACGTCAGCGCACGAAAAATTACAGTATCCTAACGCTGGCCTTAAAGTAGGTGACTGTGCAAAGAGTGCCAGAAGGAACAAACATGATATGGCCAAGAGAACATACATGTACCAAGCAAACACTCGACCTTGAGCAATACTCTGACCGACTTTAATTCACTCTCAACAAAGTAGGCGTAATCTCCAAAGCAGCAAGTTTGGGCCCCAGTGTTTACGACCCAGGAGAGAGAGATTACAAAAAGATGTCCAAACGGGTAGCCATCATCGGAGGTGGGTGCAGCGGTTTGGCTGCCATCAAATGCTGTGTAGACGAGGGACTGGAACCGGTGTGCTTTGAGCGCACGGATGAAGTGGGAGGTCTGTGGAAGTACACCCAGCAGGTGCAGGACGGCCATGCTTGTGTGATGCGTTCCACTGTGATCAACACCAGCAAGGAGATGATGTGCTACAGTGACTACCCCATTCCCAAACACTACCCCAACTTTATGCACAACTCGATGGTGTGGCAGTACTTCAAGGACTTCGCCAAACAGTTCCAGCTCAACCAGTACATCCGTTACAACGTTGAGGTCATCATGGTCACACCCGCGCCGGACTTTGCCAGCACTGGTAGATGGAACTTGAAATGTAAGAACTTACATAAATGAATTAAGACTAAGAGTCACAATTCAGAGGTTGCTATAACAACTTTTATTTACACCAACCAGGAAACAGTGTAGGCTCTCCCCTGAGATCAAACACAGGGTGCCCCATCAGCAGCTCCCAAATGACCTGCTACTGCAGGGACAATGGGAGGAAGAGGATGCAGTGGGCCCAGAGTGCCCAAGTTTTGACACTTAATATGGTAGGGCCATAAAAAGAGAGCCGGTTTGGCCTAGCAGTAAGGTGGTAGGCTAGTAAGTGGAAGGATCTCAGTTCGATACCACTTCGGCTCTCCTTTCTCTTCAAAAGTTGTGGTTTGTGGACATGGTCTTGTGACTTTGTCCCTCACAATTAATGAAACATTAAAACAGCTCTTATCGCTGCCCATCTTAATGCAGAAGTCATTCTGGTGGTGACACTGACAGTGTAGCGATAGGTATATAATATATAATCTCCCTCTCCCCCCACCTCCATACCGCCTTCCCCCCATTCTCCCCGTCCCTAATAAGCCTTGTGGTTTCTGTGGACGTTAAGCACCATGTTTACTTACTTTGCCATAAAACTTTCACCCAATCAAAAAAAGAGAAGGACCAACAGAAGAAAAATGAAGGTTAATAGATGATGCCCCAGAACATGCACAATGCACTGGGTTACACCACCTCCCCCCCCCCCCTCCCCCCCCCACTCAATCATAACCAATGTCCTTGCTGGTGAATCACATAGCAATAAACAAAATTAAAGGGTGTAGGGCAACTAAGAGTTGACTTAACAAACCATCCAAGTGGTGCCCAATACATCTACACACCAAAACTACCCCTTTTTGCTAACAAGTAATATACTAGTAAAGGCTTGGCTAACTTATAGATAGAAACATCTCAGAACAATGATTACATTGTATTAATTGTAATAAAGAGGCAAAAGTATTACTGCATTTAAGCCAAGTAAACCACATATGTATACTTATATACACACACACACATTGCTTGAAACAAGATGAAACTCGGAAAGGATACAAAAGAGGCTTCCCTTGCATTATCAGAGAACTCCCCCAAACAAAATATCTGTTCTTGTTGCATTTTAAAAACTTACTACCACCATCTGGCACATGAAAAAATTGGAGGATGTTCCAGAATTGCGGCTGTACAAGACCTCAAAACAACATGTTTGTAAGAAGTAAAACATCAACACAGCACATATATATATTGCAACAATTGAATGCTACAGCCATGAATCCTACATACTGCATGTCATTTACCACATGGATGGCACAAAAGTGATGTCTGCCATCTCAAACCAAGATTTCAATACCAAGCCTTACGTGAAGGCCCCATGGTACGGTAAAACATCTCACTAGAGAAATGCACACACAAAAATACAAAGAACCACAGAAAAAAATGTTAAAAGGTCATGGCCTAGAACACTCGCAGTACACTCAGTTACAATAATAATACTAGGGAACCTATAGAGCACTTTCAGAAACTCAAAATGGTACTCAGTAGTAAGCAAAATTACTCAATGGTATGAAAATTTAATTTGAAATCTGTAATTTAGAGAAGATTTAAATTCAGCAAAGACCGTATAGAGCAACTTGTATAAGGTGTACACATTTAACTTTATGATTTAATAGCAGTACAGTCCTTGGATTGAGGAAATTTTATCAGATTTGTTAAAAACTGACAAGTTTAAAATCTGAAGTGTTAACACACTGATTTGACATTTTGTGTGCCGTGCAGTATGTGCGTGATTATGATAGTTGAACCAGCACTGAATATATATTCAATCAGTCAATGTCTGTGGATAATCTATCACAACAAAACTAAACAAAAAACAAAACACCAACAAGAGAGAGAGAACTCAAACTCAAAAACTTTAATAATAATACTCTGAAAGGATAGTAGTGTTAGGTCCACTTGGACCTATCTGACAGCCAGTCCTTGCTAGAGGTGCAACTAATTTTCAAATCGAACTAGCTCAGCCAGTTTCCCATTTGTCCCATTTGCAGCCAAACTTTGTAATTGTATGGTGTCACATTGTCATTGTTATTCATGGGCTGGTGTATCAACTGTCATGTGACAAGATTGGCATGATCAACAGGCTGGGGCTAATCAAATCTAAGCTGTTGATATATGCACTGTATGTATAAGCATGCCTGTATGTATAATACCTGCCATCTGCTTTATGGTTTTATATAAATATATATATATATATATATGCTTTTCAGATCACATGAATATATATAATAAATAAAAAAAGAAGAAAAAAAGACATCTTTCAATTATTCTAATAGACTAATATGACAAAACAAGATGTGTAAAGATGCCTTCTTCCAAGCAATGAATGCATGTCTATGCTGCACCTGAAAAATGAAAAAGCAACTAAGCAAATTGCCTGCACAAGGGTACCCCCATGAAATAAGTTTTTGAATGCGCTCAATTTTGGTTACATCGCAACAAAAATATTTACATCAACACAGTGCAATGTATCACATACAGTGACACACACAATTCTGTTATTTTTTGGCGAAATTTGTTCGAGACAGCAAAATGTTTGATAAGGATGGCGGCTTTCCCAGTGTTGCACAAACGCCCTTCAAAGTTTCCAAAGTCTGTTAAACTGCTCTGGGGACGAGTCTGCACAGTGATAAAAGTTTACAACTACTGCCCTATACAAGGAATTTCAGTCTAGGTACAACAACATTTGAAGATGGTGACTGTTGCTACCAAAGAAAATGTGGCCAATGTGAATGCCTCATCAAAGAAGACCCATGAATTATGGAAAATTAGACAGTTTGAATCTTTCACCAGGAAGCTTGGATCAGAGCCTCTATCATCATCTGGGTGTGCGGTAGTGTTGCATCCATTGGGTGCCCCACCAGCTGACCAAGGAACAGAATCAGGGCAGAGTGAAGTGGTGCCTTCACATTCTTTGAAAATTTGATGCAAAAATTTGAGACTTTCGTATAATACCACTTACCAGTGTGACCTAGAAAGCAAGGAGCGGTCTTCAGTCTGGCGATGCATGTTAGAGCCCACCTGTAAATTCAAGAGATTAAGAAGCACCTCTAAGCAGATGATTGCAATCTTCTTAACTAGATCTGGACATATAGCCTCTCTACCTCTACCTTGCTCCAGGAGAGGAAGATGTCTATCCAAGGTTTTTGAGGCTTGGAGTGCACACAGTCCAAACAGGGTGTGCTTACAGGGTGTGCTGTCCTGAGCCAGTTGCCTTTCATGTTACTTTAAATATTAACAGGGACAGAATGTCACACATAAGGTCTGTTGACAGTATAACTAGCACATAATGGATAACAAGGGGGGGGGGGGGGGGTTTTTGCACTCATGTGACAAACCAACCTTGTTCATTTTCATACCATTCTCTCTCCTCAGCTGCTAATACTCTCCTAGTTTCAGACTCCAGATTCCTTGTAGTTGTACCAGACTTTCCACTGTTGGTTTTGATTCCTTTTCTGTCTGCAGTCCCTCTTCTACAGTTCTAGGGATGATCTTCCCCTTCCTCTCTGACAAAAACCCTGTCAGGACTCCAGATCCAACCTCAACATCCAAATCCAACTGTGTGTATGCATAAAAATGGTCCTGCCAGACAAGATTTTGCATCTTACAGAACTTTATTAATTTATACAAGTTATAGATACTTGTCCTATTACTATTATTTTTATTTCATTGAACTTACAAAAAAAATCTGGTCTTTCAGTACATGGTAAGCAATATAAAGCATGGTAAGAGTCTAGGTAAATCTCTGTCCATCTTAAGCATTTAATGATTTATCTTTATGTTGCATGAACAGTGCTGGATCACAAGAGTGGGGGGAAAAGCCTGGAGACATTTGATGCAGTGTTGGTCTGCACGGGTCACCATGCAGAAAAACATGAGCCGACATTCTCAGGTCTGGCTGACTTCAAGGGGGAGGTGCTGCACTCCCATGACTACAGGGAGCCCTCAAGGTTCACTGGCAAGCGCATCCTCATCATTGGCATTGGAAACTCTGGGGGTGATATGGCGGTGGAGCTGAGTAGACAGGGACAGGTGGGTGCAAAATAGTGTGTGTGTGTGTGTGCCTGCCTGCCTGGTGAATGTAGTTCATATTTGAATTTTGTAAAGCAAGCAAAGCTCTATTTTTATGTTACATGTTAGACTTAGAGTAGCTATGCAACAGCCAAAAATTGCTCTCTGACTGAATGAAGTGTATCAAATTAAAGGGCTCTTGAAGCTGAATCCATTGCAGTTTATTTCACTCAAATCGGATCAGTAGTTCAGGAGATATTCAAATTTTAAGTTCCGAAAATCAGCTCAATTTCGGGACAGTCCTTTACTATGACAATGAAGGATATGAAGGCAAAAGGGTGGACCTGTGGAAAGCAGCAATAATAAGGGTTTATGTACATAAAATCTGAATGACTCAAGTCATTTGTATTAAAATTGGTGAATTTATATTTTGGGACATGACGAATCCAAAAATGGTGACAAAAAATGCCTCACAATCCAATTTCAAGAGATAATTAGCATAATGTTATGTAATAACTAATTAAGTATAATAATTAACTGATTTGTGCATGTTCACAGGACTTACAGATTTTAAACAAGGAAATTTAGATATACCAATAGTGTACACCACTTCTCAGCATAGAATCTAACCCAATTTGATCCCTCATTTGCATAAATTACATAACAAACTCATTACTGTTCCTGGTTGTTTAGATACCACAATTATCCCTGAAACAATCTTCAAAATCTGCACATGGGGTTTCTTATTTGTGGTAACCTTGTTGAAATTTGCAGCAAATTTGTACCTGTAGCATTAGCAGATCACTGATGTGCAATCTAATCTGCATAAATTAGCATAACGAGCATCTATAATTTTTTCATAAATTGTTTATATGAAGTTACCTGCCACATCTATTAGAATACTGAAATTCAGCTACTGGAGCTTTGCCATTATAGTAAATTGATTGAAATGGTGTCAACCCTGTGAAGTAATTCAGTCCCATTTGCATAAATTAGCATATTAATAAAACATGCTAATTTAATTCAGTTTCATTTTTAACTAGAACTTTCAGATTTTTTGTTTCAATGTTATATTTTGTGCTGCAATTACCACAGGTAAACAGGATCAATCAATGTCAATTTGTATTCATATCATTACCGTAATATAACAAAAAAGCTCGTTAGGCTAATTTATTTGCAAAAAAAGATACCTATCCACACAATGTCCACTTTTTGTCCAATTCATCCTCGCCAAAAAGCAGTCATTCACACATTCACACAATGATGACAAAAATATTTTTTCCAGTTGTCTTTTATTTTAATGATTCACCAATTGCCATAAAAAACAATTAACAAAACTCATGATGACACTTTGGTCTTCTAAGTTCTATATAAATCCATCTGGTCTGCCTGGGTTTGGGCACAGCTGCATCACTCTCACAGAAGGCTCCAGAACCTGCAACCACACAATAAAAGGAACATTAAAAAACTGCTAAATCTTTGGAATATTATTTGAAACCAGTTATTAAAGTTAACAATATAAATAACATTAGAAATAAATCAAATTAAAATAAAACTGATATTTTACTCTACTTTATACTTTTTAATCTCGTTTTATTAATTTATTATTATTATTATACATCATGAAAAATGCTCCCCCCCCCCCCCCCCCCCACCCCAATAAATAAATAACAGGTTTTCAAAAAATTCAGTTAAAAAAAAAAAGATAAAAAAACAGAAGACTGAAGAGACAATTAAGTCTACAAAGCAACTCTCTACCTGAAACTAAAAGTGACATAAATATTAAATCTGGACAAACAAACAAAAAAATCACTTATATAAATTTCAATGGGGGGAAAAAGAAGATTTTTTAAAAAATCCAGACCAATGTAAATAAAAAAAATAGCATTGATTAGTATCTAACACCCCTCGGCTGAAGAAATGGACCTGCCCATAGTCAAAATCCAGGTCCGATAAAAAGCACTCTGGGTGCGGCCATTACTGAGACAGGAGTGACCAGTAGGTGAGGATGGAATGTTCCAAGAACGATCCCCAAAATTTTACAAAATTTAAGCAAATACCTGACAGAATAAACAAATCAACCGAATATTCCTCAGGTCAGTGTGTTTAACTTTAGTTTTAGTACTTTTACTGCACTTAGATGAGAGTTGCTTTCTATTTTTGGGTCTCCTCCATCTCGCTTGATCTGGAGTCCGACGAACCCACGCGATGTGCAGGCCGAGTTTAAGTCTTGTACGTCGTCATTTGCGATGGTACGAGGAGTTTGAAGAGAGCGACCCGAAACAGTGTCATCTCGGAAATCGGTCCACGGCGCGAGGCCGGCCGCTCGACCCGTAAAATGACGGTTTTTCAAAGATTATACTACTTTCAAAGGCATGAAATAAAATAACACACAGTGTAGGTTGTAGAATATTCATTCACTCAAACGATAACACAAGCATGCAGGATGAAATATGCAGTTTTAACTGTGCATTTTCGATTTGAAGTGATGCACCCCCCCGGAATCCAGAGTGTCCCAGGCTAAGCACAGAGGCTGTTGCATAGCTACTTAGAGTTCACACTTTAGGAATATTTCATTATTATTATTACAAAACTTACACAGCTCATGTTTCTTATTTTGTGGTAGATCGCACAAACCCAGTGTGTAAGCTCTATAGATAGTTTTGGGGTTTGAGGGTGGAGTGTATTTATATAAGTACTATAGTAGTGTCAAAACAATTCAGTACGTCAGTTTTATGCTTTTTTGGAAGACAATTGTTACAGTGGTAAAGAACCCTTTCACTGCCAACAAGTTTGCATTTTGGGTGCAGTTCCCTTCCAAAACCAGTCTTTGAAAAAGTTTAAGCCATCATAAAATGCTGCTTTAAAAACTTTGCTGCATGTCAGAATTTGTGAGAAGCTGGAATTCAAGCAGGAAGTTGCACAGAATCCCATACACAGGTGGAAATAAGTACTTTACCAGTGGCATCCTATGATGTCCTAAAGGTACTGTAGATAAAGGGTTAAAATGTAATACCAGTTAGCTGGAGTCACCAGAACATCTGGACTTTCAAGAAGCATATGGTGTACAGTTTTGATAACAACGATCAGGTATCTGAAGATTATAATAAACAACATGTAATTAATGTGTAATAGCTGTGCATGTTTACATAAGCCCTATGGATTTCATCCATGAAAACCCTTTTGTTTGTGTTCAGGTTTTTCTGAGCACTCGGCATGGCACATGGATACTAAACAGACTGAGTACTGGCGGCATGCCACTTGACATCATGGTGACACGCCGAATCATCAGCATCCTTAATCGCTGTTTTCCTTTGGCCTTTATCAGAGCTGGACTTGCCAAGCAACTTAATAAGCGCCTGGATCATGACTTGTATGCACTGAGGCCTGATCACCCCCCGCTGGCTGAACACCCCATGGTGAATGACGACCTGGGCAATCGCATTGCCTGTGGCACTGTCAAAATCAAGACTGACATCAAGCACTTTACAGCTACTGGGGTGGAGTTTGTGGATGGGTCATTTGAAGATGACATTGATGTTGTGAGCTATTTTTGTTATGTATTTGGATTGAACAGCTGTGTTTCTAAAGTGCATTACAATGTACCTGGTACCTTCAATTATTACAGTGGTTTCTTTGACTTTGAGTCTGAATATGAGGTGGAGAGTCAGCTTGCCATGGTTTGCAAAAAATGCAGTAGTCACATGAGCGTTTACTCTGAGAGTGGTAACACAATCTATCTACCACGAGAAGGAAGATTTTCAACTCAATTAACTTTGGATTGCCAAAAGTGGACCCACATAACAGTATATTTGTTATGACTATAATATAAGAAGCATGCACAGGCTGCTTGCTTACTTTAGTTGTGTTCATTTTACTTATAAAAATGGTATTTTGAAAATCATGTTCAGATTTGCAGCATACTTTCAGGTGTGATTTGAAGTTGTTTTATTGAACAGTTGATAAGGAGATCTTATATTTCACTGATCTGAATGATAACAGAGTCTATCTGATACATAGTGGGCAATAAAAAACAGTTATGTACCAACTGGACTCTGTTGCCATTCATATCAGTGAAATATAAAATCTCCTTACCAACTGTGCAACAAAACAGTTAAAAATCACACCTAAAAATTTGCTGCAAATTTGAACACGATTTTCAAAACATCATTATTAAGGTGAACAAGATGAAAGCCAGCAGTCTGTGGATGAAAAACAAACGATTGCAGACATTGATGATGAGAGCAAGAAAAAGAAAAAAACTGAACCAGAGCAAACTGTTAGCATTAACAGCAGATCAAAACACAAAAGGTTAAAAAGAACACTTATTTTAATAGGACAGTACGAAATACATTAACATTTTCAGGGTAGCCCCATTTTTCAAGCAAAAGTTAATTTAGAAACAAATCATAAAATAAATGAATTGACTTTCGGTTGGTTCACTTGCAGAAGAATGATCCTTTGGTAATTGCAGTTATTTCCCTTGTTTTTCCTCAGAAACTAGACATTGCAGCACATCTGCAGGGACTTAAGAAAAAATAATCTAATGAAGCCATAAAAACTTAAAATTTGTGTCTTAACTGTTTGTACCACTGATTCTTTTTTGTGTTGTCATTAGTTTAACTCTGTATATATTTCTACATTTGGCTATTATGTATAGCTGCACTTTTGGGAAGGGGTGGGTGGGTAGGGGCTGTTTGTACTTTATTGGTATGAGTGTCCTTTGGCAGTTTTTAGCTTGTGAGAGCTTACATGTAGGCACTGTGTGTATCTGGTGCTTTGAACATGCAAGTTTTTTTGTGGAAGTTTTTTTTATGCGCTATATATAAATTTTCATTCATTCATTCAGCCAAATTTAATCTGACTGTATGTTATTTTGTTGGCTGTTCTGCAGATCCATAGCCTAATGTAACTCTGAGGTACAATACTGAGAAGTCATCTTAAAACGTAGGTCCCAGATAGTTAAATTTCTTCTGAAAATGAAATCTGGGTACATATATATATATATATATATATACTTCTTCATCATACTTTATTGGGTGCTGTTAAAATGTGTTCTGCCCTGATATGGCCATCCTGGTTAACAGGGTGTATAAAAACAACACAAGCTACTTGCTTGCTTACTTCATTATACTTCTTTGTTTAAGCTCAACCAAATGGGAGTACATCTACAACATCCACAAATTGTTACACTATGCTAAATATGACTGTTTCATAGGTGGTGCTGGCCACAGGCTACAAGTTTGGCTTCCCCTTCATAAACAAGTCTGTGGTGGATGTGAAAGAGAACCGACTGCCATTCTACAAGTACATGTTCCCCCCAGACCTTAGACATCCAACCCTGGCCGTCATTGGTTGCATCCAACCTCTGGGGGCCATCATGCCTATCTCTGAACTGCAGTGTCGTCTGGCCACCAGGGTCTTCAAGGTGAGTGTGATAATAGGTTCACATAATTGCAGAAGTTTGCAACTTTCCAAAAGATGCAAATCTTTTGAACTTTTTGAAAAAACAAACAGGTGACAAAAAGATGAATTCAATCATGTGTAGAAATGTGCCCCCAAGCATTTTTGGGCGGGTTCTGTGGATGTTTCAATGGGAGCTTTTCAGAGTAAAATTGTTTTTTTTGGTGGAATTATGTTTTGTATGTGCAGGATAGTGCTTTTTACTACTCTTAATGCACTTCTTTAAATTTGTTCACTCCATAGCCTGTTTTGGGTTGATCTTTTTTAGATTCAAACTGATCAGACAACCCCAGTAAGCACATGGTCCAAGATAAAAGATTAGATCAAGTTATCGAAATGGGCGAAGGATGAAAAATAAAGGTGAAATCACTAAAATAGACATGCCACCCGGCCAAGAGTTTTGCAAGTAAATATTTACAGAACCTTACCCTAGGAATATGTTCACTTCTTTGGTGTGTGTGTAGATTTTGCCAACAAAGCTCGATGGTACACAAACAAGAAATTTGTGCAATAGATAGCAATTAAGTTTTTAGTCACAAAACCAGCCCAAATCATTTCATCATTAATTTAAGGAAGGGAACACAGAGGAAAATGGACAAGCTTCCATTTACTGCCTGATATGTGTCCCTTGCGTTTTTCATATTGTCATGTAAAATCGCAAACATCTGTGGGAAGCCCACTTCTGACACAGCTCCAGCCTGTCACTGTGTCAGCGAGAGTGTCAGAAGCCAATGTCCGACACAGTTTGAAAGAGTTATATAAATGAAGAATTATTAATAGAAATTACAAGATCATATAATAAGATAAATGGTATCTGAAATGGCATCAGCCTACATGTTCATTTACAATTGCATTGTCCCTTTCTGCTATCAACTCATCTAATGGTCTTTGTACCCACAGACATACATGAAAATAAATCTACTTGCTCATCTTGATGCTTCACAACGACATGTATGAGTCTACATGTCTGCATATATGCACCTGTTCAACATACCTACCTGTTCATTTTGATGCTCTACATATCTACCCAAAAATAAATCTACCTGTTTACTTTAATGCTTTCCTTTCAGGCTGCCCTACCACAAAGACCTACTTCTTGACTCTACTACTCCTTTACATGCCCATAGATGCACCTGTTCATCAACATACCTGTTCATTTTGATACTTTCATTCACACAGACCTACTTGAAAATAAATCTACCTGTTTACCTTCATGCTTCTCTTTCATCTAACCACAAAGACCTACCTGTCACCAACTACGTGTGCACATGCCGATAGATGTACCCGTTTATGGCCCTGTTCTTTTTGATACATTCATTCTGATTAACTGCTAAGATCTACCCTTCTACATTTCTACTGCTCTACATATCCACAGATGTACATGTTCATTGGTATACCTGTTCAGTTTAATTCTTCCTTTCCAGTATAACATGCACAATTCCCTTTCAACTCATCTACTGGGCTGCATACACACAGACCTACCCAGCAATAAATCTACCTGTTTATCTTCATTCTTTTCTTTCATCTAACCACAAAGACCTACCTGTCACCACAACTGCTTGTGTACATGCCAATAGACCATTCCCACGAGCGAGGTGGGAGTTTGGTACGAATATCGCCCCTTGCTGACTGGGACATCTCTGGCTGCCGTTCAACAGCGGCGAGTGCACGGTCATTTCACTTGATGGACATTACTTTTTAGATTTAAAAGTATAGTCGGTGAAAAATGGACAGCTGGTCAGGGGCACAAAGGCAGAACTTGTCTGTTGTAATCTGTCATGCTTTATTTTCCCACAATGAGGAGCAGTTTCATCAGACAGGTTCTAAAAGGAGAAAAAAGAAAGAAGAGAGAACTTGAACTCGAAAACTTTATTTTACAAGGATTGTAGTTTTGGTTCAGTCAAAAAACTATCTAACAGCTCATCCTTACTAAGCTACCGATGAGTAAATATAAAATTACAGGCATCATTTAGAGTGAGAGAGAAGAAAATATATAAGAAAACCCACAAAGAAAGAAAACGTAGAAGTAGGCATAAATAAAAATAATTCTGAAAATGAAATTAAAAAAAAAAAAAAGAGAGAGAAGAAGAATAGACAAATGTATAAAGACGCAGGTCAACAGGCATATTCACATTAAACACACAGGTAACTAGCTGCTGTACTCACAATAAACACACACAGAAACAGGCGCAACTCATAATAGTTGTAGCAACAACCAATTATGACACATAAATGCAGCACTGAAGACCCTGCTGCCCCACTGTAACTAATCATACAATTTGATCAAATCAATTCACATCCTAAGTAATAACTAAGACTACATTTAAAATCATACGTTTATTTGTAAAGTTAGACACACACACACACGCACACGCACAATGTCAGACTCAAGTTATGAGTCTTTTGAATGTGATCCTAAGCTGCTTGACTAGTGACTCATTCAAAGACAGTGAGCACAGCTACTCAAAGAAGAGTGGGAAATGTTCAGCTTACAATAAGTGACATAAATAATCACACATGACTACCATCATCAACAAGTTAATTCATAACGTTAATTCATCAACAGCCAACCTAACCTGCATTTTAACAAATGGCATTGCCTATCAGTTTGTCTATATAAATTCTCATGAAGGATGAATACGTAGAATGTACAATGTCAGAGAACACTGCTACTCTACTAGTTGAACCTTCAGTTCTTGTCCCATTTATTTTGACTTTATGTATGGCAATATTTTGCTGCTTCTGCATTTAATTTTGTGAGTTACAAGCCAGGGACTTGAACTGTTTACTAGAAGTACAAGTACCCAGACACTGAAATAGTTTGCAATACATTTCTCATTATGACTGATCCAATTAACCATCTGAACAAAGTGAGTGGAAGAAGATTTTTTCTCATAACACTGAGCCAGAGAGAGGGAGATGAGGAGGAGAGGGATATTTGTACAATTTGCAATTTCTTCCCCTTCACATTATTATAGACTTGTAAAGATGTATAACAATACTTTGAATATATGGACTACATATGATAAGTTTAATTCAGTTACTAATATTAATAATAAAGATATAAAATGAGTGTGTAGAGTGGTTTACAACACACACACACACACACACACACACACACACACACACACACACACACACACACACACACACACACACAGATAAGTGATAAAGACAATGAAGAGTTTGAGCAAGAGGTTTAAAAATAGTTTTTGAGCAGGTGTTTTATGAGGACAGTTTTAAAAGAGGAAGCAGAATCAGTTCAAGTCAATCTCTTTATTTGCTTATTTAACAAAATTGTTCATAAATGGTAATAAAAATCAAGTGGAGATTTAATGATTTATTCACAGTTACTTGTCAGTGTTATTTTCCTCACTGAACACAGAAGCACACATATGAATGAATCTGAAAAGTAAATATCATTAACAAAATGTAAAACCACAAAACTACATCAGTCATCAATCACTGTATTAGCACAGCATTTGTGAATTGCATTTTTTTTTTTTTAAAGCACAATGCATGATTGCAGCTTGTGTGTGTGTGCGGGTATGTGCGTTGTTTTAATTGTTGTACTCTTAACCTGTGGCTGCATTTATTTGTACATAAATTTTTAAAATAAGTAGAATGCATACATACCGGTTGTGTGTATATATGTGTGGGGGAGGAGGGAGGATTGGGGAGGTGTTGTTATGTGGGTGTGTAAGTGAGAGAAATAGATAGATGTATGGGTGTGTGTGTGTCTTAATAGCTGTATTTTTAATCCGTGTCTAAACTGACTTGCATATTTTAGCAGAGTGTGTGTATGTGATTATATATATATAAGGTATAACAAAGTCCAAGCACATTTTTTAGTGGAAACTTTTTACTCCAAATTTTCGCCCTTGAGGGCTTTGTCAAGGCCTGGTTGACTTGACTGATTCCTACAAAACGTAATTAGATTATAAAATACATCATATTTTTATACGTCACGCTCTCTTGCACACAACAACATACATTCTAGATGACTAGGGAAGACACACACACACACACACATCACTCCCCTCTCTCTCTCTCTGTTTCTCTCTCTCTCTCTCTCTCTCTCTCTCTCTCTCTCTCTCTCTCTCTCTCTCTCTCTCTCTCTCCTCTTCTCACACACACACACACACACACACACACACACACACACACACACACACACAGATATTTAAAACATTCCCCTCACAGTCTCACCCCCACTCTCTCTGGACTGTTAAGGCAGACCTAGAATGTTCATTTTTTCAACAAATAAACTGAAACCAAATTCACTTCATATTATCATGTCCTATGTACTATGACCTAAGAGATACATATATACCATGCAAATATGTCAGATGTCTATCACTTTTTTAACTGTCAGTGTTGTTTGCTTCTGAAAAACAAATGTCTCCAACTCTGACATACTACTTTTCTACAAAAGGCTTTTACAGTACTCAATACTATCTGGTCCGGACAGATGTTGTACCTGTAACTTTACATTGATCAAAAGTTGCATGACTATGTTCGTCACCACAACTGACATGGCCCCATGGTCTTTTTTAATAAACTATTTTCTCTCTCTCTCTCTCTCTCTCTCTCTCTCTCTCTCTCTCTCTTTGAAGATCTGTCTTTGAGTACTGTGTTCAAGTCTTTCCTTGTGTTTTTTTAATAAACTATTCTCTCTCTCTCTCTCTCTCTCTTTGAAGATCTGTCTTTGAATACTGTGTTCAAGTCTTTCCTTGTGTGTTTTTTAATAAACTATTCTCTCTCTCTCTCTCTTTGAAGATCTGTCTTTGAGTACTGTGTTCAAGTCTTTCCTTAATTTTCCCAGACAATCAAGTCTTTTTTTCTTCTTTTACTGCTTCAATTGCCACGATAGTGAGAAATCCAAGTTGGGGGTCTTCAGGGTGCTTAAATTTTGTTACATGGTCAGCCTCCCCACATTTTGTCACTTTTTTCAGTTTTGTGTCTGATTTATGGTTTCTCCAGCGAGCTTGTAGGTCGGTTGTCTTGCTCATGCTATAGGATGCCACAAAACGCATTTTTTCCACGAACTTGCGATCTTCTAGCTAGCAAAAAACCCGACGCAAAGACACCTTTTTTTCCACCCTTTCCCTGGTATTTTTTGCAACTGCAACAGTGGTGGCATTTGTACTGCTTCGCAATTCTAGGTTCAACTTCCATTGCTATACACAGCATGAAGCAACGCCTGGAAGTGACGCTGTGATCTCTTGTGACTTCTTGCACGAATGATTACAAAGGGCATTCACTTGTGCAAACTGGCTTCACTGAACTGCCCAGTACCTGTTCAGTTTAATTCTTCCTTTTCAGTATAACATGCAGAATTACCTTTTAACTCATCTACGCACAGATATGCCAATAGATGTATGTTTAATTTTGCATTAGATCTGGACAGTTTCTTCTGTATGATTGTAGACTTGACTACCAAGTTTTAATAGACTCGATGTGCTGACTTGACAATCAAAAAATTATATTCTAGCAATGTACATACATGTACATTTACAATATTATTGCTGAGGCAGCTGTGACCAGCAATAAACCGTATCAACAAATCAAACAGGCTGCATAAACAACAGTACTATCACAAAAATGTGATCAAGTGAATAATATTGGTTGTAGATTTGGTGTGCCAGTTCCAGGTTGCTGAAGTTTGAAACATTAGGTTCACATGATCACAAAACTATGCAACTTGTTGCAGATCTTTGCAACATGGTCTGGTGTGATGAAACTGAATGGTCAGTATAAATGGAATATATAGACATATGGAATGAATAGATAGACTTTCCATTTTTCATCTGGTGTTATTATTATATTTTTATGTGTTGCCATTATTTAATGCCAGCCGAATTTCTGATGTATTTGACAATGAAAATCAAGGCAGAACCTCAAATCTGACATTGGGCAAGACATCGTACATCTTTTACAACCATGCAACAGGTTGTTTTCAGCATATGTGCTGTGGTTTTTCAATGGTAATGCCATGTCTGACCTAAGGGTAGGCGACATGTAGTAATACATTTTGGGGAAAAGTCACAGACTTTTGCAACCATGTGAACCTACTATGAGAGTGAACGTGTATTGGTCTTGGGTACTATTGAATGCTGCAGTGATTAAAAACAAAACAAATTTTGTACTAAGGATAGGTTAACTTTGCAATTGGGTAGTATTTTGCCTATCATTTTGACTGTATGTAAGCACAGGTCTTCAGCCGCAATGTACCAGCAGACACGGTTTACCACTGTGCTGTTCACTTCCTACAGGTTGTTCCCATCATTAGCACTGATATAACTTCCCAAGTTGATTGGATGTAAAAAGCCAAGTTCCTTCCTGTTTCTACCATCTTGCTGTCCTCAACCAGTCTTGTCCAGGTCATCTTTGGGCAGTCCATTTTCCTCTTGGCCTGTGGGGTTCACTCAAATGTTTGTTGATTGATGCAGTGACAAGGATGTGTTGGTGTAACTCCAGTTGCTCCTGGCTCTTTAGGTGATGTTTGGCTCTTGATTGGTTCTCAGCCGTATCTCATTGTTGGTCATTGTCTCCAGCTGATATTCTGCAGCATGTTCTGCAGTTGTCTGTTGGTGAAGATCTGGGGTTTGGATATGGTGGTGATTGCTCCCCATATTTCTGAGCCACACAGTAGACACCCAGCAGAACAGATTTTACATTTCTGTCAAAAATCACAAGTCTTGGTTGTTTTGAACAGGACCTTTGAGTTCCAGAGTGGCTTGAAAATATTGAAGACATGTCTATCCTTTATAGATTTGGGTTTTATGCCCTTTTCTGTTCCTCGGGAAATGAAAGCAATGCTGCCCAACTATTCACATTTCTCCACTTGTCTCACAATGGTTCCATTTACTGTTGTTTGCTGTTGAGCTTCATCACTTATTCCAGGATGTGGCATTGATGAACTTTATTGACTTTCTTTTCCATCATCTGGGCCAACCTCAGAGGCACTGCTCCTGCACTGCTCATCCTGGCTTCCCTACTTCTGGCCTCACCCAAGACTCGTTCTGCATTGCAGCCCTATTCCCAGGGGCCTACAGGAGGAGATGTCAGATTATTGGTGGGCTGCCATCCGAAGGAGACATTGCATTGCTGCCAAGTCACTTTGGTGGTGTTCAGTAGTGCCTGTTTGATTCAAGTGCCCTCTACTGATGACAATATTAGCTAAGTTGTGGAGTCGGACTGAGTGAGGGTCCCCTTCCGAGACAGACCCCCACTACGTCCCTCCACCAGTCCTCCTGTATGGACTCTCTGAAGTTAAGGGCTATGAAAGTATGATCAGAACTTGTCTAGTCAATCTACGGTTTTGATTGAAAAAACAAGCAACATGGCTAAATCTGGTGGCACTTGCTTCCCAAAAGTATGCTTATTGTCATATAATAAAATAGGACAACCAAAGCCTAGTAGAACATGTATAATTTTTTATTTGAAGCTGTCAAAAATTATCCTCATAATATTCAGACCTTTTTGGCCTGAGGTAAGCAGATTGTCGTTTGTTTCTGTGTCTCTCGTGCTGGACGTCACAAAAATAGCCACAATATATCGTAATTATTCTTTAGCTTCTGGTATTTTACGTAACTTTTTGAAAGCATGTTGACTTAGATGTGCATTTGGTAGATCATCCAGAACAAAACAGCAGATTTGTCAATGTTTGAACAGTGTCAGTTCTGCTGTTTCGGGAAGGTTTGTGGAGTTCAGCTCTGTTTATGCATTGAGATGGAATAAAGCTATAGACTGCCAAGATCGCATTGGACAAGTGGGTCTTCTTTGTAAGTGATTGACGGTCTTTGTTGATTTACTGAGGAGCTGTAGCAGATGATTATTGTTGCACAAGCACAAAGTTTATCTTTTAATCTGCTTTGTAGATAGGATAGCAGCACACTCTAGTCACTATTCTTACAAAGTTGGCACAACTGGTCTGCTGGGGGAAAGTAGTGAAGGGTTCCGCAGTAAGCTCTAAGCCCCCTTCTCTCATTGCAAGCTTTCCATCTGACCACCATGAGGTATGATGCTGACAGGTGAAATGCACAATCATTCAAGTCTGATGAATGTAATTGCTTTCATTTTATCACATTATAATAATAATAATGAATACTTAGAGCGCCTAACCCGCACAGGCCTTAAGCGCTTACACGTTCTTTACAAATACATATTGTCAAAATTCAACACATACAACATGAATGCACACACACCTGCACGCACATACACAAACTTCCATATCCACACGCGCGTTTTAAGTCTGATATTAGCATTCAAGTAAATGTTATTTGCTTCATTTGATTGCAGCTGCAGACATCTTTGATTGTCAGTAGGGGTGCATCATGAATTGCTTTAACGATTTTGTTTGAAAGCCAGCTGTCTTTTGTTCCATTGCTCAGCTTTAGTTTGTGGAGCAAACAAGAGAGTCACTTTTCAAGTTTTTCACGTGGAATATTGGTTGAAGTGTTCTGACTGGCTGAAGCTTCATGGAAACTTCTATTGTTGACATGGGACATTTCTCTTTGTAAAATGTGCGTAAAGAATTGCGTTTGTGGTCGCTTTTTAGCTTTAAGTTTTACGCATAGTGTTTCCTTGGTGCTGCCGTTGATGCCATGAACACCCCGAAAGCAGTTAGCCTAGCTGCCTCTGCCATAGACAGGTGTGGTGTTCAGATTAACTTATGAACAGAATGAGCCACATGCCGTTGATCATCACTAGTATGCTGAACACATAACACAGAAACGACGAGTTGGATATTGATCAGCAAGAGGAACAAGTCTCTCCACAAGATTTGGCCTAAAGAATGCACAGTTTATATTGCCACAAAGGACTACAGTATCGTCAAACCATATTGGTGCAGACGCTGCATCAAAATTTTAAGTCTAGCACAAGGTGGACCATGTCTAATCTGAAATGGATGATCATCGTACTGCTAAACTATGGTTGCCGGAACATAGAAGTGTTGGACATTCTCTGCCAGTTCATCAGTTGTGGCAGACCCAAGGACTTGTAGACTGGGCATTGTTGAGTTTTAGAACATCACGAGACCATTACCCATGTCCACATGCATACCTGAACAGCACAGAGAACCCACAACCAGAGCAATTACAAGAGTAGAATGACACATCGGCAATACTCACTTTTCTGAAGTAATTGCGAGAAATCCATTTTTCAGGTGGTCAGGTGTGTTGAGGTTTTTTGTTGTTGTTGTTTTTGGGGGGGAGGGGATGATTACCCAAGCCTAGACAGTGGTTTCCAGCCTAGAGCACTAATCTGATTTTGACATAATTATGTTAATTGGCAGGGTATAGGAAAGAATAACATTGAAGATGATGATACATACATTGTCAGCATTCTGGCGGCATTCAGGTCTGCTGGTAACAGTGTCACAGTGTTTGTAAGAAATACAAACTCGTTCATCTTGTGTGTTCCTGCCAAATGCCAATCTTACAGTATCTGCTACTGATCACACACACACACACACACACACACACACACACACACACACACACACACACACACACACACACACACACACACACACCAGTATTCAGTGGCGACAAAAGATTTTGCTATGCACAGGGCTTGCCTGCCATTGCCGTTCACTTATTTCATTGACAGCCGCAAAATGACATCAGTTCAGTTCAGCATAGGCCAGTATTCTGTGCCTTTTAACAGAAATAAGTGTTCATTACTCATCGATATATTCTGATCTAAAAAAAAAAAAAGCAATACTAGATTACAGACTTGCCTCCTTGTAATACATGCACCCCGAACAATCAGTTACAAGGAGTGCACCATTTCTGATGACAGATGGGCTGGAAGACATGAACGCCATAATGATCATATTATTCCCTTTTTGTTATGCAGTTTCAACATGCCATGCCTTCTGGCACTATGATGAAGGGAAAAGTCATGAGCTCTGAAATGACTGATGTTGACAGACCATGTATCCATTAAAAACCTCCACCCTAACAGTTTCTGCTTCATCACCTGAAAAAAGAAGAAGTCACATAGGCCATAGTCTGGACTGTAAGGTGTATTGATGAAAACATGGACATTTTGCTTGTCTAGATAGGACACAGTGACCAGGCTTTGTGAGTGCCGGCGTTATCACCAAGAAGTAGTTTTTTTCTCCAGGTGTCAACAGTTCTTTGGCGTGACAGTTGTGTCACATTACAATCTGCAACACCAAGCTCGCTGTAAAACTCTGTCAATTCCTCATGAAGTTTGACAGGACTGTCTCCATCTTCATAAAAATGTAGAAACCAATGAATTCCTTTCTTTGCTCCATTTTGTTAGGCACACATCAGAACATCGTGTAATGAATGATGTCAGAACTCTACATCAGCTGCCTACATCAGTTGTCTCCTGTGTGCCTGTTGGTGTGAAAACAAAACATCAGCTTTTGTTTGATATAAT
This sequence comes from Alviniconcha marisindica, assembly GCA_018857735.1. Taxonomy (NCBI): domain Eukaryota; kingdom Metazoa; phylum Mollusca; class Gastropoda; family Provannidae; genus Alviniconcha; species Alviniconcha marisindica. Next base: position 641,692 of record JABMCL010001960.1, on the reverse strand, counting down.
TATTTGGTAGTTTTTGAAAATATTTTGAAAGTTATACCTCAACTGTTATTAGAAAAGGTACAATAGTTGTATTACATCATGTGACCTTGTTTTCCCCAAGTAGGATTAGGAATTTTGTCCTATTTTATACGTGATACTTTGTGGGCATACCCAAATGTAACAGAGCTAAAAAAACTAATGTTGCTGATATTTTCATTTTATACCTCATTTGGCCATGGATTGACTAGCCCAAACTGCCTCAGGCAAGAAAGGGGGCAGGAGCACCAAGACTGAGGTACCGACAAGAGCACAGCATGAAAGGCTACAGAAGCTTAGACATTTTTTCTACACAGTGATCACTGAGGATGAAGATGATAACTGATGATGCTATGGAGGTCCATTTCTATTTGAGACTACTTACAGGGCCACAAAGTGTTGGCAGGACAATGTTTTTTCTTTCTTTCTGTGTGTGCCTGATTTACACTATGCTTGTGTGTTCATCTCAGCCAACAGTCTGGAATCTTAGCCCACCGCACAGAGACTAAGGATATGAGCTTGCAACCTCTCAGTCCCCAGCCCAATGTTCCCCTAAATACTTTCTCACATGCACCACCAATGCACCACACTTGTACATTACTTGTGATCATGTTGCAGGGGGATGTGAAGCTGCCATCAACCTCACAGATGTGGGAGGACATCCGCTTAAAGGAGGCAGCTATGGCCAAACACTATTACAAGTCTCAGCGCCACACAATTCAGGTGGATTACATCAGCTTCATGGATGAGCTGGCTAAACTCAATGGGTGTAAACCAGATGTTGGTGAGTACCAGTGGAGTCATCCTTGTGTTGTTGTTTTTATAAGCTTTCAACATTTTACTTGGAAAGCTGCATACACACAGCTCACCTTTTATTTATCCAAGAAGGGCCAGTTATATTGAGCGCTATGTTTAGCACTCCATTCCACCTCCCATTGTCTCCTGTGTGCCTGTTGGTGTGAAGCTGGAATTTGTAAGGAGTTAGTGTTCAGTGTTCTTTCTCTTACCAGGCTCAACCTACCTGTAGTTAACTCCCCATTTCTGCCTGACAGGATTCCTCTATCAGTACTTTCAGATCTTATCTTTTTCTTTTCACTAACATTTTCTTCAGTTCCATTCCCTGAGATATGCACCTGTGTGTGTCTGTGTGTATGCATGAATGTGTGTGCACTTTTTAGATCTAATTATATGTATGGGGAAATTTGTTTGTTAAGCACTACACAGGTTAGGCCTGTAAAATACCCATTAATTGTTCATATTTGTGTGCCTGTTACAGTGGAGCTGTTTAAGGTAGACCCCAAACTGGCCCTGCAGGTTGTGTTTGGCCCCTGCACACCTTACCAGTACCGCCTGATGGGGCCTGGCAAATGGCATGGGGCCCGTGATGCCATCATGACCACCATGGACAGGGTGCGCTACCCACTGGCCACCCGACCTCTGCCTCCTTCAAGTAAAGGTGGTCTGCGCCAATTTTTCATCTGGTTTGTGGCCATTGCAGTCTTGTTGTATTTGCTGCGAGCCATCTGTTTATAAACGCATCAACAACCTGTCAGATAAGGAGAGCTGCGTTCTTTGCAATGGCTAAACTCAGTGGTATTCCTTGAGTTTGTGGCCACTCAAATGTAACAGTTATGCTAAGTCTATAGGACTTCAGTTTGATGTAAATCGTATCAAAAGCAAATAATTTGATAACACGGAAAAGAAAAATTACAGTGAATTAATTTCTCATCAGTGCTTGAAATTTGTAATTGTATGTTGTCTGTCCTCACTGATGAGTTGTTCCTTTCGGTAGAAGGGACTTTGTAAGAAATGGTTGGGGCAAAATTTAGTCTTCTTGGACTTCCAGTGTAATGGTGGCCCTGAACAACATGCACATGAGTCACTAACCAAGAAATTCAAAGACATCCATCTATAAGTTGAAAATGGGCCCAAAGGAAACTCCAGACAGTGCTCCAAAGACCATTACCAGTTTTATGGAAGTGAAACAACCAATGTGGGCTGAGAAGATGGAGTAGGGGATTGGCAAATGACTCAACAAGCTGAAGCAGCCTATAGGTTTCATAAACGAACAATATGAACTCGTGAAAACTAAAATTAAGGACATGGAGGAAATAGTGAAAGAGAACTATTATGTCCTCTCACTCCATTACTAGACAAGGATAACACACAATGAGTTATTAACGTATTTATTCAGTGTGTCCCAGAAGACAATGCTAGGGAGGGAAGGACATCCAGTGCAGAGAAACATGGTGCAGGGAAGAGACAGAGGGGCGCAGGACCAGGGAGAAAAGGTGGGAGCTTATCTACACACACTCAAGGGTTCCAGACCTGAACAAGCCCATGAAATCAGGCCTAATTGCATTTACTATAACTATGACTATGGTTATAACAAGAACCAAAGACAACTTAGTGAAAGTCAGGGAAATGAGTGAACAACTGCTGGTGAGGTTGACAAAATAGATAAGATCCAAGAAAATGTACTCACCAATGCAACGAAACACAAGGAAACAATAGTACAAAAGCACTTTTGACAAAAATTGTCTTCTTCGGGTTCAAGAAGATAGACAACAAAAGAAGAAGGAAGCAAAGAAGAGGACAGACAAGAAGGAGCTGAGGTAAAACATGTTAAGAATGAATATGTATGTTAAAAACAACGTCATTCTTAACATGTTAGCATGGGCTCAGGCACTGTCCAATTTGTGAGGATAAAAGACAAGGAAAGAGGGCTAAAACCATATTATAAACTGAAAAACAAAGACAGAAAGATAAGGTGTAATCACAGACCTTCCAAAGAAACTGAAAGAACGCAGAAAGGAGTTGCAAGCAAGACCTGAAAAAAGATGGCAATATTGTGCATATTGCAGAAAGGGGAAAGAGAATTTTGACTGAACAGAAAAGAAAAAATGGAAAGAGACTGAGTGAATGGCAGTTTTGAAATTTTAGGAATCAAAAATAAAACTGATGTGGAGGAGTGTTGTTTGACAAATAGTTACTTCCTCGTATCAACATTTTTATACAGCTCTAGGCCAAGAGCTCCTCCTGTTTATTTGTCACTCTGGTAATATGGAACATAACTGTATGAGTTGGTCATGGAGAATATAGATTCATCTACTGCTTTTTTAAAATAATTTTTAGATTGTTCATGTTGCATAAAGTATGTGCAAGAAAAAACAGTTGCTTAATTTGCTTTTATTGATACATTAGTTTGTTGTTTGCAGTTTTGGTCCAAACTGTTACATTTTCATGTGTTCAAGTATTAGTTTATTATTAGTTGGAAGTACTTAAAAGAACTTGTGTGACAATAACCACAAAGGCATATGGTGGCAAGTGTGCTCCAAAGGCAAGGTTGATAGGCTATTGCTCCAGCTGTAAATCATTTGTAAATATATAATTTATGTAATGTTGTTGTTGTTGTTGTTGTTGTGTGGTGTGTGTGTGTGTGTGTGTGTGTGTGTTGTGTGTGTGTGTGTAGAGTGTTAGGAAGACACTGGTGTGCTTGTGTGTGTGTGCAGTGTTAGGAAGACACTGGTGTGCTTGTAAAATATTTTTGTGGTTTCATTCATTTTCAGTGTCTGGAAGACATGTTTTGTTTTGTTTTTGTTCATAGTGTTTGTTGAAAAATCAGGTCAGAAATGTTATGCAGCTTGGAAAGGGAACAAGACAACCTGTTACATGGAACAATGCATAATATTGCCATAGCATCATTAAACTGCAAAGGCCTAGGTAATTTTCAGAAAAGACTGATATACTTCAGTATCTTTGTCAAAACAAAACAACAACAAAGCTATGCAATTTATTTTTTGCAAGATACACAGTTTAAAGCTAAACTGGAGTGTCAGATTAGATCAGAATGGAGTTACGAAGGTTACTTTGATTCAGATAGTTCACAGTCCAGAGAAGCTGTAATTTTAATGAATAATACATTTGATTTTAAAGGAAATAAGATTATTAAAAATACTGGCAGCAACTTTTTATTGTGGTTTTGAAAACAATGGATAAAGAAATTATTTTGGCCAATGTATATGGACCTAACAAGGATGATCCACTACTTGTTCAAATCTTGCAAGAAAACTTGCAAGGCCTGAAAGTCCCAAACATTGTAATTGCAGGAACTGGAATTTAGTGCTGGATCCTGTACTGTAATTACTGTAATTACAAACATTAGATTAAAAAACTAATCCAAAGGCTCAAGAGAAAGTAACAGAAATGACTTCAGAGCTTGAACTTGTTGATATTTGGTAGGAAATTAACCCAGAAATCTTGTGCTTGGAGGAGATCAAATCCAACACAGCAGAGTAGGTAAGATTTGTGTGTGTGTGTTTGGAGAGTCTTATTGCTAATTAATGCAAACGATGCAGACATCCTGTATGGATATAGGAGTGATCACTCTCTTATTAATCTCCATTTAGAGTTTACAAAAGAAGAAACCATAAAAATTACCGGAAATTTAATTCATCCTTATTCAAAGATAAATTTGTGACAGAAATTAATGAAACTATTGAAGCAGTAAAAGATCAGTATTCAGCAACACCATATAGTAGGGAAAATATAAATCAAACAGCAATGAAAAACTTACAATTAATGATTAGTGATCAGCTATTCTTAAATGTGACATTAGTGGAAATAAATAAAACTATTTCCTACAGCTTTTATAACAAAAAAGGAGACATGAAAAAAGACAAGTTTCTAGAAGAGGAAATTCAAAGAATGGAGAATAACATTCATAAACTGGAGGAAGATAAACAAGTATTAAGGTCAAGGAAAGAAAATCTGTTCGATTTAAGGAAAGCTAAAATGGAATTGCTATCAAAGGATGCAAATATTTTAACATCCTTAACACTGAAGACATGCTGCTGGAAACAAAAGAATATTATGAGCAATTCTAAAAAAGTTGTAACACAATGTAAGATTGAAGACTTTGTTAGTTTGTACAAACTCTACCAACATTTGCAAAGTACCAAGCAGACAAACTAGAAGGATTGATTACACTAGAAGAAGCATCTATTGCTCTAAAAATATGCAGAATGGTAAAGTCCAGGATCAGATGGATGACTGGATTTCTAAAATATTTATGGGGGGGGAGGGGGGGGGGGGGGTCAATTGGGTGGCTTTGTAGTTAGGTCCTTTAAAAAGGGAGAGATGTCTGTAAGACAAGAAGAGAGAATCATTATGTTTGCCTAAAGGAGACAAACCTAGAGACTATGTAAAAAAAAACTGTGCCCAATTTCTCTTTTAAATGTAACTTATAAAATAGGATCAGCAAGTATTGCAAACAGAGTGAAGACTGTACTTCCAAATCTCATTAATGAAGATCAAACAGGGAGATATGTCAGGGATAATGATAGACTTTTATGTGATATATTATTTAAAAACAAGAAACCAACCTGCATAGATAGTCTAGAAAGATTTTGAGAAAACTTTTGACTCAACAAATTGGTCTTATATGCAAAGGGTCTTATATTGTTATGGGTTTGGAAGGGTTATGTGTCAGTGGGTCTCTTCGTTTTACACAAATATTAAAGCAAAATTTTGTAAATAATGGGAAGGCATCCACAGGCTTTTCAATAAGAAGAGGCTGTCAGCAATGTGATCCTATTTCACAGTGTTTATTTGTGTTGTGTGAAGAAGTATTAGCTTGTAAAATAAGATGATGTAACCTAGTACATTATCAGTCAGTCTCTGAGTTTTCCCTTAGCCAACTTGACCTTCTAACCCTTCTTTCTGTTTTTTGAGTGGGCTACGTCACAAGGTAGCTATGGCAAGTTTTATGACCCCAATGTAATAATAATAATGTACATTTATCATGCACTCATCAATGCCCTGAGCACTCACATGATACATATTAACCTAAATATGATATTCTATACACATGTAGAGCATAGTCCTACAAAAACAATTTACATAAAGTATTATACAAAACAAAAGAGAAGATAATTAGTTAAAACCCATGTGCTTGGCCAACACACATACTCTCTCCCCCAGTGTTCCTGTGTAGTGACCAGAGGCAACTGTTTTGCATTCTTGCTGGTGCTTGCACGTGAGGTGATTCTGTTGCTGGAGAGCCTGCAAAAGTTATTTTTCTATGGCTTGTTATTGTTGTTCCTTATTGATGTAAATGATGTCTGTCCACAACATGCCTTGATTTTGGGAAATTTTGGTGTGATTGCTGCCTGGTTGCAGTTATGTCAGTATACATTGTATGCATGTGTGTTTAAATTTCAGAGCATCTATGCTGCAAAGTGACCAGTGCTCTCAACATGTACGCATCTAATCCTGTTTATATGACATGTAATTAGTATGTTATGTTGGATGTTAAGTTTGAGTCATAGTTATCCCTTCAAATTATGGTTCCTTACATGTTTGTTTCAAAAATCATGGCTGACAAAATGTTTACTGCATTGCTTCCAACATGTATGCATCTAATCCTGTTTATATGATATATAACTAGTATGTTATGCTGGATGTTAAGTTTGAGTGATGTTTACTTCATCATTGCCTTCGTATTTGTCAGATGTTCATTTTAATAACTGAACATGATTTAGTGCATAACATGCACTAAATCATATATTATTATGATAATAAATTGTGAAAAACATGGTGATAATAAATTGTGAAAAACATCATTCCTGTTTTGATCCTTTGTATGGCCTAAACCACTGGGAAGAATGGCAATACTCAAATCCTTCATTTTGTCAAAGTTTGTCTATAGATCAGAGTTGGTACCTAATCCCGCAGATAAAAGGTTACAGATGATGCGTTTTGAGTTTGTCTGGGACAAAACAAAAAAACAAAAACAAAAGAGACAAGATAAAAGGGGCAACATCTGTTCATAACGTAGTACAAGGTGGCATTGGAGTGTCATATATAAAAGCATAAGTAACTAACTTGGAATCAGAAATTGGCAAAAAATACACAAATGACAAAATGGCAGAAACTATTACAATTTTTACATCAAGAATTAGAGGTAGTTACAGACTATGGCCAGAAACTGTTTATGAAATTGTTTATAATAGGATTGAAGTCGAAAGACCAGCAGATGTTCTCATTGAATTCCTAATAACACATTTAAAACTGGTAACAAAGTTTTTTTAATAATAAATACTGGATGCAGAAAAATGTATGTACTGTTAACCCAGTTATGCCCACCATCCCATTTTTGGGATGCACTGTTTTTGTGATGACAGCAGTTCACTGGATTGTGCTGACTTGCAGTAGGCAGTTCAAGAGAAGTCACTTCTATCCCATGACTGTATTTTTGAGTGGACTCTCCCATTTCAGCAACAAAGGGGGCAGCCATTTGCAAAGATTTGTGACAATTATTTGAAGGCCATGGAAACCAACAAAAGGTAAGTCAATAATTTGTTTGTCAGTCATCTTTTTGTATCAAGAACAAAAAATGGAGACACTGATGCCATCTGAATGTTTTTCCAGTATAGCTCAGAAAATCAGCCTGTTTGTGTCAGTGTGTGTTTGAACTACTGTCCCAAAAATGGGACAGTTGGCAAGAGAGGCGAGTTCTTTTTTACACATACTATAGAATGGACTTGCTCATTTTATTTTCCATAACTTGCAATGTTCACTAGTTTGATCAATGCTGGTGGATGACACCAACTTCATGTGTGTGTGTGTGCATGTGTGTGTGTGTGAATGCACACACAATGGCATATTATTTTCTAGTTTTCTGTTGTACTTCCCCTTCGGTGAAAATTCTCTCTGTGCGTCTCTCTCCATCTGTCTCCGTCTCTCTGTTTCATACATGCCTCAAGTAGTTACATAACCCATCTCCATTTTCTCTCCAGAGTGCCAGCCGTGTTTGCTACTGTGACAACACTTGCCAACAGTAACAAAAGGTAAGTTTCAGAAGGGTCTTCAGACATCTTGCAAACACAATCACCCCTTCCTTCTACATCCAAAGCATTGCTGACTAAGAGAAAACGAAAGCTTCCTGCTTCATGTGGAACACCACCTCCAAAGTAAGCTGCCACAGTGACACAAAACAAGAGATAATGGAGTCACACGGACCTCACTGATGAACAGAAGGATTGCTAAATTTTCTTGGAATCAACAGAATTTCCAGGATGTCCAGTCAGATGACCGAAAAGAACATTGAATTTACAGGCATAATCCAACTGAATCATCTCAGAGATTGTCCAGTGAAAGCTGTGAAGGAGATGCAGAAGACAGCAAGAGCAACCTTCGACTTTGACACTTTGCTGAACCATGCTTTATTTTCTGCACTTGAAATCAAACCAGCTTGAACAAAAAGAACAACAAAAAACAAAAATGTTTAATCATTCTACAGTCTCGGTTACTTGCTAGTAAGCAAGGCTGATTTAGTTCAAAGTCATAATAGTCTGATTTCCGAAAAGTAGCATATATGGGTTAAAGATGTAGTTAACAATTTTTTTTAATCATTCTACAGTCTCGGTTACTTGCTAGTAAGCAAGGCTGATTTAGTTCAGTCATAATAGTCTGATTTCCGAAAAGTAGCATATATGGGTTAAAGATGTAGTTAACAAAAAAGAAATGTTGTTAAGCAAACAAAAGAATTTAATCAAAAATTCAATATTTATGAGGGTTTATTTTTTTAAAATTTTATTACTATTAGTTCAGTTAGAAATTATTAAAGAAAACAGGATTACAATGGAAAATATGAATGCTCATTAACATAAAAAAATCAAAAAATCTATGTAAAACCAGTTTGAAGGCTTCTCACAGATGTTTTATAAAGTTCTTATTGAAAGAGCCGACAAAGCAAACACATGCAAAAATTGGGAAAAATTACTTGGTACAGACATTTGCTGGAATAAAATAGATTTTTTTATTATTATTTTTTAAAGGAAATTAAGTTGAATGGTTTCAAAGTAAGATTTGCAACAGAATACAAGTTTGTAACAAACTCGGTCTTGAAGCAAATGGGAGTAATATAGAAAAACAGTTGTAATTTTTGTCTGCTGGAAAAAGACTGCATTTCACTGTATGTGGGAATGCATTTTTGGTCGATTTTGTGAAGTACTTGAAGGAAAAGTGCAACAACTCTGCTCAACTGGTTGTTAATCCTACTCTCATCCTATTTGGCCATAGTGAAACAGTCAAAACAGATGTAGGTTTTGATTTCATTTTATTGCAGGCCAAATTCTGTGTGTGTAAGTGCAGAATAAACAAAACAAAACCACTTGTACAATATTTTTTTGAAAGACCTAAGGCAAATCATAAGACTGATGAATATGTACATTGAATGAAAATAACATTCTATATTTTGTAGAAAGTGGTTACCCTATCAAGGATTGGTTGAATAAGCAATTTAAAGGATATGTTAAATATTTACTCTGCTGCATCTTAAGCAATTTAAAGAACAGGTTAAATTTTACTCTGCTGCATCTTCACTGAAATGTGATAGAAGATGGTGGTGACCAGATCTACATTCAGAATCCTTGACGTGAGGTAATAATTATGCTGTGTATTCACAGTTTGTAACCTAATTTACAATGTAAGGTTAATTACTGCCAGTAATGTTTAGATAACATAATGCTTTATTGATGGTGTCTTTTTCCCAAGATGCAATGTACTGTATGAATGTAGATCTATATAAAACCTGAATAAAAACAGTTTAATATTTTTGGTCTTCTCTTGAGGGTGACTGGATTCCCATTAAAGAAAGAATTTTCATCAAGATGAAGTCCCAAAATATGTCATCAGAAGCCAAAATTTCTTTTTAAGGTATAGACATATATTGTTAATCGAGTCCTTTGCATATTATATGGGGAAACAGAATACTTGACTATAATACTATCTATCAGTTCCTTAATTTCATCCCGGCATCGTATGGGGAAACAGAATACTTGACTATAATACTATCTATCAGTTCCTTAATTTCATCCCGGCATCGGCCGACGCCCGGGTTCCGTGCGAGTTCGCAAAATGTTCAGAGTCAGAAAAATGTTCTAGGGGTTCTGCCGATTCCCTCAAAACGGCATCTAAGGGTTCAGCCAGGCCCTCCAAAACCGGCCCTAAGGGTTTAGCAGGTCTCTCCAAAACCGCGCTTTCGAAGGATGACTCGTAATCATCGAGGGGCTCGCCGACTGGGGTGAGGGTGGAGGGGGTCCTGATTGATTTTTACTGCTTAACGTCCACGGAGGAGAGAAGGCCTATTAGGGACGGGGACGAGTGGGAAAGGGGGACACAAGAGTGAAACTTTAAAACAGGCGCCAACCCGGAAGACCAAGGCTGCCATGGACAGCCGCCAGAACAACAGGATGTTAAGGCAGTGTCCGTCCGGCATTGCGCAGCGACCACAGCACCACGCAATTGCTGTCCCAACTGCTATGCAGAACAGTCACAAAGACAATGTCCGTAGCTCCGCCGTTGGGAAAGGGGGGTCCTGTAAGTAAGTAAACATGGTGCTTAACGTCCACAGAAACCATAAGGCTTATTAGGGACGGGGAGAAGGGGGGGAAGGGGTATGGAGGTGGGGGGAGAGGGAGATTATATACCTATCGCTACACTGTCACCACCAGAATGACTTCTGCATTAAGATGGGCAGCGATGAGAGCCATTTTAATGTTTCAGTAGGAAGTGATGGACAAAGTCACAAGACAGTGTCCACAAACCACAACCTTTTTGAAGATAAGGGAGAGCCGAAGCGGTATCGAACCACGGTCCTTCCGCTTACCAGCCTAACGCCTTACCGCTAGGCCAAACCGGCTCACAAGGGGGTCCTGGTGGACGTCGAGGGCTTTATACAGCCCAGACGCTCCGCTCCTTCCGCCAGGACCCAGGCTTCACCCAAGCCTGTAACTCCACACAGGCTGAAGAAGGCAGAACAGAATCTGGTTCTTTCAAACCAGTATTCACCTCTGTCGGATGACGAGATGGACTCGTCATCCATTTTGTCTAACTAAGGCAATGGAGCACTCCATTGTTCAATGGAACGTGAGAGATTTCCAAGCTAACTTCGAGGAGCTTGCTCTGCTCTCGAGACGGTATTAGGCCAGCTGTGTTTGGATTGCAGGAAATGCTTTTAACCAATTCCAAGTCGCCATCATTTTCTGGTTTTAGTATATTAACCAAAAATTCACTAAATGACAGAGCTACCGGGGGAGTAGCTTTGCTCATAAATAATTCCTATCTAGTTAGTGAGGTTCACTTGAACACCCCTTTGAGAGGGTAACACTGGACAAGGTCGTCACCTGCTGCGGTATATATCTTCCTCCGTCGGAGCACGTTGCCAAGACGGATCCGATTAACCTAATCGAACAACTGCCATCTCCGTTCGTTCTTTCGGGCGACATCAACAGTCATTCCCCGGTTTGGGGTAATGAGTCCTATAACACCAGAGGACCTCTTCTGAGAAATGGATTTATGTATTCTAAATGATGGTTCTTCAACTATATTCATCCTGCCACCGGTTCCACTTCTGCGTTGGATCTCTCCATTTGTGGTCCATCTCTGGCCCTAGGCTATGTGTGGAATATGCATGACGATCTGTGCGGAAGTGACCACTTTCCTGTGATCCTGGCCAGCAACGCTGTCGAAGAAGACGCTGCGCCTAACGGGCGGAATTTTAAAAAGGCGGACTAACTGTCCTTCCAAGCTCAGTGTTCTTCTGAACTGACGGAGGAGGCGGTCATGTCTGCCGAAGATCCCGCCGGTCAGTGTACTGACCTTATTCACTCAGCAGGCAAAGCTATACCACCAAAAACGCGCTTCTCGAAAAAACGTCCCAGGGTTCCATGGTTCAACGATAGTTGCAAAAAAGCAATTGAAGGAAGAAAGCTCAGCGAAAGGTGTTTTTCTTCTCAACCCAACGCTGAATAATGTTAAAAAAATTAAACTTCTAAGAGTCACGTTGTCAAACAACAAAAGAAAAATTCGTGGAGACAGTAGTAGTAACTGGATTTTAATGTCCTGTCAACCACACAGGGTCACCTCAGGACAGTCAAACTCAGGTCATAAGCAAATGCACATTTCTAAACTCTTCTCACATATATATATATCAACCCTCTGTCATCTACAAAACCAATCACTTTACAAACATAGAACAATACACAAACATCACACACAACTTTTCGAAGAGTTAGTCCCTTCAATGTTACCCCTGTTAAAAGAGCACATAAGGCTAGGACATGCTGGATACCATTCTGTCTAATTTATCAATACCAGGTTAAAGAAAAATATTTTTAAAAGGAATGGACTCGACGATATAAAACTAAAAAATGTTATATAAATGCATAATGGCAAATACCAGTGCCATATGGCAGCAAGCTGCACATACCACCTACCAGCTATCATCTCCTAGCTGCTCAACAAGAGCCATACAAAAAAGCCTAACTCTTAACGAAAAATATTTGAGTTTTCTGGGGGGGGGAGTCAGGAGAATGGAACATTAGCAGAAAAAACGACAAGACAGAAAGAGCAAGAGGACCAGGCAGGAAAAAAACAAACAAGAGAGGAGATAGGAAAGGGGAATCAAATGACAGCCCTGAGATTCCAGGCAGGAGGCGGCCATCAGACATCCCCGGCCTCCCTTCGGGGCTCGTGGAGACAATTCTATTCCAAGTTAAATTTTTAAAACAAAAACAAAAGGTCTGGAAAGCCATTATAAAAATAAAGGGTAAGGGTGGTTCTAATTAATCATTTAAAAGTTAACGGTAAACATACTACCGACAAAAAAGAAGTGGCGGAAGCACTAGCTTCTGTCGATAAATTCCTCGACAGATAACTATTCTGCTGAATTTTCAAAGGATTAAAATGTTAAAAGAAAAAAGACGCCTGGACTTCTAAAACCAAGAGGATTATAACCACCTCCCAAATTCTGTTTTAACTGCATGTTCTTTTAAAGGTATATAACCACGTGTGGGAATCTTGCTGTTTTCCGCCATTGTGGCGCGAAGCGGTAGTAATCCCCATTCCCAAACCTGGTAAGGACCACTCGGATCCTGGCAACTTCAGACCTATAGCATTAACAAGCTGTTTGTGTAAAACGATGGAGAGAATGATCAACGCTCGCCTCATGTGGTCCCTCGAGTCACAGGGTCTTCTTTTCTGAGAAGCAGTGCGGCTTCAGAGCGAAACGCAGTACGTTGGATCACCTCGTTCATTTCGAAAGCTTTATTAGAAACGCCTTTGTTAAAAAATAATACATTTTAACTATTTTCTTTGACCTTGAGAACGCCTACGAAACAACGTAGAAGCAGGACATTCTGGCGGACCTCTGGGATCTTGGTTATAGAGACCATATCCCCAGGTTTATCAAGAATTTCTTGTGTGAGCGTTCCTTTAAGGTTAGAGTGGGTTCCACTCTGTCGGAGCTGTACGAGCAGGAGATGTGGGTCCCGCAAGGTAGCATCCTGTCCCCAGCCTTGTTCAACAGTAAGATTAACAACATTGTTAAAGCTGTCTTGAAGGGTACAGAGTGCTCCTTGTTTGTGGACGAATTTTCTTTGTGCGTGAGCGGAGACGTTAAAGAGAGTGGAGAGGAGTGCAGCTGTGTGTTAACAGAGTCCAAGAGTGGGTGTCTGAGAACGGTTTTAAGTTCTCCACCTCCAAGACAGTCTCCACTTTCACCAACAATACGTTTTTTCCCAGACCCTAACATCCTTCTGGGAAAAACACCCATAAAAGTAGTCAAAGAAGCAAAATTTGTTGGTCTTATATTTGACACTAAACTCACTTTTAAAAATCATGTACAATATCTCAAATCGTCATGTCAGAAAGCTCTGGTTTTCTGCGAGATTGGGGAGCCGATCGTATCGTCCTGCTACGCCCGTACCGTGTGTTAGTCCGCTCCAAATTGGATTAAGGATGCATTGTGTATGGATCGGCCCGTCGGTCAGTTCAAAAGCAATTGGATCCGATCCGTCATCAGGGTTTGCGTATCGCGTTGGGGGCTTTTCGCACTTCTCCTGCCCAAAGTCGCTACGTGGAAGCACACGAACCATCCTTAACCTCTCGCCGTTTAAAACTGACTCAAAATTATGTTCTTAAACTAAAATCTTTGTCAGAAAACCCAGCTTACAGTTGTGTCTTTGAACCTGAAAACATCAAATTATTTGAAGAATCGGAGTCGAAAATTCCACTCTCGGCATCCGCATTCTACCGCACCTGGAGAAATCCAAAATTAGTTTAAATCTGATTGATGATGCTCCCTCGTTGGACATCGCCCCTCCGCTTTGATTTAACCAAATTCAAAAAAGATACAACCAACCCGGAAACATACAAACAGTTCTGTTTACAACTTATTTCCGAATATCCTAATGTGCATCGGTTGTGATGAACTTTTAACTATTGAACATATTTTACTTGTTCAGATCTTAGTGAAATAAGAGAGAGCCACTTTACAGCTCAGTCACTGCATGTGTTGTTTCAGGAGATTTCACCTGAGATTTTTTTTTAACTTTTTGAAAGAAATCAATATTTTTGGAAAAATGTAAAATTGAGATCACTTTTGGTTATGTTTGTGTCTTACTCACCTTTTAATTATGGTGTTAAAATTGTACATATACCAGTTTTGACACGTACGCACTTTTAAAAATTAATATATGACATTTTTTTTTATGTGTATCGCCTTAATATTACCGCACTGGTTGACTGGGCGTAAAACACCAACTTACTACTACTATTAATTTCATCCAAATATTGTTTATCTTTTAGCAGATACGCGTTTGTTCTCCAGCTCTTCCGTCTTTGCCTCTGTCTCAAACACTCTCCCCTCGAGTTTCTCTGTTTCATCTGTGAATGTCTGTGTGAACAACTGCAATCCATGCTTCATTTCATTGATACCATCCTTTGTTGCTACACTGTCCAGCCGTTTATTGATATCACTAAGCAGCTCTTGCACCGTAGATATGCACGTCTTCATGATCAGTGTCAGCATCTGTTTCTTCTTCAAATATGTCAGTGATGTGCAGTTTCTTGTTAATTTGTTTGTCTTTCTGTGGGGTGTCGCCCCCAGGGAGCCGGCTTCTCGCGCCGGGGGTGTTTAAACCAAGCTGCTCCACCCCTTTCACTCTTTTCTTACGTCTAGTTTCTGTCTACCGGTCCTTTTCAACTATATTTCATTCCAAAAGGTATCTTCACGATACCTGTTTTCAGCTCCCTTCTTACAGCTTATTTCTACCTAACCGGCCATTCTCCTGTATTTATGTATAACACAGCTCTTCTTTATATAGTTCTACTTGCTCTCTGCGGTCACCTTCAGACTCAGCGTGTTTGCCGTGCGCTGCATCCCGTGTCGGGGGAGGATGGGATCCTGGTGGCTGAGGTCCCCCGTGGGGTCCAACACGCTTCTTCGGCCCGGACTTCCCTAGACGGGTGGTTGGGTTGGCCCGACCCAATCAATCGGCTAGTCGTGCTTTGCCCTAATTTCGATTAGAAGGCAGCGGCTCAGGGTCAATCAGGGGATGAAATTAAACTTTATGTGTGTTTTTTATCACCTGAGTATATTGCGTTTTGAGCCCTGGTGCACACTTGCTGGAATGCCGCTTGTTGGACTCGGTGGCGGGTGGGGACAAAGCGTAATATTAAGGAACATAACAGGGCACCCACAAACAAAAACAAAAGATTACGGGACGACGACCAAGACTCGGACACGGACTCGGATAACGAACGCTCCTACAACTCCTATAACAATTGGCCAAGGTTTCTGGTCGTCGAGTGACGACCTCCCACTGAGTAAACTGTCGCCCTTTGCTGTCCAGAAGGGGTTCCAGGCGGTGGCATTAAAAGGTTGAGGGATGGATCTTTCCTGGTGGAGTGTGCTAGGAAATCGCAGGCGATGGGTCTTCTCAAAACCACTCGATTCGTTGATAGACCAATACGCGTTTCCATCGTGGCGTCATCCGCTGCCGTGAGCTGTCCGGCATGTCGGAGACGGAAATCAAAAAGGAACTGCAGGAACAGGGTGTAGTTGAGGTCCACAGGGTGACGGTGAAGAAAGATACTGAAAAGGTCCCCACCAACACCCTGTTTTTGACCTTCAACACTCCAGACCTCCCGAAAGAGATCACGGTCGGCTATCTAAAGGTGAAGGTGGCCTTGTTTGTTCCCAACCCGATGCGTTGCTTCAACTTTAACAAGTTTGGCCACACGAGCCAACGTTGCAAGGTTGCTGCGAAGTGTCCGGGTTGTGGAAAAGATAAGCATGAAGGACGATGTGAGGGACCCAAGCTGTGCTCTAATTGCAGTGGTCCCCACGCTTCATCGGCTAAAGATTGCCCGGTCTGGCAGAAGGAGAAGGAGATTCAACGTGTCCGCGTTGAGAAACGCATATCCTTTCCGGAAGCCAGACAGTTGGTTGAAGCCAAGATGCCGACTGTGATCACCGGAGGTAAGACCTACGCCGCTGCCGCTTCCACCAGAAGAGAGTCCAAATCTGTTGAATGTCAAACCTCATTAACCTGGGTTTTTTCAGAACGTCCACTTAGGACGACTGAGTCTAACGTGCGTTCTTCTGGCGGACCGGCACTCAGGCTTCCTCCGGGAAGTCGGGGACGGTATCGGCCGACGCCCGGGTTCCGTGCGAGTCCGCTAAGTGTTCTTCGGAGACGGATAGGGGTTCAGCCGATCCCCCCAAAACGGCCTCTAGGGGTTCCGCCAATCCCCACAAAATCGCATCTAAAGGTTCTGCGGCTCCCTCCAAAAGTGCACCTAAGGGTTCAGCAGTTCCCTTAAAAACCGCGGCCTCGAAAGATGATTCATCATCTTCGAGGCGCTCACCTACTAAGGTGAGGTTGGATGGGGTCCTGGTGGATGTCGAGGGATTTTTGCACCCCAGGCGCTCCACTCCTTCCAGCATTTGTGAAGCGTGACATACTGTGAAATGCATGCTCATACCTTAATTTGGCTAGGACCAACCACCTGCATGGTCTACTGGCAACAAACAGGATGACAGCTCAAAAAAGTGTGGCTACTTCAAAGAACTTTGCGCTGGGTGCTGCTGAATGTCATCTTACATTTCCAAAACAAACACACTAATGTGTTCCTTGGCGAGAGGGCTTCTCGTAGGTACAATATCCTTTAGTATGATGAGCTAATTAACTTCTTTTTTTTTAATGGCGATTTTGTCAAGCTTAACTGAGCTGGTCAGTTATGTTCCCGAACCTTTACACGTGTGTGGCATGCAAGCACACACATGCACACACAAAGTACACACGCTCAGACATACACACACACACACACACACACACACACACACACACACACACACAGTGAGACTCACACACCCTCTCTCTTGCGCGCGCACTAACTCTCCTTCAAACACACACAAAGCCTCGGTAGTTCTGGAAGGATGCCAGAAACCGAGGCTTGGGGTGTGACCATTTAAGTAAGTAAAAATGGTGCTTAACGTCCACAGAAACATAAGGTTTATTAGGAACGGGGAGAGGGAAGGGAGTATGGAAGTGTAAGTAAACGTAAACATGGTGCTTAACGTCCACAGAAACCACAAGGCTTATTAGGGAAGGGGGGGAGGGGGTATGGAGGTATAAGTAAACGTAAACATGGTGCTTAACGACTACAGACATCACAAGGCTTATTAGGGACGGGGAGAAGGGGGGGGGGGGGGGGGGAGATTATATACCTATCGCTACACTGTCACCACCAGAATGACAGAATGACTCTTGCATTAAGATGGGCAGTGATGAGAGCCATTTTAATGTTTCAGGAATTGTGAGGGACAAAGTCACAAGACAGTGTCCACAAACCATAACCTGTTTGAAGAGGAAGGAGAGCGAAACGGAATAGAACCAAGGTCCTTCTGCTTACCGCTAGGCCAAACCGGCTCACATATGGAGGTGGGGGAAGAGGGAGATTATATACCTATTGCTACACTGTCACCACCAGAATGATGAGAGCCGTGTTAATGTTTCATTAAATGTGAGGGACAAAGTCACAAGACAGAGTCCACAAACCATAACCTTTTTGAATAGAAAGGAGAGCTGAAGCCAAGGTCCTTCCGCTTACCAGCCTAACGCCATACCAGCTCACAAGTGTGACCATTATTCATTATGTTTATTCATAGAGCTTAGTGAGTCTGACACACTCACACACGTTTTATTTTAATCTTGGCAATCATTTTTCAGGAGCAAGTTCAGCCCAACTGTGAATCGTTTCTAGTGTACATGCCTCAGCAGACCTCATAAATAGCTACAACTGCTACATCAGTTAACCGCAATTTGTTTTTCCAGCTTCGTATGTAATGGCTGCATCTGCCCAACATTACCCGTAGCCAGTTAGTTACTACAAGAGCAAAATCAGTTTTAGCAGAGAAAGAATCTGCTATACAGTGTGAAGGTTGCTTCTGTTCTTATGTTCGGATATGTTTTACAGCAGTCAATTACTGATGCGCTGTTCTCTAGACAAAGTAAAGCTTGAGCGCGAGCAGAAAGACGAAAAGCAGCAGGAGTCTGGTGAAGAAGACCTGCACTCGTTCCGTGTCTGATATGAGGGGCAGAGGTCGGGTGGCCAGTGGGTAGCGCACCCTGTCCATGGTGGTCATGATGGCGTCACGGGCCCCCTGCCACTTGCCGGGCCCCATCAGGCGGTACTGGTAAGGTGTGCAGGGGCCTGTCAACACCTGCCACGCCAGCGCTGGGTCGGTCTTCAACAGCTCCACTGAAACATGCCGTTACACACAGGCGTGTCAGGCAGGCAGCATACACTGTCACACATTTAGTTCAAAACAGCGACATGGACACAACACTACTCTGCCAAGTGCTGGGCTGGATTTTGTCCAGTCTTTGTTGGCAGGCTAAATCAGTACACTGTTCCGCAGACTGACATCGTCATCACCGAAAATGACCTCACCTAAAATACATTATTTTAGTGTCTCACCAAAATCCGGTTTACATCCGTTGAGTTCCGCCAGTTCATCCATGAAGTTGACGTAATCCACCTGAATTGTGTGGCGCTGAGACTTGACGTAGCGTTTGGCCATAGCCGCTTCCTTGTAGCGGATGTCCTCCCACATCTGTGAGGCTGATGGCAGCTTCACGTCCCCCTGTGTCAGACACCACGCACATACTCATGCCCCCGTGTCAGACAACCTATACACCACGCACATACTCATGCCCCCCTGCGTCAGACAACATAGACACCATTGCCATACACCACTGCCATGCTCACGTCCCCCTGCATCAAACAACACAGACATCACTGCCATACACCCCGCACAATCTTACGCCCCCTGCGTCAGACAGCAAACACCACTGCCATACATCGTGCACATGCTTATGTTCCCCTGCAT
Organism: Alviniconcha marisindica; assembly: GCA_018857735.1. Taxonomy (NCBI): domain Eukaryota; kingdom Metazoa; phylum Mollusca; class Gastropoda; family Provannidae; genus Alviniconcha; species Alviniconcha marisindica. Next base: position 622,434 of record JABMCL010001960.1, on the reverse strand, counting down.
CAGACAACAAACGCCACTGCCATACACCATTGCCTTGCGTGCGTTGTCCTCCTGCGACACCCAACACAGACACCACTGCCATACGCCACACACATGCTTGCGTCCCTCTGCGTTAGACAACGCAGACACCACTGCCTTGCTTACGTCCGCCTGCATCAGACAACACAGACATCAGTGCCATGCTTACATCCCCGCGTGCCGGACAACAGACACCACTGCCATACACCACGCACATGCTTAAGTCCCCCTGCATCAGACAACAAACACCACTGCCATACACTGTGCACATGCTCATGCAGGTTGTGACGAACTTGAGCTGATAAATGGTACAAATTGCTTCAAACAGAAATGGTCACATATACGCTCGCATGCATGCATGTGCACGCGCGCGTGCGCGCGCACACACCCACACCCACCCACACACATTACACTTTCTTTTCCACTGGTTCAGATTTTGCTGAAACATCAATACCCCCACCCCCCACCCACACACAGAGTGAAGTTTATTTGTTTTGCAGGGCAGAGATTAGGTTAAATCTCTCTCTTTCTCTGATTATCGCATCCAGGCATGATTTTTACAGAACGTGTTTCTGGGATGACAGTGTGAATTGCGTTTCATTTTGTGCTTCACTGCATCTTCATCTGTTTATAGCACAGTCCCATCGGCAATTACATTTTTGGAAGCGACAGGTGTACTTTTTGTGGCTAGTCTTGAACTGATAAAATAATTTGTTTGCACAACTGTAACTAGTTGAGTGTTCAGAGCTCCTTGTTTTCTCTGCACCTCATCTACATCAAGAATGTTGCACGTGATGGTCTGCTGACATGTGAAATAGGGATTCGCACAGTCATGTACATGCACCGATCACCTTAAGTTGATGTTTTTTCTTCGCTGATTCTGGCATGTGGGCTGCAGCTCTTTACTGCTTCAGCCTTTCCTGTCCAAACACTAGTCCTCTGATAGCATCAGCCACACATCACAGGCATACCAGTTGTCTTACGCACTGGAGTTCTTGCTTTGCTGAAAACAAGGGCTATGGACACCCAACATTTCGTCGAACGACGGCACATTTCACCGAACGAATAATTCGTGGATGGCATGCTTCATCCAACAACACTTCGTGGCTGGCACACTTTGCCGAACGACACTTCGTCGATGCAACACATGATCAAATGCCCTCTCTCCCTCTCTGCAAATGAGAGCAGAGATCCACTCTAAAACTAGTAAACGTTGTATTGCTTGTTACTGAATGTTTACCACTTTTCATTTTAATGAAGTTCAGTGCGACCCGCATTAGATTCTCTTTTGCACTGCCTAAAAAACAAAGAGAGCCGAACTTGCAAAAAAATGGTGTTGTCAGTATACGGCTGAGGGATGGTGATTGTGGCAAGTTGTAAGCTGGTGTCTGGACAGTTGTTTTTTTAAAGAAGAAGAGAGCATCAGGTTCAGATGTTAGACTGTAGTAGACTGAGCATGAGGAATGGGCATCGCAATATACTGTTCTGTGGAAACAGCTTAAAGTCAACAAAATGTCAGTTCGATGACATAACACATTTGTGCTAAAGGTTCGATGAAATGTCAGTCACCGCTAACACAGGTTCTGCTATTGCATCACGAACTGCGTGGATGACCTGATGATCGGTGCTTGGCCCTGTCATCCCCACTGTTTAGTGAGGCTATACAGCTCAGTCAAAGTAGTGTGCAACCGTAGTGGCTGGCAATATATGGGCGACTCATTTTTGGATGTTTCCAAACTGCACCATACCACACTGTTTTAAAGACTGATATCCTTCAGGACTCTTCTTTTTGGCTCCCGTCTGTAAAGAGTTACGCTGTTTCACCTTTTCCACACATCAACCGCAGCTGAAGGTCATTTGCCTCTCACTGAAATTTTGCCTGCTATGCTGGTGTTAGTCAATACGCAACTGAGTAAAACCACTGCTGTTGGTAAAACTGAGATCACCATGAAATGTTTAATTTCAGTTCAGTTCTTCATCTACTGTTCCGGTTTTATGCACGCAAAATCTATGTCGCTGTAAACACCCACCTGGGCCAACCTGTCGGGTGTTTAAAGGAAGTATATATAGCCTTCTCAGGTTTGGTGAAAAAAATATTTTTTGTTTGTTAGTTTAGTCATTATTTGTCTGTTGCGTCGTTGTGTTTTTGTGTCTGTCGGGTAATTTTACCAAACAACAACAAAAACAAACCCAAAACTCCAATTATTGTGAATTAAAAACAGACCGGAGTAAAATTTAATAGACTGCGCTTTTCCTCGTGGGTTTACATTGTTTTCTAAAACGCTGCAATACGTCATCGGAAGTTCACTCAACAGAGATAAAACTTTTAGGCATGTGTGAAGTTTATCTCTGTGGGTCTGGCATGCCCTGGATGTGTTTGGGGATTCAGCTTACCAGCAACGGAGTCAGGACATTACATCAAAACCTATCCAACCTATGTGTACGTCTGTCGCTCAGTTTCAAACTGCTATGAAGTTCGTCTTCCATCTTGCGGCTGCGGGTTGTTGTCTGACACGTCACTAATATGGGATTTGTATTGACATGTCGGTCACGCATCAAACGCTGCATTCTTCTCGCTTGCCATTTCCAGATCGTGGTGATAGCGATGACATTTTGACCGTCTTGGTATCTTCAGTCATTTATCACTCGATGTCCATACTTTTTTATGCTGTTCTCCATGTACAGATGATGAATTTGAAGTAAGTTTGGGCAAACAGTAGAGAATAATAATATAACAACAACAGCAATAATAATAATCAGTAAAATTTAAAGAAACAATCGATGACAAAAATTAAACCTACACGTATTTCTTCCGTGATCTGTACTCAAAATTGAGAGTTTCCGATTCGGGACAGCAAGAAGACCCTTAAAGTGATGTCAGCAAAAGAGCACACAATGCAATAATGAGCTGGTGAAAGTTAGTGATGGTGTCCAAAAAGTCAACATAAAATACATAAAATCAACGGCACATTCTATCACAAAACGTTTACTGTGTATCATGTTCTTTTATCCTGCTCTGAGCACGCGGGAAGTTTAGCATGGGAAGATCTAGTTCCTTTAAACTAACACGCACAATTGCACGTAATACGATTGTTACGCAAGCATAGTGCGTATTAACCCAACAGGGCAAATCTACTTGTGTAAATTAACCTAAATTTGTTTTAGATTGTTTCTATTAAGCACGACATATGCAACATAAGTAAATTCACCTTGAAGACCCTGGTGGCCAGACGACACTGCAGTTCAGAGATAGGCATGATGGCCCCCAGAGGCTGGATGCAACCAATGATGGCCAGGGTTGGATGTCTAAGGTCTGGGGGGAACATGTACTTGTAGAATGGCAGTCGGTTCTCTTTCACATCCACCACAGACTTGTTTATGAAGGGGAAGCCAAACTTGTAGCCTGTGGCCAGCACCACCTGTGAACATGCAGCCACACAGTGTCCAATCGGAACCATGCACACAGTGCACGTGCTATTCTGTAGTGTCAGATCAACACAGTGCAGAACAAAGAATCGGTCAGTGTTAACACACTATGGCATTTCTTTCAGTTTGTTTGAAGTTCACTTGATCTTTTTGTCGTTTAAAAACCAGCTATACAAACAACATGAATGCAACACTGACTGATGACCTGCTTTATACAGCAATTTTTGGTCAATCGTTTTGACCAACATACATGGACTTTTTGTTTACAAACATATGTTGCACGTACCCGCCTCCGAAAACAGTTTCTGTTTTTGATATAAACATCCACAATCAAAATGGATCATTGTAATGCTTGAGCAGGGGGTAGGTATGTTTACCCTAAATTTGAACTGTGTGAAGAAAAACAAAAAGGGTGGGTCAAAACGGCTAAGAAAAAATCCATGTGCGTGCGTGCGTGTGAATAGAACATGTAACAAAAGGAAGAAACTAAACCATGCACATTTTCTGCAACAACGCACCTTTTTTTTTAACCCTCAGAAAAATCACTGGTTTCGGAAACATGGGAAAACAAAATTGTTCTTTCTCAATATTTCAGAAGCATAGAAGACTTCCAAAGGAACATAAAGTGAGCATATTCATGGTCCTTCATGTGTGATAATTAGCAGTTTTGTTTTTGCAAACTGCCATGCTTTCTAGTCCATGGGCCAGGTATCGAAACCCTCCCTCACCCTGGGGATTTTTGGAGTCATGATTTTGTCTTTTCAATATCTGCTTGTCTGCAAGATGAACTACTCTGCTTTTAGGGATTATCTGAGATGGTACATAGCAGCTTAATCGCATGTATTAAAATGGGCGTGTCCCCTGCAAATCCCAAACAACAGGCAGCTATACCATTCTTTGGACGCACAAAAATACTGCACATGCTGGTATCAATGGGTAGCACTGCTCTTGCAGTTGCTGTTGTCTTACCCAGGTGTGGTGGCCTGAATTACGCGTGTGGGATTAATGAAGATTAAAAAATAAAGAATGTGACGTTGCATAACTGTTTACAATGCTCGTGTAAAAATATTGAACAAAAGTGCTTCATTTACCAAATGTATCATGGCGACTAAGAGAATCACAGAAAATGTTTGATTAACACCTACATTAATGGATGACGTCACGGAATAGAATATACTCAAGTTCAAAAGTTAAGCAACCTTTTACAAAAATGCACATATGTTCAAACCTCAATAAACTACTTCCACAAAACCGCTGCAGGTGCTGACTTATTCACTGGTCTACCTCCATTTAACATGAAATCGGTTCCACAGTACTCTATACCCCATGGAAGATAGGCAAGAAACATGCCCGATGTATGTAAAACTTACCAGTTTTGCCTTTGTTATGTCTCAGTAAAACAGTTTAGGTTTAGGAGCCTGATGCCACCGGATCGCATCTCTGGTTTGGCTTAATTCAGCATGTAACTGCTGGACAGTTTCATGTATCAGCTTACAGTCAGCAGGCGCTTTGCAATTCTGCCCAAAATACAGACGAACAGCTAGGAAATGTCGAAGATATTCACCAAAGTGATTGTCCACACTGTCAATGATTTGACAAATCATTATTGACTTTCTGAAATTATCTGACAGGTACCAAAGCCGGTGCCATAGACGGTTGCCAAACCTGAATATCCCTTACTTTGAGTGACACTGCATGCATGTCCAGCTTAGACATGTATGCCAGCCTCAAACCTGAAGCCATCAAGATTCTCAAGCTTTGTGTATTCTTGATAGTCATCTTCCTTTTGGGGCTGCTCCACCTAGATATCAGCCAGGTCTTGCGGCATGAAGAGACAGTCTGTCCAGTTTACCTCCCACTTTTCCATTCACAGTATGCAATCCATGGCCATCTGCTTGAGGAATGGTTTTAGTTGCCTTAACTGCGGAATATCAAGAGTGTTTCAAAGCTGGCCCTTTCGATGTGCGTTATCAATGCATCTCTGCATGGTGGCACTGTGACTGTTCAACAAGGATAAGACGTGTTGACACATTTTGTTGACATCTATCACTTATTTACCTTAACAGAGAAGATGCATAGAATGTTCCAGTTTCGTAATTTTTCCTTAACGTGGTAATCTCTTTATCTCTAAACGATAACATACTGAACAATGTACTGAAAATAATTTTATATGGTCTTGTTGGAAGCTTGCTCTTCAATGGTTTTAGTGTCTTTGATGGTTTCCTGGTGTCTGTCATCCTCTCGAGTGTAATCTCTCTGACAGGTGGCATGGTAATGTGCTTCTCGAGCAGCCAAGTCAGTATCTTGCACCTTCAAAAGGATGTGCTGATCTTGTTTTCTTTTGGTTGCTTCTTTGGCAGAATCTTCAGCTGTTTTTGCCATACATTTGACTAATGTTTTCAACATGTTGTTTCCTTGTATTCAAGTCTTTTCACAAAAAAGACATATGTCACTGGGCAACAGCTAGCATTGTGGTTGCTGACGGATTTGATGTTCTCGCTTTTTGGAGGATCTTACATCGCTCCCTTCCGATGGGTTCTTTTGTTTCAAAATAATTCTGCAGTCATTCATAAAGTAGTACAATGTGTGATTCCCATGCAGATTCGATATATATATACTCATATATTTCATCCACCATATCAGGACTGGATCATTGCATATGTTTAAGTTATTTAGTTCTTGGATTTGTATGCCTTGTCAACCGCACAAGGTCACTTCGCACAAATCACAATCACAGTTTCTTACGAGCAAAAAGCTGGCTCACTGTTCTACACAGAACACAATCAATAGCAAACATCCCAGCCAAAACAGTCAATAATTAGCACATATCACTATCTACAACTGCAAAAGATACTTCCAGACAGATTCCCTGTAACGCATTCAGTACAAAATTAAAGAACAATTGATCAGATCACAAGTAAGTCTAAATCACCTTTAACCTCCAAAGCACAGTGAGGGGTCATAAAAACAGATTAGGACTGTTTCTACGAAATCTACTCACAGTAACACACGTTTTGGTGCCTATTTATATTCTGCAGGCACTCAACATGAGAACCGGCTTAAATCAATTGACTATGAGCAGTGTGATCTATTTTATTTCGCAGGCTAACGCGGGAATTCGCTTCAGCCAAGACTAACGCAACTGAAAAGTATGGAGAGGATTTGAGAAAGAAAAAGAAGGTGAATGGACCGGGGAAGCGGAAATTAGGACAAGGAAGAAATTATGGCACTGACTAAGCATACTTGGCTATATTCTGACCTACTCCGTGCTTTTAAGGGAAAACACTCATCAGCTCATGGTCTATTCCATTTTGGTGTCGCTTTATTGTTCTATGGCAGAACTGTGTGAAGAAAACAACAGCAAACAGCGCAAAGAACCTATCAAAGATCAGTTTAGGTGGGCCTTTTGTCACCAAACTTGGTGTGTAGATGCATCATTGGGAGCCGTAGTGTCAGGGCCAAGAGTGATCTGCTACCGCAAAGGTCAAGCTCATAGTAAGGCTCATATAAAAAAAATGTTCTCCGTATAATATCGTCTGAAGTATTGAAACGTTTGAAAGGATACTTTGCATCAACATGAACCGGAGTGACATTCGAAGAGACTGATCTGCTATCTTCAAGGTCCAAATCACAGTGAGGGGTCATAAAAACAGATTAGGACTGTTTCTACGAAATCTACTCAACTGCTGATCCTTTTGCAGTCAAACTAAATTTGATGGTGTATCATCATCATCATCATCATCATTGCTTTGTGGCAAGATTGGTTTTCGAGGTCAAGGTCACAACAAAGGTTCGTAATTTCCATGAATGATCCTTTGCTATGACCTTGAACTTGAATCAGCAAAGCAATATTTTTACAAAACATCCTGCCTTGTAAAGGTTTATCGCCATTCCAGTTTTGGTTGCCTTTGTAGGTTGGTGAGGAGTATGTATGTGTGGGTGTGTGTCTGTGTGTAGTGTCCGGGGAGGTGGGCTAGAGGGATATATAGTGGGCTGCTGTGATAACTTGTATTGTGGATTTCCTTTTCTGATTTAAAAAAATTCGAATCCAGTATGTCTGTTTATTGCTATCAGTTTAAATGCTTTTGATACTGCTCTGATGTTCTTTTTACTTTTTATTTTTATTTTTATAAATTAGTTAGCCTTGGTAGTTAGCTGAATTGCCCTGTGAGGGATGATTAAAGTATATTGGCTTGACTTTATTTGAAAAGATATGTGGTTCTGGACAATTTGTTTGAAACATGTAGTCATATTTTGATACATGAACCCTCACTGTGACTTTGATTTTGGATATACCAAACCAATCTTCAGCATGACACTTTGGCTTTCTATGATGCATCGCTTGGTTAAAGAAAAGAAAAAGGTCTAAAAGGCTGAAATTATGGACCAGCATTATGACCTTCAAGAGGATTAAAATTGTGACAATAATTATACCAAGAAATAAGTAGTCCAGAAGAGTAGAGAAAGTCATGATTTTTATGTGAGCTATCACTGTGACTTGGACCTTGAACAAATCAACTTTTTTGTTGCGTATGACTCTAGATTCCGGTAATGCACCTCTATGCCAAGTTTGGTTACAACAGGTTGATCAGTTCAGAAGATAGTGTCTTCACAAAATGTTACGACCACACTAACCCTATGGGGTCCCAGTGGTGGGACACTTTGGAAATCTAGGTTAATGTCATTTTAGAAAAAGTCAGTGTGTGGAATGAAATATTAGGGCCAATTTATGCTTCCACGCCAAGTTTCACCATAATTTTCTCTCTGCTTGAAGCGTGCTTGGGTCTCTGAGGGTTAACTAGCGAAGGAACATTATGATTACTTTTACACATAAGCAACCAAAAAAGGAAAAATGACTTACAAGATCCTGGAAATAACCTTGATATTGAAACACATTTTCACATTTTGTATTTTCACTTTCCCCCATACTCATATTTTGTCCAATGCAATTTACAAAATATGAAAATCAGTAGCAAAAGGCAACAGGTGAATAAAAAGAGAAACTGTCTGATACTACATTCAAAGGTGGGTCGCTTTGACCAGAACAAACAATGTATTCAATCTGAAAACTCACCATCTCAATGTCGTCTTCAAAAGACCCATCCGCAAACTCCACACCGGCAGCTGTGAACTGTCTGACATCAGTCTTGATCTTGATGCTGCCACAGGCGATGCGATTGCCCAGGTCGTCGTTCACCATGGGGTGCTGGGCCATGGGCGGGTACTGGGGTGTAAGGCTGTACAGGTCGTGGTCCAGGCGCTGGTTCAAGTACCTCTTGATGATGGCGCCGAGCAGGGCAGGGGGCGACTTGTTGGCCAGGAACAGCTTCACACGCTGTGTATGGACAATGTCTATAGGCAAGCCGCCCGTGTCACTGACGCGATTGATCACCCAAGTACCACGCCGGGTACTCAGAAACACCTGGAGAAGAAAAAAACTATGTACCACCAGAAGTAGCCTCAAGGAAGGGGGGGGGGGGGGGATTAAGAAAAGAAAGAAAAAAGGCACACTTATAAGATACATTACATTATACTTGCAACCACAAAGAGTTTGGAGAAGATAACTTGAAACAATCAACCGCAGGAATTATGTCAATGGAAAATCATGAGACCGGAATCAGTCAGCTTGGCTGCAGGGTTTCATGGGATCTGATGGGTCTAGTCTGACACGTTGAAGAAGTAGTAACAATCTTTGTTGAACACTTATGGTGTTTGTGGTGAAATCTGACTGACCTGTCCCTGTCTACTCAGCTCCACCGCCATATCACCCCCAGAGTTTCCAATGCCAATGATGAGGATGCGCTTGCCAGCGAACCTTGAGGGCTCCCTGTAGTCATGGGAGTGCAGCACCTCCCCCTTGAAGTCAGCCAGACCTGAGAATGTCGGCTCATGTTTTTCTGCGTGGTGACCCGTGCAGACCAACACTGCATCAAATGTCTCCAGGCTTTCTTCCCCACTCTTGTGATCCAGCACTGTCCAGTAGTTGGCAACGATACCAAACAAAATATTTTTTAAAGGTTATATTTAACTGCAGTTTACTGTGCAACTAATGCTAATGGTGAAAACAGAAGAAAACATTTGAATGTGTAATTCATCATGATGTGACCCTATGTTGCGGGACGTTAAAATATGAGAACTAAAATAACTTTGAAATAACGGCGGGGATAACTCAGTGGTGGAGTGCCGGACTTGTGATCGGAAGGTCGAGGGTTGGATGCCAGAACAGGAGTGGAGGGAGAATTTTCTTCTCCAGGGTCAACTTTCTGTGCTGACTCCTCCTGCAGTATCCGTTCCACCCCCGTGTTACTGCAGTAGCATGTAAAAGGTCCGGTCATTCTGCCAAAAGTGCAGGTGGCAGGTTACAGCTAAACTGACAAACATGCATATATGTATATGTGGCTTTGTACGAAGTGACACTGTAAACTAGTATATGATTGTATGGTGTACACAGAACAGGTGCTGAGACGGCAGCAACTTCACATGGCACTATGCATCAACCAAATAGCGCTGTAAGTACACCACTTCTATGGATATATTCAAAAACACGCTATGAAGAAAAGAAGGTTACATCACGCATTCATAATCACATAATTATGACAAGAGCGCAGTGAGTCTACTCGAAAGCGGAGAATAGCGCACTGTAAAAGCTATCAACATCAACAACAAACATGCACATCCCCTCTCAGTGTGGGCTTATACTTCTGTGAAAAGAAGTTGGTCGCCTACACAGAACGAAATAAGACAACCAAACAAAGAAAACTCTGCACGTTTAAAGATTTTGTCAGGCACAGTCGTCGATCGCCACATCGGGATTAAAAACTAACACATCTGGTGATTTTTTATGTCAGCCTAAAATTCTTAATCAGTATTAAAAGTGAAACACAATGTTGTTGTTCATTTCATTGTAACAATGGATTAATTTGCGTAGCACGAAGTCCAAGGCACATGTACCCTTCAGCGGATATGCTCGTAAAATGACTGCACAAATGACTGACAAAAAGCACCGGGCCAAGTCACGAAGGTATGCATTATTGTTAATCGGCAAATGCATGAGGCTTATAAGTAAGGCGATAGCTCAGTGGTTAGAGCGCCGGACTCGTGATTAAAAGGTCGAGGGTTCGAGTCCCTGCAGGGGCGACGGGAGAATTTTCTTCTCCAGGGTCAACTTTCTGTGCTGACCCTTATTTCGGTATCCGTTCCACCACCCGTGTTATTGCAGTAGCACATAAAACATCTCGGTCATTCTGCCTAATGTGCAAGTGGAGGTTATAGCTAAATGCGCATACACCTCACGTATGTGGTTTTGCATGAGGTGGCATGGTGCATGGTTGTATGGTGTACACAGAACGCGCCGAGACGGCTGCAGTTTCACATGGCACGAGCCATGTCAGCGCTGTAAGTACATCACTTGGGTGGCTATTCAAAAACGCGCTATAAAAAGCTAGTCGCTTATGTCGAATCACATGCGAGCGCAGTGAGTCTCTTCATGGAGCATGGTCTGCTCGTGAGCGGAGGATACCGCTATAAAAGCGATCAACAGTCACACATACTACTCAGGGTTCCAGGCGAGATCAAGAGGAGGGAGGTGGAGATGGGCTGCGAAAGTTGGACTTCTTTCGCTTCATGTTCTTTCGCTTCATGTTCCTCAACATCGTCCTTGTGACTCTGCCCAGCACGGCAGTTCAAACAGCAATCACGCAGTGCACTAGTCGCTGCGCAATGGCGAGGGGACAGCGCCTTAACACTTCCATTGTTCTGGCGGCGATCCACGGTCTCTCCGGTCTTTTTCTGGCGGTATCCGCGGTCCAGCCTTCCCCCCCCCCCCCCCCTCCACACACACACACACCCCGTCCTCAATAATAAGCAACCTCGCTTCTGTGGACGTAAAGCAACATGGTCACAACAGTTTGTGTCCAGATTCAGATCTGAAGCTGATTCGTCCAGATGCTACAAACCAGGTAGCATATTATATGAGGTAAAATGCCAGCAGAACGGATAGGACTTACATTTCAAGTTCCATCTACCAGTGCTGTCAAAGCCCGGCGCGGGTGTGACCATGATGACCTCAACGTTGTAACGGATGTACTGGTTGAGCTGGAACTGTTTGGCGAAGTCCTTGAAGTACTGCCACACCATCGAGTTGTGCATAAAGTTGGGATAGTGTTTGGGAATGGGGTAGTCACTGTAGCACATCATCTCCTTGCTGGTGTTGATCACAGTGGAACGCATCACACAAGCATGGCCGTCCTGCACTTGCTGGGTGTACTTCCACAGACCTCCCACTTCATCCGTGCGCTCAAAGCACACCGGTTCCAGTCCCTCGTCTACACAGCATTTGATGGCAGCCAGACCGCTGCACCCACCTCCGATGATGGCTACCCGTTTGGACATCTCACTTCACTGCACAAAACTACACAACTGGGACTTACAAGCTTCCTGTGAAGCTGAGTGAGAACAGGAACAGGCAAAAGTTCTTTGGTATGTTGCTTCTCTCCAGGTAATAAAAGTACTGTATTAACCCAGGTGATAAAGTGGGCTAGTTTCGAGCGGGGCGAGGTGTTGACGTTGCTAGTTGGATAGGGATAGTTGTGTGCAGTCTGCGGACCGTGCGCTTTATACCAGTGATCATTGAGTGGCCCCGGACTTTGACTGTGGTTCGGACATGCGGCTGAACTGGCAGGCCTGAGACAGTAAACAACTGCAGTCAACACACAAACCACACGCACTCTTATGGAAGCTACAGTTCTGTTGTTGTTTTTTCAAGCCAAACGTGGCGGGACTTTGTGTCTGGTTTGCGCTGAGATACGTATGCGCGTGCGCACGTCAGTGTGTGTGTGTGTGTGTGTGTGTGTGTGTGTGTGTGTGTTGGTGGGGTTGGGGTAGGGGTGGGGGGTGGGGTAGGGGTGGGTGGGGGGATCGGTGTGTATGCGTGCTTGTGTCTTTCACGGCTATACGCATGAGTAAAAGATATAGTACGTAAGTATTCATTCGTATTATTATCATTATCTGTTGCCGCTTCACATCCCGGGGCCGACGGACCCAGGATTACTGGGTCACCGGAGTCCTCCTCCACTCTGTGTTGCTATTCCTCCTCCTCCTCCACTCTGTGTTGCTATTCCTCCTCTTCCTCCACTCTGTGTTGTTATTCCTCCTCCTCCTCCACTCTGTGTTGCTATTCCTCCTCCTCCTCCACTCTGTGTTGCTGTTCCTCCTCCTCCATTATGTGTTGCTATTCCTCCTCCTCCACTCTGTGTTGCTGTTTCTCCTCCTCCACTCTGTGTTGCTATTCCTCCTCCTCTACTCTGTGTTACTATTCCTCCTCCTCCACTCTGTGTTGCTATTCCTCCTCCTCCACTCTGTGTTACTATTCCTCCTCCTCCACTCTGTGTTGCTATTCCTCCTCTTCCTCCACTTTGTGCTGCTGTTCCTCCTCCTCCACTCTGTGTTGCTGTTCCTCCTCCACTCTGTGTTGCTGTTCCTCCTCCACTTTGTGTTGCTATTCCTCCTCCTCCACTCTGTGTTGCTATTCCTCCTCCTCCACTCTGTGTTGCTGTTCCTCCTCCACTCTGTGTTGCTGTTCCTCCTCCTCCACTCTGTGTTGCTATTCATCCTCCTTCTCCATTCTGTGTTGCTATTCATCCTCCTTCTCCATTCTGTGTTGCTATTCATCCTCCTTCTCCACTCTGTGTTGCTATTCATGCTCCTCCACTCTGTGTTGCTGTTCCTCCTCCTCCAATATGTGTTGCTATTCCTCCTCCTCCACTCTATGTTGCTATTCATCCTCCTTCTCCACTCTGTGTTGCTGTTCCTCCTCCTCCACTGTGTTGCTATTCATCCTCTTTCTCCATTCTGTGTTGTTATTCATCCTCCTTCTCCACTCTGTGTTGCTATTCATGCTCCTCCACTCTGTGTTGCTATTCATCCTCCTTCTCCACTCTGTGTTGCTATTCATCCTCCTTCTCCACTCTGTGTTGCTGTTCCTCCTCCTCCAGTATGTGTTGCTATTCCTCCTCCACTCTGTGTTGCTATTCATCATCATCCTCCACTCTGTGTTGCTATTCATCCTCCTTCTCCACTCTGTGTTGCTGTTCCTCTTCCCCTTCCTCCTCTCCAACAAAGCGAAAGGTCAGTTGAATTTCTGTTGCAATTAAGGGCGCAGCCTTGTCTTGAGCTGAGTATGGACTGAAATAATGTTCGTGGTGTGTTAATAGGCCATCACCAAAAGCTTCGTATCAGCTTGTGAAAGAGTGAGTGGAGGTCATTACGAACCCTGCTATCATGTTATCAAGAAATGACGGACACTTGCTCGCACAGTTACTGGCAAATCGCCTCTGCGCGCTCCTTTACAGCAGCGAAGGACACTGTTTTTAATCATAAACCAGGTTAAATAAACAGGATCAATCTCAGATGTAGCCACTTGTGTGGTTTTTATTCTTTCAATATGTTCTCAACAAAAAGAACAGTCAAAAATAGAATCAATATAAGAATAGCCAATTGTGTGAGCCCCCTCCCATCCCCCAACAAACCTTAAAAGAACAACAATAGAGAGGGTTAGTACACGGGTGGTAGTGGTAGTGGTGGTGGTAGTGGCGCAACCCGACCTACGCTTGTGCGCGTGCCTCAAGCGTAACGGAGCCGAAGTCGCACAGATCGCCACCTAAACACCTGCCCCTTCACACAGAAGAGTCACTTGAGAAGGTTCATCCAGTGACAAACTTTACAAATCGGTCTTTAGCGGCATCACTGGTCAAGTAGTTGTTATGCTCGTAAAACTGACATAAAGACGCACTCGGCGGCAGCTGGTTACTTCAGTCAGTTGCTCCGCTACGGTCCACCATTTTGATTTCGGATGAATTCGATAGGGTTGCACCGTAAAGCTAAAACAGCAATAAAATCAATAAAAAGCAACCCAAATTACAATCTCATACAAGCCTACGATGCTAATCTACAAAGAAAAGTAAAAGTTTAATGTTTACATAGCAAAATAAAGTCAAATGGTCCCTACGAATTCACTGTGGTGAAAACGCAGCAGTGGACAAAAAACTTGAGTCATGTGGTAAACAATCTTCGTAACCTCTTACCTCGACCTCTGATCCGCACACAAATCGCTGACGTCATGAGAGAAACTAGTTCCCTAACCACTACCACTACCACCCGTGTACTAACCCTCACTAATAACAAAAAGGTGGGTGGTGGGGGGTGGTTGTGGAGGCAGAATAAACTAGAAGAGTATTGCAATTTTTTCAGTCTGTACATTTTTATACGAGAGCACTGCAAAAAGAGAAACGACATTTTGTCGTTTTGCTATAACACATTGTGAAGAAGAAGAAGAAGAAGAAGAAGAAGAAGAAGAAGAAGAAGAAGAAGAAGAAGAAAGAATAGAAATTAAAAAAAAAAGAGGAAAAAACACGAGCACTTCGACTGCACTGATCTTGGTGCCTTTGGCAGGGGAGCTCAGAGGTATGTGAGTAACTGCTTCTCAATGTAAACTTTTCTTTTACTTTGTCGGGATTGCAGAGATTTGCTTTGTAAGTTTCGTGGTGTAGGTTTTCACTTTGTAGGGTTTTGCTCAGTAGGGTGTTCTAGACCATTCCGGTGTAATACGCAAAATTTACTCCCCACGAGATGACTCCGGGAGAATCTCACGTACTAAGTACTGGTGCTAGTAGATTACTGAAAAAATAATTTGTTGTATTTCAGTAGAATGTAGTAGGTGGTACCTTTGACTAGAAGTGCCGGCAGCAAAACAAAGGATTGTACAGTACATCACCTTTGTCGACCTGACCAATGCGTCTGATTTTTGAAAATCCTGGAAAAGCTAGTGTACCCACCGAAATTCCTCGCCATGGTCATCAAGCTTCACGAAGGTAAGTCTGGCCAAGTCAGAGACAGTAACGATCTCTCGCAGCCCTTCCCAATTGCAAATTGCGTGAAACAGGGTTGCGTTCTTGCTCCTCGATGTTCACAGTATTTTTCAGCATGGTGCTCCAGCAGGCCACAGAGGACGTCAATGACGACGATGGCGTACATATCCGTTTCCGTGCCGACAGCAGCTTGTACAGCCTGAGGCACTTGCAGGTTCATACAAAGACCATGGAGCAGCTGTTCAGGGAGTTACTATTTGCTGACAACGATGCCCTTGTTGCTCACACTGAGTCAGCCATGCAATGAATAACATATAGATTCGCAGAGGTTGCTCAGACTTTCGGACTTGAAGTCAGTTTGAAGACTTGAGTTCTCCATCAGCCCGCACCCCAAGAAGAGTATCACCCTCCAAGCATCTTCATCGGACAGACAGAGCTGAAGGCAGTCCATCAGTTCAACTGCGTGGGGTAACGTGATCTTCTCCGACGCCAAGGTCGACACAGAAGTGGATAGTCGACTGGCAAAGGCAAACAGCGAAAGGCAAAGACGCTGTTTGCCTTTGGCTGACTATACAAACATGTCTGGAATAACAACATGAAGAAAGACGCAAAGATCAGCGTCTTCAAAGCTGCTGCGCTGACCACTCTCCTGTAAGGTGCTGAGACCTGGGTCACCTACCGTCGCCATCTGCGCCTCCACGAGCGTTTCCACCAGAGCTGCCTCCACGTCATCCTCATCAGCCACTGCATTGGAGTGACTCGATCACCAACATTGAAGTCCTTATAGCAGCGGAGACCACCAGCATCGAGACCATTCTCCTTAAGATACAGCTGCACTGGGCAGGGCACGCCTCCAGGATGGAGGACCATCGCCTGCCTAAGATCGCGCTGGTTGGAGAACTGGCCACCGTGACATAAGGGGTACAAAGATTTTGAAAAAGTCCCTCACCACTTGCTGCAACGACCACCGCCAGTGGGCAATGCAAGCAGCTCGTCGTGAGGTCTGGCGATGCACAGTCCATCTCCTTCCAGAATTCCCGTAGGATCAACATGGAGGAAAAAGCGAAATAACCGTGACCCTTCAGCACCACCCCAGACCAGAGCTTCATCTGCAGCCGCTGTGGCACAGCCTGCCTGTCCTCGCCAGTCACCAGCGTGCCTGCACCTCTCTGTGGACCTTCCCTAATTTCCACAATCTTTGCGCGTGAAGCCAAGCCAGACAAAAACCTTTGAGTGTGGCATAGTGGGGGTGTGAATGGGTGTGGCTTGAATATTTTTGTGTTGATGTTATTTGTTAGTTGCTTAGATATGGCACAGAGAAGCTCATGACACCCTCAGAGATCAAATTTGTTTATGATATCATCATAAAAAATACAACCGACGATACAATTCCGACTTTGTTCGGAAGGATGGTATTCTGAATGGGTGCCTGCAGAAGAGCGGAGCTGCCGGGAAGGAATGTTAAGGTGAAGTTGTTCTGAAAGGTAGACGGGGGCCTCATGAGACATGATCTTGAAGTAAAGCAAAGACAATTTGTATTCGATCCTCTGCTCAATAGGTAGCCAGTGAAGAGAATGAAGCATAGGGGTGACATGGTTGTTCTGAAAATATGTCTGGCAGCATTGTTCTGTCCCTTTTGGAGTTTAGAAAGAAGATACTTAAAGCCGCAGGAGTAGAGGAAGCACCATTGACAAAGACGACCTGAGTTCGATCAGAGAGGTATTACTAAAACCAAGACAGAACAGTGCCAGAAATGCCAAAAGTATGATGGAGTCTGGAGAGTAGAACGGAGTGGTCAGTACTGTCAAAAGTGGTAGATAGATCAAGTAGAGAGAGCAGAGAAATGTGGCTGACATCAAGAGCTTAAAAGCTGAGCTGCGAGATTGTTTACAAGGGCAATTTCAGTGCTATGGCCAGGGTGATAGGCAGACTGAAGGGAGTAGAAGAGTTTATTGTTTTCAAGATGTTGGGATAGTTGAAGGAGGGCAATCTTTTCAATGATCTTTCCAAGAAGGGCAGGTTGGAGACAGACCATTAGTTCTTTAAATTTTCAGTGTCAAGATAGTGTTTTTTTAACGACCTGACAACGGCAGATTTGAACACAGAAAGCTGCCTGTGAAAAGAGAATCATTAATAACTGAAGTAAGGGACGGGAGAAGGTCATCAATGAGTTCAGCCAGTAACGACGATGGAAGAGGGTCCAGTTTGCATGTTTTGATGGCGGTCTTGTTCAACACTTCACGTACTGTTGATTCTGACACAGTGTGGAAGGCAGTCAGTTGGAATCCATCAAAAGCTGTGTGACTGACTGACTGGAGGTAGAGGCAGGGTCTGGGAATTGAGACTGTCATGGATGGTAGAGATTTTGTTCACAAAGAAGTCACAAAACATCTGCAGAAGAAGTGTGGATGGAATAGAAGATGGTAGAGATAAAAAAAAAAAAAAGGGGGGGGGTGGGGGGGGGGGGGGTGTACTTTATGTTTTAAACAACATGTTTGTAGCACCTGGCAGAACCAGCAATATCAAAACAAATATTGGGTGAACTTCAGCTGGGGAATGCTAATGAAACTGATATAGTCCAATGTCACCCCCCAAAAATAAAAGAGAGAGAGAGAGAGAGAGAGAGAGAGAGAGAGAGAGAGAGAGAGAGAGAGAGAGAGAGAGAGAGAGAGAATACAGCAGAACCCTGATAAAAGACCACCCTGGTGAGAGACACCCCTCTTTTAAGACCATTTTTCTTCTTCTTCTGAAACCATTCACTTCATATCCTCAAGGAAGGAAACCTCTGGCCAAAGACCATCCCTCTACTAAGATCACTTTTGCGCATGATTTTCAGGGTTGTCTTACAAGAGGGATTCCACTGTACACATTAAAACACTTCAGTTTTCAATGACATTAAATAAATATATTTGCATACCTCTGAATCTACTGTCTACATTCTTAGAACTCTGTTAATCAGATCTTCACTGTGACACTTTCAAAAACAACAAAATTGCACATCTTATACAGTATCACCCAAGACCTACTCCACTTCCATACCTTCTGCCCCTTCAGTCTTTTGTTTGTCAATCTCAGTGGTAGTCCCCCATCAATGAATTCTGAGACAATAAATAGGCATCAACCAACTAACCAGTCCACAGACAATTCAATCACAATCAAAACTAAAAAGAAATGTAATGAAAGAAATATAAATTAGCACTAAATTTTTAACACTCAGCAATATTGCACAGTCTAGCTTTTTACATTTCCAGAAGAAGAATAGAGAGGAAAAAAAAGAGGAAAAAAAAGAAGAGGCTCTTATAAAGCGCTGTTCTCTAACATGAGTTAATTACTGAAAGTGCTGTACAAACAACTTGACAAAAATCATATTTACATATATTTCAACAAAAAGAACCTTAAGTATAGTATTCTACCATAAACATAATCACCCAGCTAACAATGACTATAGGTATAATATACATACACACCCACACCTACACAAGGAAACAGACACCAATTACATGTAAGTGATTCATTGGGGCCCTGATATAACCTATGTGGCATACAACAACCAATTGTAAGATTCTGCACATTGGGGAGTGGTCTTGTGTCAAGAATGAAAACTCCTCTTGACTTTGTTACATTAAGTGTAATAATAATCATTAACATTTCATGTTGGTAATTAGTATGTGTGTCTACTAAATGACCTCTTGTTTTTAACCTGAATGTAATAGTGACATTACAAGTGAAAATCTCATGCTAGGAAGTCTATGAGAAGCATGTTTTTTGCAAGCTCACTTGTGTTGTTGAAAGGCTGGACAGTCTGCTGGCGAAACAACTGTTGGCCAGTCAAGGCCTTGTTGACTGTGTTTTGTAGCCGGCCAACCAGAGGTGATTATAGATACTGGAAGAAACTACCTGATGTGAGTTGAAGACTTGACGTGTGGAAAGAACTAAGAATCCAGCCGAGACAACAGGGTGTCGCTGGGCTTCAAAACAGTTTTCTAGTCTAACTGGTTGATGAAATGGGCAAATTTAGTTGAGATGTCAGGTGTTTATTTATACGGCTGAAAGTTCAGTAACATATGTAAGGCTGGTGTGGTGTTCTACACCTGGTATGTGAAAGAGGGTAAATTCTGTAGGATAAGGTGTCAGCTATCTGTGAAGTTGCGTCAGTTCTACAATTTTGAGGAGCTGCACCGGAAGAGCCATTTGCTGAAGGGACTTCCTCTACAAGTGTGCCTTATAACTATTTGCCCTTGGCTTCCAGGAGGAGACAGTGTTTTTGTAACATACAGAAAGGAGCGTCAAGACTTCAGTGTGTGTAGTGTCAATAGGACACTGGACTAGGGAGCCATGAAGGTGAAGGTAATGTGTCAGTGACAGCCTGCCACTGAATGTGCTATTTGTGTGTGGAGACAGTCTGCAAACTCATTCTCTGTTGTGTTGTGTTGTCTCCCCATACTAATAGGGATTAGCCTAGCTGATAATTTTGTGATGCAATGCCACACATTGTGTTTGTTGTTAGTACTGGCAGTAGTAACTTTCTATTGAATAAAAAATATTGTATCTGTTTAAGGTGTGTTGAGTTAGTGTTGTACAGTTTTACAGTGCACATATTTTAGTAGTTTAGAGAGAGATAGTGGTAACAGTGTTTGAATAAAACTTACATATTCTGTAAATATACACACTTATTGGTGTTGAGAGTAGAATGTAAGTGTGCATTGTGGCACCTGGTTCAGCATTAATTGTCATTAGCCATCATTAGTCAGTTTTTACAATCACCTAATCATGATTTCACAAATCAGTACATTTGAATACATATTAATCAAGCACAGATGTCACATGTATTTATACTCACAGAATAAAAAAACATGGAACAGTTCTAATTTTAAAAAACTATTAAAAAATAGTTGAGTTACATAATTATTTTTTCTTTGCTTAATTACAAACTTCATTCACAATGTGTTATATAGCAAAATGACAAAATGCTGCATCACTTCATTTAAGCACATGTGCACTGAAAAAATTGACTTTGCAAGTTTAATAGTGGGTGTGGCTGCTGCCAACTAAAGTGGGAGTTTGCAGTGAATGAACCAGGTTAGAACTGGGGGATTGCAGTAAATGCACCAGGTTAGAACTGGGGGATTGCAGTAAATGAACCAGGTTAGAACTGGGGGATTGCAGTGAATGCACCAGGTTAGAACTGGGGGATTGCAGTGAATGAACCAGGTTAGAACTGGGGGGATTGCAATGAATGCACCAGGTTAGAACTGGGGGATTGCAGTGAATGCACCAGGTTAGAACTGGGGGATTGCAGTGAATGCACCAAGTTAGAACTGGGGGATTGCAGTGAATGCACCAGGTTAGAACTGGGGGATTGCAGTGAATGCACCAGGTTAGAACTGGGGGACTGCAGTGAATGCACCAGGTTAGAACTGGGGGATTGCAGTGAATACACCAAGTTAGAACCGGGGGATTGCAGTGAATGCACCAAGTTAGAACCGGGGGATTGCAGTGAATGCACCAAGTTAGAACTGGGGGACTGCATTCAACTTGCTGGTCAGAGCTCGCTGAAGCTGACGTGATCCTTATCTTCTTTTCTTTTAATCTCATCCCACAGGTGTTTTTGTTTGGGGGGGGGGGGGGGGGGGGGAAATCCAGGTTGAGGAAGATCTCACACATCAGTGGTCTGTCAGTAATGTGCACACCATGGCCACCACACACACTACTGAACTTGCAAACTAATATAAACACTATGAGTCTTTTCAATGTACCTGTGCCTAAGTGTTTTGCAGTTTTCAGCACCATATTGTGAAAGAAAGAAAGTTTGTAGCTATACAAAAGTGAATTCTGTAACCTGTACACTTTTTAATTGGTTAAACTTAAGGTTAGAACTATGGCATGTGACTTGATTTTGTGAGTTTAATTTGAATAGTATGCAATACTGATGAACCATCTCAATAAAGCAATGTATATATATATATATATATATATATATATATATATATATTATATATATGACAGTGAAACAGAATAAAACAATAAATTGATTGTTTCTTTAAATTTACACCAAATATATAATCTGCTTCAAGTTTCACTGGACTACCCTCCCCCCCCCCCACCCACCCCCAATAGCTGTGCAGAAATAAAACATACACCGATGGTTCTGATATATACTTTGGATAATACTATTTGGCTGAACCCTCCCCACCCATATCCAAAGCTGTTGAAGAACACTGCACCAAGAATTCAACAGCACCCCTTTCTCCCACCCCCACAAAAACATCTAAGAAAATGTAAAAAATTGTGTTTTTACGGAAGCAGAAAATGCATCACCTATCTATCTTAAGCAAATGTGAATTACTTATTTAAACCATTATGTCTATGATTATTTCCAAATATAATTTAGGTACATGCATGTATGATACAAAATTTGATCTGAACGGGATAAAAACATCCCTAAAAACACAACTTTTCTGGTTCCATTTTAAATTACCACTGAGACCCTGAAAGTCACTCATGGTCACTGAAACTGATCCAAAAGTGGAAGTTATCATTGTGTAAACCGTCTGCCTTAAATACATAATTATTTGTCTTAAATACATGCCAAAGTCATGAAAAAGACACAGTGTAGGACCTTGTAAATACACGTAAAAACCAAGGACAAGAACTTGCCAAGAAATATGCAACTTGAAAGTTACCTCAGTGACCTTCAAATAAGAGCAAGGCATTAAAACCTAGTTTCATTTGATAGAGTACTCGAGAGGTTATAATAATGCAAAGCTCTTGACAGACTTGACTTAAACTGTGTCCATGGAAATGTCACCATTACATATTTTTTTTGCAGTCAGAAAACACATTATATCACTTGAGAAATCGCCAAAGTGAAAAATGGTATTACATACATGACCTAGTCTCTGTAGCTAACAATCATATGAAGGTTAAAATTGAGAACATTGCTGAGAAATTATACAGCATTCAGCTTCAGTCATTTGACATTACTTTGAGCTTGAAAGAAAGTCAAGGGCACTGGAAGTGGTATGAAGAAGTTAAACTCAGTAAGTACTACCATCCTGCAAGTTTAGCATTTATTTCACTTATAGCATTCAAGGAAATTGCAATGTTAACCATCCAACAGTCTAACACTAATGATTTTATTACACACATCTTTATCTCAGTCAAAAACAGTTACACTTTTGAATGGAAGAGAAAGTCCCAGGATTCCCGCCATGTGAGCTTAGTTATTTCCTCCAGGGTCAAGTCTGCATTGCCAAGTGACACAGGCACAAACTCGAGGAAAGTGTAGGCTGCTCCTGATATTAACACCACTGTGCCATAGGACACGAATGTTGCCATTGGAATGTACCTGTCACAACCCAAAGCCATTGCTCATTACATTTGGATTCAGAGAGAGAAACACATTAGCAATAACTGCACAAAATGTGCCTTCCCTCCCCTGCCACACACCAACAAAAACTTTTTTTTAAAGTTTTAAATCTCCCCCCCCCCACACACACCAAAAAAAGCCCACATGTAGTCTAGGCATAATTTTATTTCCAAGCATGTAAGGATTTCTTGTAGTGTTACAGCGTATGTCGCTTGGCCAATGATGTTTTTGATGGGAGACTTTCTGGTTGGTTGGCTAATGCGCTGTGTGTGTGTGTGTGTGTGTGGCCAAACCGGCTCACCTGCTTCCACTCAGTCCTGCATGTTTTTATAGGGCCATTCACTTTTTAAGCGCTACCCACAGCTGTCTTCACCCAGCTAGCAGTTTTGTGAAAACATGAGCCATATCATGTGGGGGAAAAAGCCACATTGAGGCTTAAGTTGAGGCAACAGGTAATGTACAGGTAAAAATAATAATTGAAGTATTTTTAAAGAGCTAAATCATGTCTGTAGAGCGCATATATGCATGCATGCACGCACACACACACACACACACACACACACACACACACACACACACACACACACACACACACACACACACACAGAGGCATCTACATGCATGAGTATACTGACAATACAAAATTTATTTTACACACAACCTAAACAGACAACAAACAAAGACTTCAGGTAGAGGCAGATAGCAGTGTGGAATGGAAAACATGGCAGGTCTATTATTTTTGGAAAAATAAATATCTTGAGGTTTGATATGAAGGAGTCCAGAGAGGGTTTCTGTTGGAGAGGAAGGGGAAAGTCATTCCATGTAGAGGGTTGAAGACAGAAAAGGTGCGGGAACCAACAATGGAGAGTCAGGTGCAAAGAATCTGGAGGCTGAGAGTATCAGGAGCAGAGCAGAGAGTACGGTATGGTGTATAAAGTTGAAGACAGTCACAGAAATAACATGTAACACAATCAGATTGTTAGTTTGCTTAACAAGCACAACAGAAAACTCTGTCAAAGCAGGAAAGTCCCAGTGTGTGACTTGCCCTGGCAACCATGTGGTAAGGCAGCCACACCATGGCCAGGCAAAATACTAAAATACTATTAAAATAAACCTTTCACTAGTTTCACATGGAGACAGCACTTCCCACATCAGAACTCACTGAATATTTATCGCCTTTACTTTGCAGCTGCAGGGGTCTACAGGACAATGGCCTGCAAGCCTGAAAATTACTTTTCAAATTTTGCCAAGACTGAAAACTACAAAAAGTGAATAACTCCTAGGGTAACTTTTGCCAACATGAACTGAAGAGCCAGGGGGTGTTCCATGAAGAAGGCCACTTCCACTTGTTTTGTATGCTCCTTTCCTGGACCCACATGTCCTCCCAACAGCTAAGAGGCTGTGCGACATGGTTCTGGTCTTTATATGTACTTTTAAATCAACTGACAAACTCAGACTCTTGGCATGCATCGACCAAGCAAACTGCCTGCATAACTTTGTGCAGCTTCAATAGTGTAATGATATGGTGATGTTTCACACTCCCCTGTCAATGGCTGAGTTGGTTAATTGTGCTGATTTTTGACTTTGGACAAACTGGAGTAAAGCGTACATTTTGCCACACGCTGTGCCAAAAAAAGTCGGTAAATTTCTCTGAGACAGAATAATCTGGATACGAATTTCATAAAATCCAGAACAAACCATTTGCAGACTTTACAAAGCCAGAGCATACTCAAACTGATTTTCTCCAGGCTGAATTTTTGGCCACAGCCACAGTGCCCAAGAAAGTGTTTACCTCCAGTGTCGTGCCACCAGGTGATCTAGTAATGCAGCGAGCACAAGGATTTTAAAGATGACAGCAGGCAGGTAGTGGTGCAGAAAGAGGGTGTGGTCAGCACTCATGTATGGCAGGTAATGCAACAGGTAGCCACCCACCAGCAGCTGCCCCCTAAATACGTAGTTCTGCCACTCCACTGCAACATAGTCAACATCAGGCCGAAATAAGTCAACATCAGGCAGGGAAATAAGGCAATAGAGGCAACTTCAGGCAGGGAAATAAGTCAACATCGGGCAGGAAAATAAGTCCACATCAGGCAGGGAATACAGGCAACATTGGGCAGGAAAATAAGTCCACATCAGGCAGGGAAATTAGTCAACATCAGGCAGGGAAATTAGTCAACATCAGGCAGGGAATACAGGCAACATCAGGCAGGGAAATTAGTCAACATCAGGCAGGGAAATTAGTCAACATCAGGTAGGGAATACAGTCAACATCAGGCAGGGAATACAGGCAACATCAGGCAGGGAATACAGGCAACATCAGGCAGGGAAATTAGTTAACACCAGACAGGGAATACAGGCAACATCAGGCAGGGAATACAGGCAACATCAGGCAAGGTAAGACATGCAACAACATCAGGCAGGGAAATTAGTCAACCTCAGGCGGGGAAATTAGTCAACATCAGGCAGGGAAATTAGTCAACATCAGGCAGGGAAATACAGGCAACATATCACTCTCATATAAGCAGGTAATATATACCAAAACATAGGGTAATACGGTAGCATCTCACTGTCATAAATATTATAGGCTAATACTGGTGATTAATATATTACCATCCTGTAGGTAACAAGGTAACACTCAATGTCAAGCAGGGTAATAAAGGAATCATATCACTATCATGCAGGCTAATGCAGGTCAACTATCCACACCATGAAGACTAATGCAGATATCATACCACTATCATACAGAATATTTCCTAGCCATGAACAGTCAGGCCAAATACTGTGTAAACACAAGGAACGATATATAAACTGAGGTCATAGACAAGAGCTAAGCCAAATGACAATCACATTCCAGTGATTGAAATCTCTTGTGTATGAACCATCTGGTACAGAAAGTCATTGCCAGAAACATAGGTACCAAAGATTTCCAAACCGAAAACCTCCAAATTCAACTTATGGGCAGTTGCTGTTGGGGCACTGCCCTCGAGAAAAGTGCTGGTGGGATAATACAAATGCTGATTAGATGACAGTGTTGTGTGAAATGCTGATTAGATGACAACTGCTTATCATTGTGTGAGATGTGATTAGATGAGAGTTGGATACTGTTGTCAAATGCTGTGAATTTTTTGCTGTGATTGTTTGTTTGCTTGCTTCTTTTTGTGTGTGTGTGTATTATAAATGCTAATGAGACAGATGCTGATGAAAACAGTTTGGAAATGTGCATCTTACCTACAAACTGCAGAGTGCTTTGTTTATTGACTTCCTTTATTCTTATTCTGTAAAGCATTAGTTAAATAAATATCTAAAATATGTTTCTTGCATCAGCATTTGTTTCATCAACATGCAAAAACAAACAACAACAAAAGTTCACAGCATTGAACAACAATAATACAATAAGCAGTTATTGTCTAATCAGCATCTTGCACAACACTGTCATCTAACCGGCAGTTATATTGTCCCATCAGCACTCATCTCAAAGCAGGGATGTAGATTAGCGGTCACCCATCTATGTGTGGTGGATTCAAATCATGTCAGGCAAGTTCACAACTGATAATCACCTGCCCTGCTGGGCACCTCAGGTTTCTTTGATGTGAAACACTAAGGAGAGCCCAAAACAGTGACAGAAACCACGATCAGGTCACACATTTCATCTGCTACAGACACCATTTTTGCTTTGTCTGTAGGTTTGACAAGTCAGTGTAATTGCAATAATGCATGAGACTATTGGTTTGCTCTGGCCTGCTGTGAGACTGAGAACCAGTCACATGTGTTCTTGGCCTAGATGTGAAAAGGAAGTCAGCCATGTGGCACTTCATGGAAAATGTAGGAAGGAAGCAACTTGTTTTTTTTACTCCCAGTCAGCCATGATGGTTATATCAGGATGAATGCAAGTCCACCTCCAACAACAACAAAAATCAAAACAACCAATGGAGTGAAGCAATAAAAAAAAATCATAGGATGATATTTACTTAGTTTCCTGATTGCAGTTTTATTTTATTTTATTTTTTAATGTTACTGTTCAAATTAAACCACTCCTTTCAGGCTTGTCCATGTTTGTTCTCAATTTTCATTTTTACTGATTTTAATGTCTATGGAAGTTCTACACAAACATACATGCAAAGGTAACCATAAAACGTGATAAACAGCATGACATGCACAAAGCAAGCATGATCTACAAAATTCCTAGTGCTTATTTTTTTAGGCTGGTTGGATTTTCTTATTTTTGGGGTGGGGGGTGGGTCATTTTGCCAGGTTACTGAGAAAGGTTACTCCAAAGGCATTGCCCTAATGGCAATCACACCAAAGGATGTCTTGGTGACATGCACCTGTCTATAACCACAACCTGTTTTACAAGACTAATACCATCTTAACACAGGGAGAGCAACATACCACACCCTGTCAATTTCACCTGATAGCCAGGCCTATTTGCCAAAACAAAGACTCAGTCACAGATCATTTTCATATTTTGTCCCTGTGATCTGGAACAAACTCTACAACCAAAAACTGTTGTTCTTTTTTAAGATTGCAAACAACCTTTAGCTGTGCTAGTTGTAAAACACACACATCCTGGATCTTTCTCACAGAAATGAGTGCAACCTGACAGAGTGAAATTGTGGGGCTTTTGACGACTGCCCAAATACCTTCAGTAACGTCGACGAAAGACCTCTGTCGTCTGAGGTAGTAGAAGACTGCCAGAAATAGGTAGATGACAATGGATATGGAAGAGGCTGTCCACACCACCAGGTTGCCCAGCAGATGAATCTGGGCCTGGGCAGTGCACACACAACAAGTCATTAAACCATGGCAATCATCAGGGTTAACTCATTGTGCAAGAAATAACACACTGAAATACATTCAAAAAATGGGCTGCTTTATTACACCCTTGTCTAGAATACATTGGTGACTATAACAATCTGCCCACCACTACCACATTCATCTAAGTGTAGTCAGTGAGCATGAACACACACATACAGGTGAAGGAGCCATGCTAAGGATGGAGTTGACAAAAGTGCTGTGAGGAGGAAGAGAGCAGTACACTCACGTTGCTGGAGGGACTCATCCAGTAGGCAATGTTGCGCACCATGAAGGGCCACTCTGTGGGGCTGGAGCTGAACTTGTGCTCTAGTTCTGTGTCCTGGTGGGACAGCAACATCTTCAGCTGCACCTCCCACAGCTTGGCCCAGAACGACAGACGTGTTGGAGCCAGGGGCAGCAGGTCCTCATCACGCACCTCTGCAAAGCTCTCCCCTTCCTTGCCCTTCTCTGCACAGCCAGCGCAACCAGCAGGTAGACCACACAGACATGGTAAACATTCTATCTTCAACTGCTTCACTATGTCTTCACTGTACAGTGCCAGCAGGTAAACATTCCTATTTTCACTTGGTAGCTGTTTGCCTATGTCTTCACAGCATGTTCATTTTCTAAGCATTGTTGACTATGTGTTTCCCTGGAGCACTGATACTGAGATAGCTCCAACCATGATACGTGGTGAACAAATGGTGGTCAGACATTGCATTTTGCTCCCTTATAACACCCTACACAAAGAACCCCTTGCGAGCTTGTCCAAAGTACATTGGAACAGAGTGGACAGAGAACCTCCAATGGGGGAAATACATCCCTCCTGTCAACTGCTACAAAGGCCAACAAAATGGGCATCTTCACATACAGGAACCTGACAGGGTGCCCAACTGCTGTTCAGACACACTGATAGTGATACAAAGGTCTCATGTGACCCGTGTTACAATATGCATATGTGGTGCAGGAACCCCATGAACATCATCCAAAATCCACACTGGAGATGGTGCAATGACAATCAGCTTGCCGCAAAGTTTTGCAACTCTAGCTTGCTGTGGTGACTCAATTCTAGCATAAAAACTTGCAGTCCAGGAGAAGGTCAGACAAGGTCTGCATGATGCAGGGACTTGTCAATGTCAACCCTGCTGCAGAATTACCTAAGTCACTAAGTGCCACTGCTTTAGGGGGCACAAAGAACAACTCCAAGTCCCCTACTTCAGAACTGGCATGTACCTGCAATGGCAATGTGAACCTGCAATGGCAATCTGACTCAGCCCTGCCCCTTCAGATCTGTACTGAAGGGGTGGATGGAAAGTCAGGACAGCCTGAGCAGAATCAGTTACCTTTTAAACCACTTTTAATTCTACTACCAGCTGCACAATTTATAATATAGACCTCACCAGCTTTTAAAGTAGTTGTCTTTTAATTTGTTTTTCACACAACCTCTCTGTAGAGCCAGTTCCTCAGTGACTGGGTATCTGCAGTATTATGAAGAAAGAAAGACAGTGTTCAATAACTGCATAAATACCATGGTTGTGAAAATTATTTTATTTCTCCACATGATATTAATTTTCTGTTTGTACATAATTTACTTTCTCATAACTTGTTCCTTTTGAGATGCAACACATACAATTCTCTGTTCAATAATGCTGTCTGCATCCAAGTCTGCTTGCTACAACTACAAATGTTTGTATCATGACAGACTCGTGCAGTGCAACCACAGCGTTTAAAATGTCCTGTTCATTGACCTGGTGAAAATGTATGACTCACTCTTGGTGTATCTGTGTTCTTCCACATTCCACACAGTGTCTCTCTGGTTGATGTGACGATCAGCTGCCACCTCAAGCTGGTGAAACCCCCACTCTGGTAGCTGTTTGCCTGTGATCTGCAACACACAGACGTGTCATCTTGTAACACCCATACTCTGGTAGCTGTTTGCCTGTGATCTGCAACACACAGACGTGTCATCTTGTAACACCCATACTCTGGTAGCTGTTTGCCTGTGATCTGCAACACACAGACGTGTCATCTTGTAACACCCATACTCTGGTAGCTGTTTGCCTGTGATCTGCAACACACAGACGTGTCATCTTGTAACACCCATACTCTGGTAGCTGTTTGCCTGTGATCTGCAACACACAGACGTGTCATCTTGTAACACCCATACTCTGGTAGCTGTTTGCCTGTGATCTGCAACACACAGACGTGTCATCTTGTAACACCCATACTCTGGTAGCTGTTTGCCTGTGATCTGCAACACACAGACGTGTCATCTTGTAACACCCATACTCTGGTAGCTGTTTGCCTGTGATCTGCAACACACAGACGTGTCATCTTGTAACACCCATACTCTGGTAGCTGTTTGCCTGTGATCTGCAACACACAGACGTGTCATCTTGTAACACCCATACTCTGGTAGCTGTTTGCCTGTGATCTGCAACACACAGACGTGTCATCTTGTAACACCCATACTCTGGTAGCTGTTTGCCTGTGATCTGCAACACACAGACGTGTCATCTTGTAACACCCATACTCTGGTAGCTGTTTGCCTGTGACCTATATAACACACAGACATGTCATCTTGTAACACCCATACTCTGGTAGCTGTTTGTCTGTTACCTATATAACACACAGACATGTCATCCTGTAACACCCTCTCTCTGGTAGCTGTTTGCCTGTGACCTATATAATACACAGACATGTCATTCTGTAACACCCTCTCTCTGGTAGCTGTTTGTATATGATCTGTAGCACACAGACATGTTATCTTGTAACATCCCTACTCTGCTGGCTATTTGCACATGAATTATTAACACAGACATGTCTCCCCACTCTGGTGGCTGTTTGCATATGATCTGTCACCTTGTAACATCCCCACTTTGGTGGCTATATTTTGCACATGTTCTGTAACACACAGACATGTCATGTGGTAACATCCCCACTTTAGTGGCTATTTGCACATGATTTGTAACACAGACATGTCATCCAGTAACATCCCAACTTTGTTGGGTGTTTTCACATGACACACAGATATGTCACGTAGTAACATCCCCACTCTAGTGGCTATTTGCACATGGTCTGTAACACACTGACATATGTGGTAACATCCTAACCTCAGAAATGTCAATTATTCCAGTGGATGCCAGTCACAATTACCATTATGTACATGATGTAGAAACTGTATCAAGATAAGAACTACAGGAGAACTTTTACTGTGACCTTTCTGACACTACTGATCTTGAAAACAGGCCATGGTCATTGAACTTTGTATAAAAAAGTCATTCTTGAAGGAAGTTACAATCACACAAAGTTTGACAGATGCAAATGGAAAACTCCAATATTTAATGGTTCTCCTGTCAAAAATGTTTTGTGTAACACCGATCATTACATGGACTGCTGAAGTTTCATGCCGGTGAAAAAGCATGGTAGTTACCCTTAGGGCGGTGGAGGTGTTGAGATGGACCAGGTGCACCTGACTCTGTATGGTCTGCCATGTGTCCTGTTCACTCTGACGGTTCACAATTTCCTGACAGGCACATGAGAAAAGGTGCTATAAAATGGATGGTGTTTATGCAAAAATTGCATGGCACAGAGATGAAGAAAAAAATCCGGACCATTTGTGGAGAAAAACAAGAAGCAAACCCTGAAAATAAGGCCTATAAATTAAAAACAAAAATTAAGTAAAAATATATAAATGAAAACTACAGAAACTGAAGTTTTCACCTGCTGTCTACACAACCTGACCAGTGAGTGTTACACACTGTGTCTGTATCAACATTACCAAAATGCATGTTCCAGACTTCTTTTATATACGCGATTCTGTTTTTCTTTTCTTCATTTGTTTGTTGTTTGCATGGCTTTACTGCTCCAAGGTTTGCATGGCTTCACTGCTCCAAACTGGGTGTACATGTCTGTGATGCTGCTAATTCCATTTGCTCCAATGTCCAGTCACTAATGGCCTGCAGCCTGGGGTGGGGAAAGTCAAGGTCAGGCTATTTTCAGTAGGACTGCACCAGCAAGTGGGACCCTGCATTGCCACCAAGACTCATCAGTGCTGGCTGAATTTTTAAACATGACAGAATAAGCAAATCATCTATGGAGCAGAAGGTTAGATTTTCCTCCAAAAATCCTCAAATGTATGCCTGACCACGGACAACTTTATTCAGAACTATTTAACAATAAATCAACTTGTTGTCGATACCTCAGAAAAAAGGCTAGCATCCAAGCCAATACTGAGTATCAGGGGTCAGAGAAATAGAGAGAGCTCTCCAAATGAAGGGTGACTATATTGATCTCAGGGAATGCTGTGGTAATACACTTCAGTTGGACTGCAACAGACCAGTCCCTGAGAACTGCAGTACCTGCAGTGTTCATCTTCTTCCTTTGGGAGCAACAAGAATCATCATATTGATTATTATAATGCTTTAATCAGCTTTTTGTTGTTGTTGTTTTTTGTGTGTGTGTGTGTGTGTGTGTGTGTGTGTGTGTGTGTGTGTGTGTGTGTGTGTGTGTGTGTGTGTGTTTCTCCAGTGGTGCATATAAAAAAGAAGAGTCATATTTACAGTCAAGGAGAAGCAAAACGTGTGTGTTAACATAAAAAAAGAGAACTTTACAGACTAAAAAGAGTCCTGGAAGATAATGCAGCTACACATAAGTCACTGGGTAAATCTCCCACAGCATCTTTGTGAAAAAGGAGGACATGCAATGTTTAATGGGATCTTAGTGCATGCTATGCATGTCATAGCCAGGCTGGCACTGCTAAGTTGGCAAAATTGTTAACTCAGAAACCTGGAACAATTACCTCACCCTGCCTTACTTGGGAATGAAACCCACATGAGCCCCTTTCATTGGAATGGTCATTAGCACAACACCCTCAAATGATGTGAATACCACCTGGCTGTATGGTCCCAGATATCTACATCACCAAACACATGAAAGGTTAAAAAGAATGCTTATTTAATATGACACAAAGCAACACACAAATTTTCAGGGTAAGCCCCTTTGTCATGTGAGAGAACAACACTTAAACAATACTTAAATGGTGAAAAATGATATGTAGGCTACGTATCTGCTGTTAGCTGTGGTGTCTTTGTGTAAAGTGTTTGAAAGAATTGCAAATTTTCAGCATAAGCCCCTTTGTTAAGCTACAGAAGAACACAACAGTGAAAAATGAACCTGAGGCTCAAGGAAAAGCAAAAAAGTGTGTGTTAACATAAAAAAAGAACTTTACAGACTAAAAAGAGTCCTGGAAGATAATGCAGATGCACATAAGTCACCGAGTAAATCTCCCACAGTATCTTTGTGAAAAAGGTGGACATGCAATGTTTAATGGGATCTTAGTGCATGCTGTACATGTCACAGCCAAGCTGGCACTGCCAAGTTGGCAAAACTGTTAACTGTGAAGTACCATGCTTTTTCACCTGCATGAAACTTCAGCAGTCCATGTACTGATCAGTGCTACGCAAGACATCTGTGACAGGAGACGGCACACCTGACTCTGTATGGTCTGCCATGCGTCCTCTTCTCTCTGACAGTTCACAATTTCCTGACAGGCACGTGAGAAAAGGTGCTATAAAATGGATGGATGTAGACTCCTGGTCTGCTTTTGTTGAACTTGACCACACAACATGACCATCATCCAGGTCTACACCCCAACTTCAGACCATGATGATGACGAAATTGATGAGTTCTATGAACAACTGGACTCCATCATTTTGACAGTCCTGAAGAAAGACTTTCTGGTGGTCAAAGGAGACTGAAATGCCAAGGTAGGCCTAGACGCACAGCATAACTGGGCAGGAACAGTGGGATGATTTGGCATTGGAGAAATCAATGACAGAGGCCTCCGCCTTCTGGAGTTTGCCAGAAGCCACCGCCACTGGTGTCTTTGTGTCCAGTATTTGAAAGAATTGAGATATTAAATAAGCACTCTTTTTAACCTTTCATGTGTTTGGATTTTGTTTTAGAATGCTAGCTGTCATCCTTGTTTCAGATTCCTTATATCTACATCATCTGCTGGCATGTTCTCTGCACACTGCAGGTTGGTGAGGGCTGTGGATGGCTGACAAACACCAACAGACTTCTCACCACTGTTGCTCACAAACTTACATAGAATGAGCAGACAAACTTTCCAACAACTGACCACTCTCCACAGGTTCTGTGCTGGCATGGAAACGTTGTAGTCAATGTAACATGACACCTCTTGGTTCTGTGGGGTTACAGGGGCTGCCACGTCATGGCTGGAACACAGGTCAATTACACACAGCATTGTCATCCTATCCACACAGGACCTGCAGATATAGTGCAACCCTCATCTGCCTCACCACAAAACACCCACTTCAAATAAATAACTGCTTGGTGGGTACAGGTTTAATATCATCTCTTGAACAGGACCCCCCACCCCCCTCTCCCATCCACCCCCCCTTCCTGGTACTGTAGTTTGCATCTGGTTCTCCTCAGTGACATAGTTTAATAGTTTATACACATCACTCTGATGGTACAGTGGAAGCAACAAACAGAAGTCCTTTAATAATAATAATAATGTACATTTATCATGCACTTATCAATGCCCTGAGCGCCCACATCATACATATTAAACTAAATACAATATTCTAAGCTAAATTTCTATACACACGTAGAAGACAGTCCTACCAAAACAATCCACATAAGGCATTATTTGGAGACACACACACACATACACATAATGACTGTAGCAGAAACTGGGTACTGATATTAGCTGGGGCAGAAATACTGTAAGAATGAGGAAGGTTTTCAGTTTAGCCTTAAAAAATAACAGGATTGAGCAGTGTCTAAGGTACTTGTGGGAGTGTATTCTAAATGTGGGGTCCAAAGCAAGAGAAAGAGCAAAAGCCTTGAGTCTTGCATTTGTATTGCAGGTGTCAGAAGAAGAGTGTAGTGTATGAGATGGAATGTAGGCATGTAGCAGTTCAGAGAGGTAAGCTGGACCAGAACCAATTATAGCACTGAAACACATACAGGCGACTTTATATCTAATACATCTGAAATGGGAAGCCAGTGCATTTTTTCCAGGAGAGGTGTTGAGTAGTGGTGGCACTCGCCAAGAGAATGAGTTTTGCAGTAGTTTTTGATTTTCTGGAGAGGTTGGAAGACAGAATTAGGTGTACCCATGAGAAGACAGTTGCAGTAGACAAGCTGTAAGAGGATATAGGAAGTAACAAGAGTCTCGGCTGCATCATCAGTGAAAAACCTGCGAATCTGTTCAAGCTCAAAATAAGCAGTTTGACACACTTTTATGATGTGCTTCTTCATGGAAAGGTTTGAGTCACGAATGACTCCAGGGTTCCTGGTAGAATCAGAGAAGGGGATGTTATGAGAGCCAAGAGTAATCAAGTCAGGGATGGAAATGGTGGAAGGTTTCAAGGAAAATGAAAAGGGAAAGAAAAGGGCTTCTGTTTTGTTAAGTTTGGGCTGATTTTTGATCATCCATATTTTTATGTTGTCTGTGCATGCATTGAGTTCTTTGGTGAGGCTGGTCACTTCATTGAGAGGAGCAGATTTCTGGAGCTGTGTGTCATCTGTGAAAAGCAGATGATTTACAGAGTGGTTAGCTATGATATTGGAGAGAGGTGAAGTGTACAGGACAAAGAGACTGGGCCCCAATACTGAGCCCTGAGGCACACCATACATGAGCTGTGATGGTGATGAAGATGAGTTATTGACTGAAGTGGACTGATATCTGTTTGAGAGGTATGACTGAAACCATTGGAGTGCAGTAGACTGAATGCCAAAAACAGGGTTCAAGTGGGAGAGAAGAATTTGGTGGTCAATAGTGTCAAAAGCTGCAGAAAGATCCAACAAAAGAAGAACAGAAATGTTGTCATTGTCCAGAGCATAGAGAATATCATTTACAACATGCAACAAAATGGTCTCTGTGCTGTGTCATGCTTGCCAAACTTACGTTTAAGACAAAACGATTGTACAATGCCTGCTGTAAACATTTAGTTCTCTTAAGCCAAAGTTGCTAAGCAGTTGTTTTCAGGCTGACACTGGTCCCAGCCACTCTGCTTTTAGTGGGTTCCACTATCATTCTCACTCACACAATTATGAATCAGTGCAATAAGTAGCCAGTTCCAAATGTTCCAGACCTCTTGAACTTTGAGTTCATTAAAAAAAAAACTGACACAAATGCATCCATTAACCTTCTTCTCATAGGACACCCACTTGCACTTGCCTGGACATGTACCATAGTCTTACACACATGACACACTGCCCAAACACTGGTACTGACCTGTTGAGGGCTCGACTGGTAATGCCATGAATAAGTTGCACCACATCACCATGTCGAACATACTCTGGGCTGTCGTCAACAAGCAGATTATTCCTGTCAACACAAATGCAGCACAGATCAATGGCAGTATGGGTCATTGAGACTTACCTGAACCATAGCCTGTCATGAGAGTATATTTATATTTTACAGAAACAAACATTCACTGACATGATTAAGTCAAGTTGTATTATCTTCCCATGTGAATTCTAATTACAAAGTCTGCAGGTACAGTTCTGAAAAACATGATGTCACATGAATGTAAACTGAAGCATATGACTGCAGAAGAGAGCTGACAGAGCCTGCCTGACCTGTCAGGGTGTTTGACGATCCACCAGTTATTCACATCTTTGAACACATAGCAGGTGACCTGCTGCTGGTGGGAGCTGCCTCGACTGTCTGGGTAGCGCATGGGGTACACATGGGAGTGAGAGTGCAGCCAGCAGGGGCTCCCACCCACATTGGCTGTGTGTCGCAGTGTGATCTGAGAACCGTAGGCCACATGCAGCGGCTGCCCCTTGGTCAGTGCTGCTAGCCCACCCTGGAATACACATACCCAACTTCACTTCAACCAAACAATACTGCACATAAAAGAGCTCACATGAAGGGGGGGGGGGGGGGGGGGGGAGAAAGAAAAAAAGATGGAAAAAAAAGATGAAAAAAGAAGAAGAAAAAAATATGAAAAAAGAAGAAGAAAAATAACAACAAAAACAGCAACTACTCAGTCAACTCACACTACTCAAAACCAGAAACCACAGGTGCCATTGTTTTCATTAAGGTTAAAATGATGTATTGCATGAGGCTGTTGAGGTTGATAACTTTCTAAAGGAGGGTTGGGGATGTGTGAACCTAATGATTTTTATTTAATTTGAGAGTTCTTATGTTTTGGTTTGACAAACAAAGCATTATTCCAGGTAATTTTGGGTTTGCAATTAGTGTATGCAGATTGAGAGAAAGGGGGTGTATGTCTAAGAGTGTATATGTGTGTGTTTTGTGACTTAGAATTATTGAGATATGTTCTTCGTTGTGCGATCGAACGACAGCTTTAATTTCCTGCTGGGATTAACAAAGTATATTGTTATTGTTATTGTTGTTAGGCAAATGATTTTTTGCTCTTGTTTTGCCTTACTTTGAACATGATCACATAAGAATACATGATTCCAAACCACTTTGACATTGAAACTGTGTCAAACTCAAAGTCTTTGAAACTGGAATGGATGGGCTGAGTCCAACATCTTCATGCTATACCTGAAAGACCTTGCATAAACAGACTTTTTGCAATAACCAACATCCACATTTTTCCACTGACAGCCAAAAAATACAACCCAGATTTAAGTCTTGCGTGCAAAAAGAAAACACTAGACAAAACAAAACAAAACATGCTGCAAGCTGTTTAATGCCTGAAGAAATAACATAGACATCAAAGAACTTGATGAATTAAAAAACTCAAACAGACAAACAAAAAACATGATATATTTGCTTAGAGAATACCACTTAACATTTATGAAGAATGAACAAAAACAAACCAAAAATCAGGATGAAAACCTAATAAATGAACATCCCCCATGATATAAGACAATTAAAGGCTGATCAACAACCAGTATAACAAATCATATAACTGATTACCAGTGTCATAAAACAAGCCTGCATATTACACAAACATACATGCATGCACTCACACATGCATGCAAGCAAGTGTGCACAAATACACACACATGCATGCATGCACATGCATGCACACACACACACACACACACACACACACACACACACACACACACACACACACACACACACACACACACACACACACACACACACACAAGCACACAGTGTTACCTCCAGACTGGCCTGGAAGGCACTGGTCATGACATTGTCATGAGGTCCAGCCTTGGTCAGCACACTCAGGTGTGCATAGAACACAGCCAGGTACACAGCCACAGGAACAAACAGCAACATCACAACTCTTGCCATCAGCTGCTTTATCAGACATACCTGTTATATGACAGATACACAGCAACCATCAGCTGCTTTATCAGACACGTTACATGATAGATACACAGCAACCATCAGCTGCCTCATCAGACACATGTTACATGACAGGTACACAGCAACCATCAGCTGCTTTATCAGACATACTACATGACAGATACACAACAACCATCAGCTGCTTTATCAGACACATGTTACATGACAGATACACAGCAACCATCAGCTGCCTTATCAGACATGTTACGTGACAGATACACAGCAACCAGCAGCTGCCTTATCAGGCACACCTGTTATATGACAGGTATACAGCAACATCACAACACACTCCAGGCCCAATAACTGAAACTGGATAAGTAGACAATTTTTATATATCAACATGTATCTGTCAAGGGGTTTACCCTGAAAATCTGCATGTTTATTTGTGTTGTCCTATTAATATCAGCATTCTCATTAACCTTTTTTGTGTTAGGATCTTATTTCAGAATGATATTGCTGGCACTCAACTTTGTCTCAGATCTCTTTTTTCTTCAACTGTTTTATCAGACACACTTGGGGTGTGGAAAGTACACAGCATCATCATAACTCTTACTGTCAGCTGCTATATCACACTTGGGACATGACAGGTACACATCAACCATCAGCTGTTTCATTAGACACCTGGGACATGACAAGTACAAAACTACATCGCAAATATTACTGTCAGGTCTTTTATCACACACACTTGGAACACTTGGAACACCACAGGTACACAGCAATATCATAACTCTTGACATCAGCTAGTTTTGTCAGACACACCCCTTTTTAACAACACACACACACACACACACACACACACACACACACACACACACACACACACACACACACACAACTGTAAAAACATGCACATGCACCCATGACTGCATACATACACACTGTATACACACACACACAATTACGCACATCTGATAAGTGAACGTTATCAAGTAGTGTCCAGAAGTCTTTGGTGGCCAGGCAGATGATAAGCAGACCAGTGGAAATCCCAGAGTACTTGACACTGAAACATAACCATAGGGCAGTCATTAGGCTACATGCTGAGGCTTCAAGTCTTGGGCAGATGTTTGCTTTCATAAGTGTCATGGACTTGACAGAAAAAATATGGAAGCTACAGCTCAGATTTTGCTGCACAGGCTTGCCAATGTTTGGGTGAGAGACTGAACCCTAGCCATACTCTGGCAGCAGTTGCCTGAATTCTCAGAGATAGCTGTGGTCACAGACTGTTATGCAACACCTACAGAATGACAATGTACCTCTGATGGAGTTTATATACCTTGTATTTACATGCATGCCTCGTAAGAGGTACTGTAGGCAACTCAGACTGTGCCCATAAACAAAACCTACCTGAGGGAACTGGTAAAGCTGACCCCTGTGAGACACATCCAGAACCACCACTGTATGGAAAATGCCCTGCACACATAATCATTTCTTTAGCAACAATAAGTACCATGTGATACTCTCCTATGTTGCATAGGAGAGGATCACATGGCACTTATTGTTGCAATAACCTTAATGTTTCATCAGTCAAAGTCACTGAAAAAGTATGGGACCAAGC
This sequence comes from Alviniconcha marisindica, assembly GCA_018857735.1. Classification (NCBI taxonomy): domain Eukaryota; kingdom Metazoa; phylum Mollusca; class Gastropoda; family Provannidae; genus Alviniconcha; species Alviniconcha marisindica. The sequence goes on along the minus strand of JABMCL010001960.1, from coordinate 583,075 downwards.
ACAGACCCAGGTGGGACATTGCACTTGAGCACTGAAGGAAATGAATATACACACAGACAATGTGTGGTCAGTCAAGCAGGAGGAAAATCAAAAAAGAATTGAACCAGAAATGCCAAAAGGGTGTAGGATTCTATGGAGAAATACAGAATAGCTGATTGTGCTGAAGGTGGTGGAGAGGCCCAGAAGAGCAAGGATAGAAATTGCTTTCAGTTAGATCCAGACCCGGGCATGAAAGTGTAAAACTCAGTGGAAGTCATCTGACAGTGAAATAATTACTCAAGTAATTTCCTTTGATATATATCTAAAGCGTTCAATAAAGTATGGCACTGTGGCTTACTATGGAAATTGTATGCTATTGGAATTAGAGGCACTTCATTGGTTTCAAAACTATTTGACTGAACATAAACAGGCTGTGCTACTCCATGGTAGCAGATCTGATTATATAACTGTACCTGCAGGTGTCCCACAGGGCTCAGTCCTAGGACCTCTTCTGTTCCTTATCTACATAAATGACATTGTTGAAGACACTGAATCAGTTATTAAGCTTTTCGCAGATGACACTAGTATGTATTTGGGCTTAGAAAATCCACACATCAGAGCTGAAAGTTTACACAATGATCTTGATAAAATAATGCAATGGGCAAATAAATGAAAATTTTAGTTTAATGAAAGCAAGACAGAACTGATAAACATAACCAGGAACAAAACCCACCAATTTCAATCCTTGAATTTTGGAAGGACTATTTTAGAAGACACCCATAGCCATAAACACTTAGGAATCATTTTTCAAAACAACTGTAAATGGGAAAGTCATATTAAAACCTTAATTGCAAAATGCAGAAGTCGAGTCACTTGCCTAAGATCGTTAAAGTATCGTCTTAGCAGAAAATCTCCTGAAACCATGTATAAGTCTATTAAATTACCGCAACTAGATTATGCTGATGTTGTTTGGGATAACTGTAGTCTAAAATTAGCAGAAGATCTGGAAAGTCTACACCTCAATGCAGTAAGAACCATTACATGTGCTGTTTGTGGAACAAGTCACCAGAAACACTGAATCAGGGTTCACAACTTTATGACAGAGACGCTTCAGACACAAAATTATTATGTACCACAAGACTGTCCAAGAAAATACCCCGACTTACTTGAGGGAACAGGGAACATCTACACCCACTTGTTTCCTCAACTAATCTATACCGTCGATGACAACCACTCCAATGACAGGTACCAAAACATAAAACTGAGACTTACATGCAATCATTTTTCCCATCGACAACTACACTGTGGAATAATTTACCAGAAAACATACAGCAAACAAAACCAATTAGTCAAGTTAACACTTTCTCTCAGAAATGACACAGATCCTCCAACTTTCTTTTACAACGGTAGTCAAAAAGCACAGATAATACATTGCAAACTCTGTCTTGGCATGAGCAACTTAAATTATCACCTACTAAACAGACACTTAACAGCTAATAGCTCTTGTGATTGTGGACACTACATTCAACACTGCCCACATTTCACAAACGTACATCAAAACACCATATTCAAACTCCCTGCAGATTTGCTGACTATTACTACCCTCCTGCAAAGGGATCCAAACATATCAAACAATATGAACTCGCTAATATTTAAAGCTGTCCTAGACTTCATTGCCCAGTCTGGACATTTTGCCATGGAATGACAAACTCAACTAAGTAGTTACTGGCATAAGAGCATTTTTCTCTCTCTCTCTCTCTCTCTCTTCTCTCTCTCTCTCTCTCTTTTAATTTTATGTACTAATTTAGTATCCATTTCTTTTTCCTTGTTGATATTGTCGTTTTTCTTAAGCTTAATTTTATCCCTCCCCTTCCCCTGCTCTCTCTGTAAATTACCCAGTTTTTTTAGTGTTTTTTTAAGTTTTTCTTTTAGTTTTTTTAAAATAGTTTGTGTGTGTGTGTGTGTGTGTGTGTGTGTGTGTGTGTGTGTGTGTGTGTGTGTGTGTGTGTGTGTGTGTGTGTGTGTGTGTGTGTTTAACTGTGTTTTAGACTTTTTTGCTCCAGCTGTTTTTCACTGCTATTTTTTTCATTTCCGTTGCAATCGCTGTCTGGTTTTATATGTGTGTTGTTGTTGTATTATTATTATTTTTATTTGTTTTTTATTTTACTGATGTGTATTTGTCTATAGCCTTCTGTAATAATATTTAACTGTGAATGTCTTGGTTATTAGTAGTAATGTAGCAACGGCAGATATGTGAGTCGGCCTTTGTGCTAATAATATCTTCACCGTTGAGAAATAAAGTTCAATCAATCAATCAATCTCTCTCTCTCAATTTTTGACCGAATTCTTCTGTCATTTTCATGTTGTTTAACATAAACATACCCGTTCTTGCAAAATGAATTTAGTAAATTATGCTTGTGAGCATTTACTATAAGCTTAGCTTGTTTAGTGCTCATACAATGATTTTGATTTTCCATATTTTCATGAATGTAAATAAACTTTGCTTAAACCAATGGAAGATAACATCATGAACAGTTTGAAAGACCTCCATCAGGATTGCCTTCCAAGAAAAAGCTATTGTTTAAAGCCTTTTCCACAGATGTCCTCATGGCTCATTAGTCAAACATTAACCATCATACATTCACACCATTATTCATGCCAGTCAAAACATACTCTGCACACAACATGAAGCGCCCTTCAGCAAATACAATATGAACATGTGATGTGCAACAGTCATCAGAAACAAAGGGCTGGGTGGCATGACTATTGCTGCTGACATTCCTGTGGACAGTGACCTGATATCCCTGGGAACTGTCCTGGGTCAGACAATGATACAAACAGGAAGCAACACTGTCGCACACATCATCAGCAGTGTGGTGCTGACCATCTCCTTAACAACCACCACCACCACCACAACTGTGAGCAAAGTGTCCTGCACACATCATGATCATTGAGGTGTTGATCATCTTCTCAACCACCACCACTATCACTGAAAAGAAAATACCCTCCATGCATCATTTCAGCACTGAACATCTCTTCACAAACTTGTACATGCTGTTGCATGTCTGTATGTATTAGCTGTATGCATTAGCAGATAACTCAGTTATCAATGCCAAACAATACAGCCTGGGAAAGTCAGGCAGAAGATGAGTCTGGTTCTGGCCATACCTGTGATTGAGGTTTCTGAACTTGAGAAAGGACACAATGGCCAAACTGGAGAAGAAGATGAGCATGCCCTCCATCAGCATGAAACGAGACTGCACCAGCAAGGCATTGTCTGAAATAGACACCACATAGACCTGACTGCACCACATCAATATGAAACCAGAGTGCACTAACAAGACACTGTCTGAAACAGAGACATGTACCTCACAGCACATCAGCACGGAATGAGACTGCACCACAAGGCATTGTCTGAAACACAAACTGCAAGTACATCACAGCACACCATCAGCATGAGACAAGACTGCAAAAAGGCATTGTCTGAAACACACACCATGCACACATGCATGCATGCATGCATGTGCAAACACACACACACACACACAAACAAACAAAAAACACCAGTATGCACATTGTGACCAGAGGGATCTGAAACACACTGAGTAGCCATGGTAACACAAAAACAATAAACCAACAAATATCAAAAATCAAACATGGCAAATGGTATTCATGGCAAATGGTATTCACATAGCAGCTGTACATCATGCATTATTGAATCATGGCAAACGGTGTTCACATAGCAGCTGCACATCATGAATTACTGGATCATGGCAAATGGTGTTCACATGGCAGCTGTTCATCATATATATATATATACATACATACACACAAATGCATATTTGTTTTAATGACTGCAAATAAGTGTTGTTTTTATTTTAAAAAATATTGAATTTTAATATTGTTTTGATGTAGCTTGCTTATAAGTTATATGATCAGTCTAATATCATTTATGTGAAAAGACTTTAACTAAAAAGGAAGAAGAAGAACAAAATGTTGCAATGGCATGAAAATATGCTTTACTTGCGTGAGGCTGGAGCATAGAGATATAAATAAACACTAAGCTCAAAGGGCTTGACTTGAAGAAACAGAAATTTCATAACTCTGCCTCATTTTTGCAGGTTTAGCTAAGTTAAAATGGCGATGAATTTGCATTGCAGACCACACCACTCAGTTTTTTTCTTGCTGATGATCCAAGTGGACTAATTCAGACTAATAAGCCCTAATAAGCCTTATGGTTTCTGTGGATGTTACTGTGGATAGTTCATCATCTAAGAAGGCAAATTATGACTTGCTGTATGTGTGTGAGTGGTTTTTGTTTCAGACTCACCCAAAAGCAATTTTACCTGCCTCAGGCAACTGGACGAGTGTATTTCTAGAGGTCTGCCTTTCATTATTTTCAGATCTTCCTTCCCATTACCCTAATGTGACAAAAACAAGCAAAGCAGATACAAGTCTACCTAGGAGCACAAAGCTGCCTGCCAGGAGAGCGGCCCAGCGAGAAAGGCCCAGCTCCACAGCGATCTGATAGATGAGCGGCACAACCAGGCTGCCAAGGACCGCTGGCACCAGCCGCAGGGCCTCCACTGGCACTGAGGGAGGGAACTCCGCACCAATCCGCTCAAACTTTACCTCCCCTTCAAAACCAGCATAGTTACCTGAAATCCAATACACAAACTTCATTTTAATGCAGGTAAACAAAATAAACCAGGCTCTTTTTTACATAATGCTTTTTACTCTTTCTTGGTCCCATGCTGGAAGCAAGAGCAGCACTACCCAGTCCAACCAGTATATATCATGTGTCTGTTTACCATTTAAATTTTTCTCACCAGTCAGAAAATTGTCCTATTCTTCTTTGACTTGAGGGTGGTCAAATGCATAAACTGAACAAGCTTTTTGTCTTTTTCTTAGTCAGTCCAGCTTCCATGGTAGACAAGAAGTGAAGGCAAAGTACAATACTGAGTCAGGACTGAAGCATGATTGAACCTGGGACCCCCACTGAAAAATACCAGCCAAATGGCTCAGTGAATGTCAGGGTGAAGACCCCTTGGTCAATCCACTTCCTAAAAGCTGTTGTTGTTTTTCAGACAATACATTGATACAAAGAGAACACTAACCTGCCAGTGCCAGAAGCATTTTGCCCAGTGGTGGGTGGACATCAAAGAAGAACACTCTCTTCATGTACAATGACACAAACTTTGCAAAGTGCAGCTCATCAAACCTGCCCAGCACACAACATTCTCTTCATGTACAGTGTCATAGAAGTTAATCAAACCTACACAACACACAACACTCTTCATGTACACTGTCACAGGAGCTCATCAAACCTACACAACACTCTCTTTGTGCACAGTGTCATACAAGTTCATCAAACCTACATAACACTCTCTTTGTGTACAGTGTTATACAAGCTCATCAAACCTACACAACACACAATACTCTTCATGTACAGTGTCATATGAGCTCATCAGACCTACTCAACACTTTGTGTACAGTGTCATACAAGTTCATCAAACCTACATAACACTCTCTTTGTGTACAGTGTCATAAACTCATACAAGCTTATCAAACCCACAACACTCTCTTTGTGTACAGTGTTATGCAAGTTCAACACTCTTTGTGTACAGTGTCAAACAAGTTCATCAAACCTACACAGCACTCTCTTTTCATACAGTGTCATAGACTCATACAAGCTCATCAAACATACACAACACTCTCTTTGTATACAGTGTCAGAGACTCATTCAAGCTCATCAAACCCTCACAACAATCTATTTGTACTGTCATTGTCAAACCTAGCTATAGGATTTTGATGTTCAGACTCAGAGATGAATAACAGGCCAGATGGGAAGAAAGAAAAAGAGACATTTCATGGTAATATGTTGCATTCTCTTTAGGTCACATACACACATTCAGTATCATTTCATGAAACCCTGATTGTAGGTCCAATCCACGTAAAGTGATTTTATTTTATTATGATCACAAAGAAATGTCTTTGTTTACAAGTGTAGAGAAAACTGAAATATGTTTGACCACTAATATTTTTTCTTTTTTCTTGTTGTTATCAGAAGTGTAGTCCACAATATAACCAGGCCAGTATTTGAAAGTAGGCCTATTAAGATGCACAATTTAGTGGAGCTCTGGGCACTACTGGCTCTATTCCTTAGTAAAATCTTTGACCAAGTCGGTGACAGCATATGATCGGCAGATGTGGAGTTATTCAACTTTGAAGGCTGGGAACTTGGACTCAACTGCCGAAATCTTTAACAGCCAGGACTTAGAATATTTCCAGACGGGGGTTAGATAGCGCAGCTTGAAGTCAGTTTATTTTTCAGACCTTTCAAAACTTAGGATGTTTTCAGGCAGTGGTTAAACAGCGCTCCCAGAACTCAGAATAATTTTCTACCCCTAAGAACTCTGAATATTTTACGGCATTTTGGAACTCAGTTTATTTTTCAGACCAGTTGGACGTAGACCATTTTCCAGGGCCTTCAGAACTGATAATATTTCTCGGCCCTTTGGGATTCAGTTTATTTTTTAGACTAACTGGAAGATAGACAATTTTTCCAGATCCTAGAACTCAGGGTATTTTTCTGTCTCGAAGAACCCTGATGATTTTTTGGCAATTTGGAACTCAGTTTACTTTTCAGACCTGTGACCATTTTTCAGGGTCTCAGAACTTAGAACATATTTCTACTTTGAGGAACTCTGAACATGAACATTTCTTAGTGTTTCAGAACTCAGTTTATTTTTCAGACCTGCTGGAACACAGAATATTTTTCAAGATCACCGAACTTGGACTATTTTTTGAGATTGCAGAACTTAGACTATTTTTTTGCCCTTTCAGAACTCAGAATATTTTGGGGACCTCTCAAGACTCAGAAAATATCCCAAGATCTCAGGACCTGGAATGTTTTGGGTAGCAGTTGTTAAACCTTCAAGCATGGCTCAACTTGTTAACAACGTAGGTCAAGTTATTACCAGTTAGATAGCCCTAACTGTAACTAGTCTGATATATTTTCAGGGAAAAGAACCTGTGCATGTGTATGTAGTTTTATGCAAAGAATCATGTGACTTTTTATATTTGAATACAAATAAGAAAATCATTTGCGCTCGTTTGTTTGATCCATACTTGTGTTGTATGTCTTGTGGTAATTGTATGTTTGTTTGTTTGCCATCCTGACAGATACACTTACAGACACTCATATATTTTCACCATCCCCAGGCACACACAGTCATAAATTTGTGAAGCTAACGCTCAGATTTACACAAGTTATGGATTGTCTCCCTTAGACATGCTTTTAAACTGAACCTTCTATTAAAGTGATACTACAATTTCCAGGAAAATTTTGTTGTTTGAATATCTACTATGCATTGTCTCCTTTGGTCAAAACTGGGGTAAACTTTGTACTTTTGATGCTACTAACGCCTAAATCCTTAAATGACTATATTCACTGATATCCAATTATGCAATGAGCCTTGCATAACTGTCATTCTAACATCTCAACCTTTGTCAATATGAACATGTGAAAAGGGAACATAAACAATACCTGTCTCTTACAAGCTTGATAGGAATAACATGAAGGTAAATCTGAAAGGTCAGAGTGCTGGAAGTATACTTGCTACAAAGTACATGTACCAAAAACAAGACAAAAACTGTGGGAGGGTGACAAAATTATGTCTGGCAAAAAGTGGCATGAAGATGACAGCTGTGTCTTGCATTGCTGACAAAGGAAAGTCTGCTAGCTGCTCCAATAGCCACATTAATAATAACGTACATTTATCATGGGCTCATCAACGCCCTGAGCACTCACATCATACATATTAACCTAAATACAATATTGTATATGCATATAGTGGACAGTCCTACCAAAACAATTTACATAAGGCATTATATGGACACACATACACACCCACACCCACTGACTGTAGCAGAAACTGGGTATAGCTGAAAGTGCCTTGTAGTGTGAAAACTATGTTACATACTTGCACAACTGCATTAGGTTTGTCCTGCAGTATATGTACACTTTCATCAGGTCTATCCAGCAGTATATGTGTACACCTGCATAATGGTTGTCCTGTGGTGCATGTGTACACCTGCATCAGGTTGGTCCTGTAGTAACTGTGTACACCTGCATCAGGTATGTCCTGTAGAACATGTGTACACCTGTATCAGGTTTGTCCTGCAATAAGAGATCATCTACAGGGCCACAGTTCAAGGCACACTCACGTGCACTGTGTCTAGCCAGGAAGGAACCTACAGGAGCTGTACGTGGCAACTTACACAACAGCTCGTGGCAGGCCAAGGCGCCAGGTGCGAGACAAGAGTGAAGTCAGAGTAAGCAACAGCTGCATCATGTCCACCTCCAGCTTCACGCTGAATGGTCTGGATAATATTCTCATTTCCTGCCCTTCACTTTCACCTGCACTGTTATAGGTCATGGCTGAGTCATCCAGGCCTTCAATGTGGGTGTTGGGCACTGGTGCACCATCCCCCTGAAAAGAACAAAGAGAAGCAGGAATAAAAAAAACAACATTGATAGCTAAGGTCCAGACAAAAATCAAGCACACCCTCATAAGAACTATTTATTTTCATCGAACATACTGGCAAGAAGCTTGAAGAACTTGTGTGACTAAGTACTTGACAAAGTTTTGCCATCTATTTAACATAGTACTCCCCCCCCCCTCCCCCTGCCAACTCCCTCCCCATGCACGTCCATTAATTGCCCAGTTATACTGTTATTGACTGATCACTTTTTTTATGCAGTGCTACTCTTTGCTCTCAAGCAGACTCAATGCACTCTTGTTGCATGTAATTTTGAATGAATGACTGTACGTAACCTTTTTACAGCGCATTTTTAAATATCCAGTTAAGTGGTGTACATACAGCTCTGTTTGGTTGTTACATGGCTGGTACCAGGTGAAACTGCTGCCATGTCAGTGCATGTTCTGTGTACATCTTACAACCATGCATAAGTTTACAGTGTCATTTCATGCAAAGCCACATATGCAGGGTGCACATGTGTTTAGTTGTAACATGCCACCTGCACTTTTGGCCAATTGACCATGATCTTGTATGTGCTACTGTTGTAACACGGGGTTGGAAAAAGAACTTTACTATGACAAAAGACAACATGTGAATTTGAGCCCCTTTTTCAAGCTACAAAACAAAACTTAAGATTTTTATTTTTATTTTTAAAGGACACTAAAACAACATAACAGAACAGCTCAACCAAAAGCACGTAAGTATCCTCCATCTCATTTTTCAATGCTTAAATGTTGTTTCAGTGTTGTTTTGTACCTTGAAAAAGGGGCTTACCCTCAAAAATTACATTTTGTGTTTTGTCATAATAAACAGCATTCGTTTTAACCTTTAATGTGCCTGGATGCTGGAGAGAAAAAAAAAATCTTCCACCACACACCTGTATGTTGTCAGTACATAGCCTGCTATGACACAAAAAGTTCTTCATTCACATTCCACATATTTGAATTGGAATTTTAGTAATAATGAAATGCAGTTTGCAGGCTTGTGACCACATATGTGTGCACACTCTGGGTGTCACAAAACATTTCCATCTCGATGTACATTACATGCGTTATACTATGCTTGTTCAGTGCTTTGAGCTGCAGGGTAGGCGCTTTACAAATTTCCATTATTATTATAGGACAGATGGAGATGATTTCAATATGGCCTGGGCTACATCCATTGCACAGGAAGAGGGGGGGTGTGCCATATAAACAGCAAGGGTTTTTCCTTCTAAATTGTGTATGCTACATGCATACAATTAAAAGAGTGATGCAGATTACAAAATGGGGATTATTGATGAAGTGTGATGTGGAAGAGAGAAAAAGGCAAAAAACAAAACAAACAAAAAAAGCAACAAGGCTGGATACAAATCTGGTTGTGTATTGCAACAGATCAGTTTCAATCAATTTTTACTCCCAATTATATTTGTACAGTTCCATGACCAGTTGCACAGTGAAATCAATAAGACAAAATGGAATGCAGCTGTTTGATGCAGATCTAGTTTAGAAGGATATCATGCGTTGAAACAATGACTTGATGCATTATGCAGGAAGAGCAAAAACATAAATGCCCCCCCCCCCCCCCCCCCCACACACACACAATACTAGAACAAAACATCACAGAACTCAAAAGCTGTAACACACACATGTGATAAGACATAATCTTTAAAACCATTGATGTCTCTATAAGTGATTAAAAAAATAAAAACTCCAGTAGCACTCACTGTGTGCTAAAATGACTGCCCAGCAACACCAGTCACAAAGTAAGTTCTGTATCATTCTAAACCTGTACACACTGTCTCTCTCTACATCCTATACACACAGTCTCTTTGCATCTCTCTCTTTTCGGTGGTGTTACAAGCCTGACAGACCTGTTCTCGTTGCTGTGAAGTTGTAAGGTGTTGGTGCCGAAGCTGTGGCTGTGTTGATGGCAGTGATGATGAGGGAGCTACATCAGCCATCCCTCAACCTGTCAATGGTGTCCAGTACTACAATGTGCAATCGTCTCCTGTGACTCCACCCTGTGAGTGCCACTGCCTGGCTGAGAGTTCACAGCCTGCACCACTGTGCAGCCACACCACTGACACCTCACTGAACACCTGCACAACAGGCACTGCTTTACAAACAGCATCATTACATTCAATAAAATGTTGTTTTAAGAGTTGTTGACAGGCTGATGGACTGGAGCATAGCAACTAATAATTAATACAGCAAAACAATGCCTTGCCAGAAAACAAGGTTCAGTCATCAATACAACTTACAAGTAACTGGTTCCAAGTATACTAGTATATTTAGCACTAGTTAATGTTGCAATTATATACTACTAATAATATAGTTTTCTAAGCAATATATTTATTACTAAAATACTGTTGTACCAGCTTTTTACTAAAGAAGCCCAGATCAAAATATGAGACACAGAGAATGTAATATAAGGTGGCTATAAGTATAACATTTGCGGGGAGCATGTTTATGTCCACACAGCTGTTAATAATACCCTCTTTAAAAAAGAGCACAGCCCATTACAGAGCAAAGAATCAAACAGTCAAAACAAACTAATTCACACTTGTGTGAACCCCACCTCCCCAGTGTGTGTGTGTGTGTGTGTGTGTGTGTGTGTGTGTGTGTGTGTGTGTGTGTGGTGTGTGTGTGTGTGTGTGTGTGTGTGTGTGCAATGGTCAAACATGCAGAAATCCCCCCCAAAAAAATACACCAACACCACCACCACCACCACCAACAACAACACAACACACACATACACACACACTCACACACACACACACACAAACACACACACGCACACATGCACACCTAAATAGAAACCAATAAGCATTTCCTGTCACTGTGAGTTTGAACCAATAAGCATTTCCTGTCACTGTGAGTTTGAACAACAGTCAAAGTCAAACCCATTCACAACTGCTGAGGGAACATGGAGTTAAAGAAACATTAAGCAGAGGGAACATAGGGCCATGGTAACATAGGTGTGAAGAAATATAGGTCTGTGGGAACATAGGTCTCTGAGAACATAGGTCTGAGGGAACACAGGACTGGGGGAACATAGGGCTGAGGGAATGTAGGTCTCAGGGAACATCAGGTTCAGGGAACATAGGGCTGAGGGAACATAGGTCTGAGGGAACATAGGTCTGAGGAAACATATGTCTGTGGGAACATAGGTCTGAGGGAACATAGGTTTGAGGAAACATCAGGCTGAGGGAATGTAGGTCTGAGGGATGTAGGTCTGAGGGATGTAGGGCTGAAGGAACATAGGTCTGAGGGAACGTAGGTCTGAGGGAACATCAGGCTGAGGGAATGTAGGTCTGAGGGAACGTAGGTCTGAGGGGACATCAGGCTGAGGGAATGTAGGGCTGAGGGAACATAGGGCTGAGGGAATGTAGGTCTCAGGGAACAACAGGCTGAGGGAACATAGGGCTGAGGGAATGTAGGTCTGAGGGATGCAAGGCTGAGGGAACATAGGTCTGAGGGTATAGAGGTCTGAGGGAATGTAGGGCTGAAGGAACATAAAGCTGAGGGGACACAGGGCAGGGCTGAGGGAATGTAGAGCTGTGAGAGCATAAGGCTGAGGGGACACAGGGCAGGGCTGAAGGAACATAGGGCAGTGAGAACACAAGGCTGAGGGGACATAGGGCAGTGAGAACATAAGGCTAAGGGGACATAGCGCAGGGCTGAGGGAACATAGGGCAGTGAAAACATAAGGCTAAGGGGACATAGGGCAGGGCTGAGGGGACATAGGGCAGTGAAAACATAAGGCTAATGGGACATAGGGCAGGGCTGAGGGGACATAGGGCAGTGAAAACATAAGGCTAAGGGGACATAGGGCAGGGCTGAGGGGACATAGGGCAGTGAGAACATAAGGCTAAAGGGACATAGGGCAGGGCTGAGGGAACATAGGGCAGTGAGATCTTAAGGCTAAGGGGACATAGGGCAGGACTGAGGGAGCATAGGGCAGTGAGATCTTAAGGCTAAGGGGACATAGGGCAAGACTGAGGGAGCATAGGGCAGTGAGATCTTAAGGCTAAGGGGACATAGGGCTGGGCTGAGGGAACATAGGGCAGTGAGATTTTAAGGCTAAGGGGACATAGGGCAGGGCTGAGGGAACATGGGGCAATGATATCTTAAGGCTAAGGGGACATAGGGCAGGGCTGAGGGAACATAGGACAGTGAGATCTTAAGGCTAAGGGGACATAGGGCTGGGCTGAGGGAACATAGGGCAGTGAGATTTTAAGGCTAAGGGGACATAGGGCAGGGCTGAGGGAACATGGGGCAATGAGATCTTAAGGCTAAGGGGACATAGGGCAGGGCTGAGGGAACATAGGACAGTGAGATCTTAAGGCTAAGGGGACATAGGGCAGGGCTGAGGGAACATAGGGCAGTGAGATCTTAAGGCTAAGGGGACATAGGGCAGGGCTGAGGGAGCATAGGGCAGTGAGATCTTAAGGCTAAGGGGACATAGGGCAGGGCTGAGGGAACATAGGGCAGTGAGATCTTAAGGCTAAGGGGACATAGGGCAGGGCTGAGGGAACATAGGGCAGTGAGATCTTAAGGCTAAGGGGACATAGGGCAGGGCTGAGGGAACATAGGGCAGTGAGATCTTAAGGCTAAGGGGACATAGGGCTGGGCTGTGGGAACAGAGAGCTGTGAGGACACTTTGCTGAGGAAACATTGGGCCAAGGGAACATTGGGCTTACTCCATCTGAGCATTCACCAAGTACATTGTTGCATAACAGCATGAGGCTCAACTACATACCTAGGGAATGTGCGCACAAGTAAATAATAATGTTTGACCACATAAAAAACTAACAAAAAAAACCCACTGTTGCATTATTTACAAACCCTGCAACAGCAATAAGCCAGTCATTGTTTCATACATCAAGAATCAAGAATCGCAGTTAATTTTGACTAGCTTGCATGCACTTCTGCAACTGGGCATTTTCAATACCCACCCCTTGTCAACCCACAGACAGAAATTAAAACTGTAGTACTGAGCTGTGACCAAAACTGTTGGGTGGGTTTAACATTGTTCTGCTGAGTGACACTAGTCAGTGCTTCTGTATGCATGATGTTTTTGATTGTGGTGCACCAGCAGATAACATGTCATTCAACAGTACATTACATCCAAACGGATTTAACACATTCAACATATCTTTTCAATAAAGAGTAATCTATGATTGCAGGAGTGCTCATAACACTTACAAATCAAAACATGATACAGTGAGCAGATTTGGCACATACACCTCACACCTGAATAATTCTTGTCTTGTATGTAATACTTACTTTTAAAAGCTTTAAAAAAAAAAATAATTGTAAAATACCAAGATCCAAACACATAGGTGGTTGAAAAGAATGCTAATTCAATATGACAATACAAAACAACTTGTATGCACGGAAGGGCTGATGCAGATTACTATCTTATGTATTACAACAAACAAACTTAAAAATATGCAAACAAATTTACTTTAAAACAGTATGTTTGAATCTTGTTTTAGAATGCTAGCAGTCATCCTTGTTTCAGATTTGTTTTCAATAATATACCAAGCTAAAGTGCTTAAATCTTTTCCTTTTTTTTTTCTTTAAAAAAAAAAAAAAAATCTATTCTTCCCTACACTACAGTGTTGAGTGTTAGCACAGTTACAAATAAACAGTGCATGAGTAATTAATAAATACAAACAAAATGAAAATGGAGGAGCATTCCATTTCCATAAAACAAATAAACATAGCAAGTAACTTGGTATTTTATGCCCGGTCAACCAGTATGGTTATATCAGGAAAACAAACAACAAAACTAAAACAAACAAACAAACAACAACAACAACAACAACAAAAACTTAAAAAAATAAAACAACAAGAAAACAGAAACAATAAAAATAATAATGTCATATTCAATTGTACTGACCAACAAATTGCAATCATATAGCATTCAAATGCAGTGGCTCAGAATCAAAATTATGCTCCTTCAAACTGATGATTAACTTTCAAAATGACTGGTTCATAATACAGTTGACACTGATATCTGTTTATTTAGCTTTAAATGAAAACATTTAAACTCCAACCAGTGACTTCACTAATTTGCTCCAACATTGCTTTGATACAGTTGACAGTCACATGTCTCCCCAGGCAACTGCTTTCCATGAAAATGATGGCTTTGCTGAGGATGTGCAAAATGCCAGTAGCTATTGTAAGGGAAAATTCATATAATTAATAACCTATTAGAGTACCCACAGAACCAACTACATTAGTAATCTGCATCTGCCATGCTGTGTATACAAGCTGAACTGTTAGTTTGATTAATCTGAGTGTTTATGTTTGGTGATTACAGGCCACCTGCCCAGCAGGTCCAGGACTTGCTGGTACAGCTTGCAGCTTTCCTCCCTCAATCTATATTTACAGGCTCCATGGCTGCTTGGTTGACAATGATTTGTTCACCTGGCTTACAGACACGTCAGCCCTAGGAACCCATAGCAGTCACAGTAGTCTGCCTGCAAGCAATCCTCCCAGTATCACTTGCACCAGCGTGACTAATGTATGTCTTACATTAATTCATTTAGCAATGCATATTGATTTCAATGAGCTGACTTCAGGCCTAATGAGCAGTGCATGGTGACTTGTAAATGTCAAGAGGTAATATCAAATTATTTTAAGGACCAGGCAGTGTGATTCTTCAAAGACTCACAAAAGAATACCACACACACACACTCTCTCTCTCTCTCTCTCTCTCTCTCCACACACACACACACACACACACACACACACACATGCACACACTGTGATTATTTTATTATGACATTGACAGGTGCCTATTTCTGTCAATTTACTTTTCCTTTGTATAGAACAAATCTGTTCTTTTTCCCATTCAGGGTATGAAAGAAACGACAGTTAATTGCACGTGGAAATGAAGCAGGTAACTGACTAGTGAACTGTGACCTATGATAAGGCAATCAATAGCTTGTTAAAAGCAGTCTGTCACAAGACTTTCCACGTGTGTCTCTGGCAGCGAAAGTACAAAATCAATGCTAACTTAAATATGACTTCCTTATACTGTACTCATCTCTCCCCCAACTACAGTTGTAGAAAACAGCTAGAGGTCAAACCACACCAATAATTCTTTCCACCTGAAGTTATTCTGTGTACTTTCAATGAATGTCTCAGTCACTTGTTTGGAAGCCAGTACCATGGAACAAGGTATTTCTAGCTTTATTGAAATCACATTTGTGTTATAATTCTATTTCTGTTAATTTTACAGCAAATATATATATATATATATAAAGTTTTCTTTTGCTTTAATGCCTTTCAGGAAGACACCTTTGAATGTTTCCTGGCATCATGGTTAAAAAAAGATTTTTATCAGTTATAATAAAGTGACATATAAAGAATAGATATATATTAATATTCAGACTAAGTTGTGTTTGCTGCAATTTACTCTATTTTCAACCACATAACAGTGTGTGTCAAAAACCTGATGTGTGATTCAGAGTTTACCTTGTGACTTGATCAGTTGATGGCCTGTGTTTTGCCCTGATATGGCCTTTGCAGCTGACTGAGCATTAAATATCATTACAATCTTCACTTGCCTTGCTCAGGCTTACACAACAAATGTTGTTCATAAAGTCAAAGGCAATATACTTTAGCATACACAACACATGTGCACATCATTGGTAAGGACACAAGAATGTGTTGAGCAACAAGATGACATCTGACATCAAAGCAGACTCACAGTTATGAACAGTAGGACATTAAGTCAGTTGTCAGGTACTGAGAATTAAGACAAGAGAAAGCACATATACAATGTGTACAAAAATGTAGTAGTGCAGATCCTAACCCATGCCACTGAATATTTTTTTGACCTAGAGTTTGACAGACACTAATTATAAGTTTAGAAGAACTAGCCTTCTCAAACCTCCTTTTGGCCTACAGGCAGAATGCAAGATCAAAACCTAAACCTAAAATGAAATGTTTTGTTTTACACTTAAAACTCCCCATTTATTTTATTTTGAATATTCAAACAGACTTCTGTCTACAACAATTATTAACAATAAAAACAATTATTGAATTATCAGGCCTATATCTAAAGATACAAAACATCATCTCTGCTTACATCACCCAATGAACAAGATGAAAGAAGCCATGGGTAGTTGTTAGGCCAGGTGTGACACTTAGTTATAAAAATGATAGTTATGGTGTTATCAAATGCTGATATTGCTAACCAGTGATTCTGTTAAAATGAAAATGTTCCATCTCTACTGGCAAAACAAAACAAACAACAACAACAATAACAACAAAATTACTTACGGAAGATCTGGGAAGCTGCCCATGGATTGGTGAAAAAGGCCAACATGGATTGGTGAAAAAAATGCTGACAGCTTTATACATATGTATGTATTATATAATGGTGGGAGATTCACATGTACTTTGTGTTTATGCTATGCTGACATTCTGCAGTCACAACTGATTCTACCTCAAACATGTGGAGTAGCTTGTGACAGCAACTTTATGCAGGTCTTTTCAACACTAATCCTAGCAGTTTGCAACAGATTACCTGTAATTTTATTCCCCCCAAAAAATGTCATAGGATTAAGAGGATATTTTTCTCCTGTTCTGAAAATCCTTATCTGGATGCTTTTTGGTAGGAGGGTTTGGTTTTGGTAGTTCCCTCAGCCCTACTAACAGATAAAAATATGCTGTGGCAAAAATTGTCAATATTTGCCCATCATGGTGACGGACAAAAATATGAGCTAGCAGAACCACTGCTAACCATTACAGAAGGCAGACAGATTCTAAATTGAAAATAAAATCAACATGGCATTTAAAATATATAAAAAGCAGTGTTTTTGTTGTTGTTTTGTTTTAGGTCAAAGTGTAGGGAAAAAACAAGCAAGTAATCCTTGGTTTTCAGTTTTGTTTGATATCTTCTAGGTTGGTTGGACTTAGAGAAAGGCCAGTTTTCTTGGACAAAATGAATAAATAATATTCTTTTGCAAGCAAATGTCTCCTAGAACGAGTAAAAGCCTATGGACAAAACTCACCAGAATGTTGTTGTGTCAGTGTGGTTGTGTATGAATTTACCCTGATGTAACTGTCATGGTTGACTGAACATACAAAACGAAGTTCCTTTCTATATGATTCTATGAATGTGTAACATAATAAGAAGAATAAGGAATTTAAATTGTGTTTTCAATGACTCAAAGCACTTTACAACTTAATTTTAAAAGAAAAGTATGCCATGCATAAATAATTACACCCCCCCCCCCCCCCCCCCCCCCCCACCCACCCACCCACATGTGCAGAGAATAATTTGTGCATGCACACACACACACACTCATAGGCTTATGTAGGTGCATGTACAATGTCAATTAGTCAGTAACTGGATTTTACACACACACATGCATAATGACATATGTATCCAAATTAAATCATCTGTATTATTTACAAATGTATACATGTGTTTGTTACTTTGTGTCTGTTCTCTAAAAGTTCAAGTTTCTCATGTTCATGTATAATATATTATTATGTTTTACAGCTTTATTTTGCCCTATCTTCATTGGCAATTTTTATCACAGAAGGTGCAGGAATCCACTTTCCCTCTCTCTCTAACATACATTATGTCCACACACATGTACACATACACTGGCTAACTCCATTTAGACAGTGCCCAGTGGGGTGATAATTCACTGGGGCAAGGATCTCACTAATGCACAAGTGTGTCCAACACACACACACACACACACACACACACACACACACACACACACATATATATTTATTTGTTTATATTAGACTATAGAGCTGAAAAGGCAATGGTCTCTGGGGTCGCAAACGCTTTTTAGAACTTTCATACAGCAAATCGCCAAATGCAGTGTCTTGAAAAAATGCATACAATGCTTATCTAATGCCTCTTGCTCCTACTGCAGAATTCTGTGCAACTGCATGCCCAGTGAATAACAGCACTACTTTCAGTATCCTGAAGCTTGGGAACAGATGGTAATCAACATTTTTTACTGGTGCCAGGTTAAATCTTGGCCATTTGTTGGTATTTGCAGATTCCTGGCTGGTTTGTTTACCTTCTTGAATAGGCAGCCTATTGCCAGTGGCTCAAGTAGTGGAAGGAACTAGTTTAGAACTATACAACAATGGAAAAAAAAACCACCCAAAAACAAGTTAGAGTGTTTTGCATTGTCTTTCTGCATTATGCTGAGCTGTGAAATGTAATCCACATGCAAATGAAATCAGGAAACTAGTGAATTACTAATGCATCTGGACACTGATGTAGACAGTGACCACTAACCTCATTCGATGTCACCCACCCATTAAACAGAGTGGAGAGGGCTATGCAGCTGTGTGCTAACAGCATCCAAGAGTGGGTATCTGAGATGGGCTTCAAGTTCTCCACCTCCAAGACAGTCTGCATCCACTTTCATCAACAGTATGTTTTTTCCCCAGACCCTTACAGCCTTCTGGGAAAAACATCTTTAAAAGTAGTCACAGAAGCAAAATTCCTTGGTCTCATTTTTGACACCAAACTCACTTTTAAAAATCATGTGCAATATCTTAAATCTTCCCATCAGAAAGCTCTGGATATTCTGGGAGTAGTGGGACATACTGATTGGGGAGATGATCGTATCATCCTGCTATGCTTGTACCATGTGTTAGTCTGCTCCAAATTGGATAACGGATGCACTATGTATAGACTAGACCATCGGTCAATTCTAAAGCAATTGGGCTTGCGTATTGCATTAGGGTTTATTCGCACATCTCCTGCCCAAAGCCTCTACCTGGAGGTATATGAACCATCCTTAGCTTCTCGCCATCTAAAACTTTCTTTAAACTATGTTCTTAAACTCAAATCTTTGCCAGAAAACCCAGCCTACATTTGCATTTTTGAACCCGAAACGGCCAAATTATTTCAAGAATTAATATAAAAAATTCCACCTCTTGGCATCCATATTGTACCTCACTTGGAAAAATCCGAAATTAATCTAAACCCAATTGATGATGCTTCCTCTGTAGACATCGCCCCTTGGACGCTTTCTATTCCTACAGATCGCTTTGATTTAACCAAATTTAAAAAAGATACAACCAACCTGGAAACATACAAACAGTTTTATTTGTAACTTATTTGAGAATATCCTTCGTCAGATTTTTTTTCTCACAGATGGTTCTAAAACAGAGGCAGGAGTCGCTGTGGTGGCTGTCTCTGCAAAATGTTCCAAGAAACCTTTTACTTGCCACCTTCCGGACAACAGCTCCATATACAGTGTTACACTGTGGAATTACGAACTGTTATTTTTTTGCTCTAAAACATGTTTATTATTCTAAAGAAAAATCATTTTTAATACTGTCTGATTGACTTTCATCACAAAAAGCTATATTTAACCTAAAGTATGAACATCCTGTCTTGGTACAGATTCTAGAACTATATATATATGGATTTGACAAAGAGGGGAAGGAGACTGTCTTTATCTGGGTCCCTGGCCATGTGGGCATTAGGGCTAATTTGGCTGCAGACTCTGCAGCTAAAGATGCCCTTGTTGGCGACATCTCAGTTGAGCTCATCCCATTCTCAGACTTAAAATCATGTGCAAATAAATATATATTAAAATTGTGGCAGTCTGAGTGGGATGAGTTCCCAGGAAATAAATTACATAAAATATTTCCAGTTTTAAAAGAGTGCGTTGTTTGTCCTTGAACAAACAGAAAAGATGAAACTGTGATACCCCAATTGCACATTGGCCATTCTTTTATTACTCATTCCCTTTTACTGAAGGGTGAGGAACTGCCAATGTGTATCGGATGTGATGAACTTTTAACTAATGAACATATTTTACTTACTTGTTCAGATCTTATTGAAATAAGAGAGAGACACTTCACAGCTCAATCACTGCATGTGTTGTTTCAGGAGATTTCACCTGAGAAGATTTTAAACTTTAAAAGAAATCAATATTTCAGAAAAATTAAAACTTTGGATTATATTTGTGTATTACTTCCCTTTTAAGTATGGTTTTAAAATTGTACATATACCAGTTTTAACACATATATACACTTTAAAAAAGTAATATATGATGACAAAATGTGGATTGCCCTGATATAAGTTTTATATCCGCACTGGCTGACTGGGCGTAAAACACCAATTTATTTACTTACCCACCCTGGCCTGGCAGCTGTCACTGTATCAAATGCAATATTTTCTAACAACCAACTTCACACCTTGTGATCAGAGAGACAAGAGACTGAGTGAGAGAGACTGCTTAAAGCCTTCAGTTAAAATGTATTCTGTCATGAATACAGATCTGGCCTTTTTGTGTACACATCTAGTAAATGCAAGAGGTTTGACTTTGAGCAAGACAAGTGTGGCATTAAAAGTGTGGTTTTTCTGTGTATTTGCAACCCATAGGTCTGTTTGGGTGATGCCGGATGGTCTGTTGGGGTGATGCCGGATGGTCTGTTGGGGTGATGCCCAGCAGGGCAATGGTCTGATTTTTCAGTGTATAATTACGCACTATTTGTGTAAATGTGTATGTGTGTTACTGTGTGTGTACATGATAATTGATATATTGTGTGTATACATCTGATAGCTCAGGGTTCACATTAACTGGTAATTTCTGGGTGTTTTGCAGTTAAGATCAGCATATTTTATATATATATATAAAAATTAACAATCAGTCAGACGTACCAGCTGTTATTTTGTTTGACCAGTTCTCAGAAGAAAAAAAGAAGAAAAAATACAGCAGAGAGAAGAGAGAGAGAGAGAGAGAGAGAGAGAGAGAGAGAGAGACAGAGACAGACAGACAGACAGACAGACAGACAGACAGACACTGAGACAGGCAGAGACAGAGGGAGAGTATGTGTGTGATGTGTTTATTCTACTTCTAGATGTAGGGAGCAGGGTGGTTGCTAGTAGTACTTAGCAGAGCTCTAGCACCAGTAGTTGTAGTAGTACAGACAGCAGTGTATCTGACAGGTTACAGTGATTGACCAGTTTCCACAATCAATCAACCACTTTCACCACATTATAGATTTCACACTGGTTTAAAAAAAATTGTCGCACGATCATTGTAATTGACCATCGCCCCAAAAGACCATACATCGCTCCATTGCACATCACACCAACAGACCATCACCCCACCAAGCATTGCCTCAATCATCAATGGATTCAGCCCATTGGTAGCCTCAATGAGATGACACCATTATCACAATCATTACCAAAAATTACTAATAGTATCAGTGCTCATCATGTGCATGGCCATAGCCGAGTTCAACATGACTAGACATCAACTGAAGAGCATACACTTAGGATTTAACCCCCCCCCCCACCCTCACCTGCAAAAAACTCACACCAAAACAGTAAACTGGGGAGCTTTTTGTCTGTGCCGGCCCAGTTATGCCAGAGAGCATATTATATACCAGGGGGAATAATTACTTCTCCATCAAGTAATATCCACGATCAGTTGATGCGACAATGGTCATCATTACTGATAGTTTTAGTTTTTCGGAAAGCTTTCGTCCTCTGTGTGTGTGTGTGTGTGTGTGTGTGTGTGTGTGTGTGTGTGTGTGTGTGTGTGTGTGTACCGTGTAATGGCATTCTAAAATGTTAAACTCTCAAGAAACTTTTAGAAAGTGCAATTTTAGACACTAAAATAATTACCCATGACCCTGTTACAAGAATATGGATTAACTCTTCCAGAGTGCCTGCCTGATGACGACTGTGTGTGTGTTTGGTTATCAAAATTACTGTAAAAATACTTGTCGGTATACTTACAAGTACCAAGCAAGGGAGATAACTCCAGTAGTCAGAGAACAGGTAAAAAAGGGAGAAATAATTAGTTGGAAAGCATAGATGATTTGCAACAATTAGAAGTCCTTGTATTTTCATCAGATTATAATGAATATACTAACTGTGTAAGTTGTTTAAGTATCTGTGTTCTCATTATATGTTTCCTTAGTTGATAGTCTTGAGACGTTAAAGAGGATTTAACTGATTTTATGTAATAACTAAGGAAAACTCCCTAAGATGGCAGAAACACGAGCTGAACAATGACTGTCCGTCTCAACTTTCAAGCTGCACGTGATAAGCATTTGTCGATACCGTAGACATGAGCAACAACAGAGGGTTTCAGAGGCCAATGGCACATGGGGTATGCTATTCTTGGCGATTTTGAACGCACACATTTTATTATAAGAGTAGTTCTTGGGAGTCGGAAGATTAATTGAGATTTCATGCTTTAAAAAAAAAGATTTTGATTATACCTACTAAATGATATAATCTATCTGTACATGTATACAGTTGTAGGGATTGACATAGGTCTGGGACCTTTTACTGCTTTAACGCCCTGTCTTATGTAGTCACTGAATTTGTTATTGGTGAACTTATATAAATATTAGTATACAATATTGTTGTATTAATATTATTATAAAATTTATGCATGCTATAAAAAGTAAAATTTTCTGTCAAGTTTAATCCTAAAGAAACTTGTTTACAAATTTCTGTGGTCTCTCTGACTCTGAGACAGTGAGGGTGAGACCGTCAGAACCGGCTAGACCGGCATATGCAGGTTTTTAATTGGTAAATGTTTCCTTTGTACAAATTGTAGTTGTAAGTTGTACCGATAAAAAATAAAGTCACCAGTACCACATACCAGCTGAAACTGAGTACTTTGTGTTACTTGCTAGAGATATTCTGTACCCTGGATCCAGAAGCAAGTGGCACTGGAAGCTCCAGCTAAATAAGCGCTTCCAAGTTCCAGTGTTGATCAGCACCAGACGCTGTATAGTGTATCCCTGTATGCGTCACATGCTAGTTCTAAGCAAAGCAAAATGACTACAAACTTTCACAGCCAGCACCCCCCCCCCCCTCCTGAATGGACAGGTCCCAAAGTATGAGTGCTAACTGCAAGATACTGTCCAGACCATTCCATTTCTTTTTGGATAAATCAGTTTTGTCATGCAATTTTCCCCACTCCACTTTCATTCTAGATCTAACTGCATCAGTTCAGTATGGCACAATGAATCATACAGATTACAGTCATTTTGCGCCAACTGAATCATCCTGTATTAATAACTATTATCCACTTCAAACAAAGAAACTGTTGAAATGGCTGAGAAAACCCATCAAACCACCAGCTATTAGTATTACACTTCACAGTATTAGACTATTACTATTACTAGTATTAGTATTATGATTATGCTACTATTAAGCAACAGAAGATAAAGGAGTGCAACAACGCTTGGATGACAATTTTTTTTTGTGGCACAGGCATGAAGACAATGTTGATTGACACTGGGAAGTCTGGCATCTCAGTGCAACCTCCATTTTGCAGACCCTGTTGTGCCAGGGTGGAGAATGGCATAGGGAACAAACATTATTTTACCAAGAGGAAGAAATGTGACCTCTGTTATGGGGGGGGGGGGGGGGGGGGGGGGGGGGGCAGCAGTGGAAACCTGGGCATATTATTAGGCCTAGGTAATGTTAACTGTACTGGCTAACTGAGGGTTGGTACTGGAATTATTGTTTATTGCCAGTACCATGTACCAAATATCTCAATAGTCCAGTCTCAGTCTGTCCAGGTCTTTGAATTTATTTATATTCAATTTAAATGGTTGGTGCTGGCTGCTGCATGTTTGTTCTACTTCCACTGTTCTACTAAGACTAAGAGGAAGAGCATAGTTATCAATTATATGTATATTTTATATATGGCTCTATTACTGTACAGGAGTCACACTGCCTTTTAGTAGGTAGTCCAAAGTGCTCTCGGCTGCGTTCCGCTTAACTAAGTTGGTCTAGTTTTAGCAATTTTCATTGACGGATTTCTTGTGTGTTTTTGGTCCAATATCAGTCAAAATTACTGTTGAGAAAAGCTTCATGTCTCGTCTTCCTAACTGTGTTGTTATGTTTATTATGCTTTGAAAAAGAGTGTGAAAATTCACCCCAATCTCGGTACCCCTAAGCGCTGCCTTCTGTCAGTGATGCTCATAGGCTGCAAACACTGCTCTCTGTAAGCAGTTTTCAGATGCGGAGTGTTGGACGTACGTTAGTCCAGCCATAATGAAATATATATCAATCAAAAGTGCTGTTGCTAAGCTTTCTTTCCATAACCATGATGGCTGCCTTCGACAAGCAGAAGTCCTGAATAAAGTTGTTTGAAATGTGTTTAATGGATTTTGTACTATTTTTAGACCACAGACACTCTCCTAAAAAATATCAGCAGAAAGATCAATCTTTCTTCTTCAAAGTTATACTAAAATAAGAGTTAAAAACTATTCATATGTCCAACACTCAGCCGCCGAAACGTGATAACAAAGAGATTTTATTACCACAGCCGCACGGTCAGCCATGGCCGCTGAGGCGACCGCATAAGCGATCGTGCGTGCCAAGTTGGTGGATTCTCCACTATCAGAGTGTTCTACGTTGCGTGTAAACGATCTTGTTGATGAGTAAAATTATTAATCTTTTTCTTGAAAGCCAGATTAAGCTGTCAAACGAATGCTTTTGTCAGTAAAAATGAAAAATGAAGCAGTCTGTGAACGATCGCAAACACGGGTGAGAGCTGGTTTGGGTGTTGATGGGATGATCGACAAATTTATTTATAAACAGCAATTTTAGCAAACTTTTCTACTAATGACAGTCTAGGAGAGGCGTTATTGGTAACATCCAAGGAGACAGTCGGAAATTCCTGGGACATTTCAAGTGCCATTTTGGGCCACAAATATTATCAGAATCACTCAAACAGATCTAGCCAATGAAGCCAACATTTGCAACAAAAGTGACTGATTCAGTCTGTAAATGGATGAGTGGATCTATTGTTTTACTGACATCAGCACTCGGGAAGCATGCACTGTTACTCAGAAATTAGATCTAGATCAAGTGTCTGAAAGGAGCATAGGTATACTGAAGTACACATATATGATTACACTCACTTTCTGTTGCAAATTTTGGGTTTATTCATTTCATATATACCTGCAAAAAGAAGACATAGCCGAGACTGCTGTGCACTTTGTTTTGAAATGGGGGTTTGAAGTCAATCCATTTAGCAACAGTTTCAGGATGCTGGAGACAGAGGATTTGGGGGACATCGCTTCCGCACATATGCCCTTGAAACGGGGCCTGTAAGGTGATGCAAGGTCACCCTGAAAAAAATGGACTTTTAAATTATTTTCTGTGATCAATCAGAAAAGTATGGCATCATGCAGAGTTCTTAACTGTGGTTATTTTGGTACAAAAGGTAAGGTGATACAAGTAGAAGAGGAGTTATGTTTTTTTTACCATTTTTAAGATTGACGGATGGCCTTTTTTTATGAATATAGCAAGTTTGATGTGAAATATCTGGAAGAATAATCAAAATGAATATCTACAAAAAAATTGGGCCTATTATTTGTACTGTGGAGAATGAGATTCCTAAATATTAGACAGGTTATATATGCAAAATAGCTTCCAGATGGGACCTTAAATCTCAACTTGAGAAAGCATATATGTATATTTGAGAAAAGGTTTCCAGTTTGTGTTTTACCCACTTCTTACGACTGTTTTTAAAAAATCTGAATACGTATAAGTTTTTAACATGGACATATTTTTAACAGATATTGTGTATCAACAAAATGTGTAATGCCCTGAGATAACTGTAATGGTTGACTGGGCGTAAAACACCAAATTACTTACTTACCTTAAATCTCAGGACTTCTCTAATTTGCATTTTGTGGGCAAATTGGGCCAAAATATTAAATATTTAAAAAATCATAACTTCGGAACTACTCAAGTGATCAACATAAAATTGGTATCACTGAAATCAGATTAAAAAAAAGATCTATACAAATATATAAAGTCTGATAATCAATTATTGATTTTCAAAATCACTTTGGACTACCTACGTTTAGAGATTTGTGTCACCCGACACGGAACGTTACATATTTTGTGTCAATGGCACGAAAAATGCGTACTGTTTAATCTAGCATTAATGCACATTACAAAGCCAAAATGATGAAGTAACCTGATTGTAGCTCACGGTCTATAACGTGAGCAGACAAAAATAGTAAAAAGAAGGTCTATCCGTGCACAAAAAATGTGGTAACATTCAGTAAATTTACCGGTCACAGAAAAAGTTTGAGTAGCTCGGAACATCTTACACGGCATCATTTTCAAGGAAGCACTGCAGCAGACGATGTCGGTAAACCCAGTTCTCGTCTACCTTGGGATTTAGTAATGAGATGAAGTTGAGACTGCTGCCATTTTCTCTCATTCGTGTTTGGTGTTGACACATGTTTTGTTTTCGATTTTGTAGTCTTCTACCTTTGAGTAAATTCTGATAATATTACACACTGACAAAGTAGGCATACTGCTTGGTTCCTAATTCCATATCTGGGATCATGTCCTCCGTCAACTGACCGGAAAATATCACTGATCAGTTCGGCAAAATGTCTGGCCAGTCTGATACGGGAACCAATCTTCTTCCAGATCTATATGGGTTCATAAGGAATTTGGTTTCAAATTAATCATTTTATTTTTTCGGAAAAGTATGCAAATTTTATTCACAAACAGGGCGCTGCTGACAATAAGGCACATGGATAAGATTTTAGTGAAAAAAAATCACCGTTGCCTAATAGTCCAAAAATTACGGTAGCTTACGGGGAGTTACGCGTTTATTTCGCTGTCCAGATTCCGCCCTTCATTGACTGGACTTGAACGGCTGAGATGACACTGAGTTTGCAAGTAGATCTAGTGCTGAGTGACGCGGCATCCACCAGTAAGGCATAACTTGTTTAATCGGTGTTGACATTTTGCATACGGTGACGCAGCGATGTGGCTAAAATGCGTACGGCACCCGAAAAATGCAACATTTACGCAAAATTTTGCAATGAGCGCGACCCCTGCTGTATTAGTTTTTAATTATGTGATTACATTTTGTATACTAAATTTAATTTAAAAATAAACAAATTGTGTGTAATCAAAACTACATTCATGCATTCAGGTTACACAACACAAAAGTCAACTGTGCAATAGAAGAGAAAATGAAAATAGAAAGTGTAAAGCCAGTTCTTAATTGGGCGAACATTTACTTCCCTGAACATAGTTCGGAGTATCCATTGAACTTTCATTTGTTTCTTAATTGAGCTCATAGTTTGCCGAACATGGTTCAGACAGTTCAGCAAACTATACTTCGTTCTTAACTGGCTTATAATGAGATGCAAGCTTTAACCCAAACATGCGACAGAAGCACAGCAGACAGCGTGATCCAAAATGTAGGCTAACATCAAGTCGTCAAGTCAATATATTTTAATCATCCCTCACAGGGTAGTTGATAATAATAATAATGTAATTTATCATGTGCTCATCAATGCCCTGAGCACTCACATGATACATATTAACCTAAATATAATATTCTATACACATGTAGAGCATAGTCCTACCAAAATAATTTACATAAAGTATTATTTATACAAAAAACAAACAAAAATGCACTACAAACACACGCATGCACGCATGCATGCACGCATCCCCCCACCCACACACACACACACAATGACTGTAGCAGAAACTGGGTACTGATATTAGTTGGGATGGAAATACTGGGAGAAGAGGAATTCAACTAACTACTAAATCATTCAGGGTCCCAGAGACAAGGTTGCGCCTCCCACAAGTCAACAAATAAGCAAATTCCCTCCAAAGTGAGTGAAGTACCTAGCGATACCGTCATCCATTTTTTTTCTTCCTCATCCACAGGAGAGCTCTCCGCTTTCAGCCAGTCAGATGCAAGGTTCGTCGAATAGGGCAAATATTCCCAGAACATGTTAAGCAAAGCTTTTTGGACCCCGAATATAGCTCCATCGCATTTGGACTATAAGCAAAAGTTTGCCCAATTAAGAACCAACTATATTCACTGAATACTCCCAACTATGTTGGGAATGGGTTAAAGGAAAAAGGTGCAGCTCACCAGCTGAGGCAGTTTAATCAACAGAATCACATTGTTAGCACAACTATTAGGGGTCACGCTCATTGCAATATTTTGCATAAATATTGCATTTTTCGAGTGCCATACACATTTTAGCCACATGTTGCTTCGGCATATAATATATATTATATATATGCAAAATTACTGAGCAGCAATTCAACAAGTTATGGCTCACTTGTGGCTGCCACATCAGTCAACACTTGCAAACTTAGTGTCATTTCTGCCCTGCACTCCTCTCCAGCATGCATTGCAAGTCCAGTCAGTGAAGGGTAGAATCTGGACAATGATGAAATAAACACATAAGTGACCATAGTTTTCAGACTAAAAGGTGACACCCCACAATGAACCTGTATCTGAAGAAGAATTGGTCTCTGTATCAGATTGACCAGAATATGCCTCTACCTTGCCAAACTGATCAGTGATATTTTCCAGTCAGTTGACAGAGGACATGATCCCAGAAATGGAATTGGGAACAACCCAAAAAGGCCTAGTCATACTGTCTGTGTATAGCAGTATTTACTCAAAGGTGGAAGATTAAGAAATTGAAAGCAAAATGCACGTGGACAGTATGACACTGAATACAAATAAGCAAAAATGGCGACAGCCATGATTTTGTTTATCTTCATGTCATTACCAAGTCCTGCAGTAGACAAGGACTGAGTTAGAAGACATACCATATGCTCCACTGTTTATCTTCAGAAAATGATGCTGTGTACAATGTTCCAATCTAGTCAAACTATTTGTGAATGGCAAATTCACTGAACATTTCTACTTTCCCATATATATGGCATTTTTCTTAATGTGTTTGATGCATGTGTCCATCAGGTTTTGCTTGTCGACTGTGACATCACCAATGATGCTTATATTCAGGAGCACCTTTTCTATGAGCCTAATTTCAGGGGTTGCAACCACTGACATTTTTTGTTCACGAATGGACTTTCTTTTTACTATTTTCGTCTGCTCACTTTCAGATTGTGAGTACAGCTACAGTCAAGTTACTCCATCATTTTGGCTTTGTGTGCAAATTCTAGGTTATGCTGAATGCCTTTTTTCATACCACTAATGCAAAATATGTAATGTCTTGCATCAGTTGACACAAATCACTAAAAGACAGCACAACCCCTGGTTATTGAGTATTACTTCCATAGCACTAGCAGTCACAACAAGACATTTTGTCTTCCTCTGCTTTTCCTTGACTGACAGATCAATTCGTCTCTCTCACACACGCACGCACGCACGCATGCACGCGCGCGCACACACACAAACAAAACATTACAAAAACTGGTACACTCCTAAAACACTGAACTACAAGTCTTACTTTTTGCTATTCTGAATTCAGTGTCTGCTGAATTTTGGTTCACTGGTTGAGTAAGCACATCAGCTGATTCTTCAGTGTGCTTTTGCATTCAGTTTGGCATGCCTTTAGTTCCATTGTGATAAACATAGAAAAATTAGAACATTCACATTCACAAGTTACAAGGTACAGTTTGCATGACTGGATAAAGTGAAAGGCAATGTTCAGCCAGTCAACATAGACAAGATATTTTAGTCACTGATTCATAACACATTTGATGCCACATATAATGCTTGCTGTTTGTTCCACTGCAGTTTCAAAAATGTGTTGCATTGTTTACATTAGAATGTTTGTCTGGGTAAAAAATCAGTGGTTGTCATTACCCACTAGACAGAGTTTAAGGGGTATTTTCATTCCTGACTGTGCAAATTTTAATGCATAATTTTGCATACAGAGTGATAGTCTAAAGGGTGACATTATTGATTAAGGTCCTATTGCGTGAATACACAGAGTTTTTTTGTTGTTTTTTTAGCCCTGGGAAGGGCTCAGAAGAACTCAAAAGTGTCCAGTGGTCTTCGCAAACCCATTCCACTGGTATTTACACTGTTTCTGTCTTGAGTAAGACCAGTAAGGCCACAAGCCACTGTCAGTGCTAACACTTTTGCCAACAGACTACAGTGTTTCCGTCTCACTGAAAAAAGTTTGCAGTCTTAATTATTCAACATTTTATTGTTTCATTTTTACTCAGTGTCAAACTAAATGGGAACTCTTACTAGTTTCATTCTCATGATCTTTCATTTGTATGGGTTATCCAATTTAGTGCTTTCATTTACTTTTGGACATTTTGTTTTACTAGTTTTAGTTTTACTAAAAATATTTAGTGGTTTTAGTCCTTTTACTGTCAAGTTTAAGAAATCTGAAGATTAGCACAACTAAGATCAGGTGACCAGGTGTTCACTTACTTGATCCTTCGTGCATCTCATCCTCAAATATTATATATGCCAGTGTGGTGTGGTGTCCATACAACAAAAAGGACATCAACAAGATTAAAAAGGTACGATGCAGAACAGCAAGTTTCACTTTAAACCAACACACACACACAAACAAACAAGAAGAAGCAGAAAAAAACATCCAGTGTCAAACTTCAAAGAGATGCTGGTGGAGCTTAAATTGCCTGCCCTGCAAGACTGGAGGAAAGCAGCCAGAATAACCATGGTACAAAAGATCACAGCAAAAGTACCAAGTGATGATGTGCAGCAACTACCTACCACTGTACCAGCCAGGGCCTGCTGAAGAGGACAGAAGAAGTTTCACTTCAAACAGATCACTTGTAGAACAGACTACAGAAACTACAGCTTTCCCCCCAAGACCATCAGGGACTGAAACAACTTGTCTCTGCCCCCCCTCCCTCTGACTTGACAGTGCCAGCCCAAGACCTGCCCTAGGAGTCAGGCAGTTAGTCTTACATCACTCAAGAGCCTGCCCATGACAAATAGACTAACACTAGTAACAGCTAGTTCTTTTTTCTTTTCTTTTTCCACAACCCTCCAAAGTGGCAGAATCAATGATCTAGACATTTTTCAAACCAGTGTGAGACAGGTTTTGCTAATTTCCAGTATTTTTGCTGGTTAAGATCAGCATATATATATATATATATATATTGGGGAAGGGGTGGGGAGGGGGATCAGCAGTCACTGAATCAGTCAGATGTACTGGCTATTATTTTGTTTGACCGATCTCTCTCTCTCTCACACACACACACGCATGCACGCACGCACGTGCGCATGCACACACACAGTCACTGAATCAGTCAGATGTACTGGCTATTATTTTGTTTGACCGATCTCTCTCTCTCTCTCTCTCTCTCTCTCTCTCTCTCTCTCTCTCTCTCTCTCTCTCTCTCACGCACACACGCATGCACGTGCGCATGCACGCACACACACACCAATGACAACAACAACGAAGCACAGTGAGAGAGTGCACATATGGCATGGAACTAGAAGTGTGTGTGTGAGAGAGAGAGACAAACAAACAGCAACTCAGCAAGTGTGTAGTGTGTGTGTATTATGTTGTGTGCAGGTGTATGTATTTTATGTGTGTTCACTGTTCAAGACAGGGAGGGGAGCAAAGGGTTTGTTTGTAGAGCTATGGTAGTAATATAGACTGTTGTGTTTCTGATCAGACTGACTGGTTTCTGTGAACCACTTTTGCCACCTTATTGATATAATATATTTTACATGTCAAACTGGTCTGAAAAATGTCTAGCACTATCAGAATTAAAACATTTTGGTAGCAGTCTGACTTTGCTGAAGTGAAGAAGGCATTGTGATTAAGAAATTGACAGAATAAGTTTTATGTGAGGATTTCAAAATACTCTTTCACACTTGTAAACTTGTACATTATATGTTTGTTAGAATTAAATGTTATTGTTGTCATCTCATGATTAACTGGGTGGTAAATCTGAAAATCTATCATTTTTGTTTCTGTAAGTACTAGGTTGGTGTAATAATATTCAGTAACAGTGTAAGGCTCCATGCTATTGTTAACACTTTACAGTAATAGTATACTCTTACTAACACCTGTCCTCCTTTTTCTATAGCACATGCTGACACAGAGTGATTGAGAGCAGTGTGGTTAGCCACTGAATACATGCATGCATTAGAAAATCTATAAATTTAGTGTAATTAGTATTACTATTAAGTATTATTATGTGTGATATTAATTAATGACTGTTATTAATTTCAGGATGTGTACTTGAGAGAGGGGAGCACTGCAGAAGGCAGAAAGGAATGCTTCAGTCAATTTGTTTTGTATTTAATTTAGGTTGTCTCAAGCTGATTGTAGAGTTACAAATTCCTGGTACTGAATGTTTATCACATTTTACTTAAAATTTAATGGTTAAAATCCAGTGGGCTTTTCACAAAATCGCGGAGTAATGAATATAGCAGAACATTGACCAGGCTATGTTGGCATGGCCCCTTGGGTCAGATTGACTTTGGCCTTGCATTGACTTGCTGTACATTTATTTTATCATACAATCTGTGTGCAGGGTATACATCCAAGGGGTGGTCCAAATCAGGGTGGCATAAGCCCCTGTGGTCCACCCCACTACCCGCAACAGGTGAGGATGGGGAGTGGCCAGGGCATTCATGGAGGGAGCATGGTGGGAATGCAACAAGGTATCAGCCACAATCTGAGCCCGGCCAGCAGAGTACAGCCCCACTTGGCCGTTGCTGCAGTTGCAGCAGCCAGTATTAACGCTAACCAGAAAGGGGGTGTCCGATTCAGTCATCCCCATCAACTCCTGCAACAACGCAGCTTGATGGCTCCTGCCAGTGGAATGATGCCAGGCCATCTTCAGCAACAACAACAGCTTCAACTTCAGATGCAACAACATCTACAGAAACAACTTCAGCAAACCCCACAGCATCAACATCATCAGCAACAACATAGACCTCTTGGCCTGCCACACATTATGACGCCCAGAAGTACAGGCTTGAGCAATCCCAGGTTTGCTCCGAACAACAGAATGCCTCGACCAGGTCCTAGCAATGGACTATCTCATCGACCACCATTTCCATGGCAACACTTTGATGGCCCTGTTCCTGGTCAAAGCCCACCATTCAGAAACTACCGACCTCCGTTTAAAGATAAAAAAGGTCTTGATGAAAGAGGTTCACAGGAATGGACCAGAAATCAGCCAATGAATGCAGGACCCAGGTTTCCGATAAACTCACAACATTTTAGCCAGGGCAGTAAAGATGACAAGTTCTCTTTGCAAAAAGAGGGTAGTTCAAAGATGGGCAATCCTGATCAAGAAAACAATAGGAAGTGCAGAATAAGCCCTGACAGGCGGACTAGCTACTCATTTGACGGTTCCTACATTTCAGACTCTCTGTCAAGCAGGACTGACACAGACTCTAGTTCCAGAGGCACCCCAGTGTCATGGGAGTCTCAGGGTCACAGTCAGAGAAAACGACAAGCCACAAACACAGACAGGGGCTACAGCCACAGATCCAGCAGCTCACAGTACACCAGAGACAAGCGAGACTGCAGCTATGCCAGTGATTCTGCTAGCTCCAGGGACTTGTGGGATAGTGAGCTAGAAGAAGACAAAACATCACTTGAACACAGCCCTTATGATGGCAAATGCTACAGGAAAGACAAGTGTTCAGATTTGAGGAGGTCCCGGGAGGAGTTCAGTAGACTGCCAGCTAAGGGCAACAAGTCCGAGGCCCCCCAAGCTGAAGGCTTTGATGAGAGAGGGAGAGGGGGCTGGAAGAGACGACGGGAGGAATATCAAGATTCTGACTTTGACATGGACTGGGATGATAGGTGAGTACAACCTAAGATTACATACTGTCCAGTAGATAATTACTAACTTGTAGCACACTGTTGCTACAGATATAGCAACAACAAATAAGGGTGTTAATTAGCACTCAACAGACATCACACCAACACAGGTATAGTGAATAAAGATCAACATGAAGTAACACAGCAAGTTACTATAGGTATTGCAAATAAAGATAAAGTAGCACAGCAAGTTGCTTACAGGTATTGGGTGGTTCAGGTGGGGCTGTTAACTACCTTGACATTTTCCCGGCATCGCTTAAGTCCCTTGGCTGCTTTTACTTCCGGTGCATACTTTCTTCACAATGGAAGGCAGTGACAGTGAATTTGCGAATTTTACACTGCCAATTTTAAAGGCATTTCTGGAGGCCCGTAGTCAGAATGTGTCTGGCAACAAGCAATAACTTGTTGCTCGTGCTATAGGATGCCCCAAAACACATTTTTTCCATGAACTCGCGATCTTCTGGACAACCAAAAAATGACGCAAAGACACTTTTTTCCCACCCTCCATCCCCTTTCCCCAATAATTTTTGCAACTGCAGTAGTGGTGGCTTTTGTGCTGCTTCGCAATTCTAGGTTTAACTTCCATTGTTATACACAGTGTGAAGCAATGCCTACTCAGAAATTGGCCTGGAAGTGACACTGCAACCTCTCATGACTTCTTGTGCGAAAGATTACAAAGGGCATTCACTCATGCAAACCAGCTTCACTGAACCACCCAATAGCAAATAAAGATGAAGTAACAATGCAGGTCTGCCTATTCCACTGAATATAACTTATAACAATATAAGTAGTGTTTGATATTAGATAAACTTTGTTGTGTTTTGCCTTGGGTCAACACAATCAACTAAGCGTTAAATTTAAAGTAAAAATCATTTATCTGTAGATCTCTTCATTGGATACAAACATGCAGTTTAGGCATACAAATATGTTATACATGTATGCAAAGTCTTTTTTGTTTTGTTGTCATATAAACTAATAAAGTGTGTTTAAATCCAGTGGTGATGGAGGGGTTGAAGTGGCTGAGGGGTTGTCACTCTGACTGGCTACTGTTTTAGCACAGTGGCAGTCTTAATAATAATAATAATGGATACTTAGAGCACCTAACCCACACAGGTCTTGGCTTTGATCTTTGCTTTACCTGCTCTCAGTGCTGTACTTTATCCTCTTGTTAGGCACAGATACTGGACTAAATCATGCCTGTACCTCGGATGATAAAAATTAAAAGCTTCTTAGACCCATGCACTTTTTTTTGGTCTGCAGTGCTTACCAGGGATTGCACTAGGTTTTCTTAAAACTGCGTATGGTATATGCAAATGTGTAGAAAAAGCATGTATGGGTCAGTCATTTTTGCATCCATGTGAAACTTACAAAGTGGTGATCTGACTGGCCAAAAACTCCCCACATGCCCTCCAGATGACCTGCTGATGCGCCATACAGGAGGTTCCTCCATTCCAGTGAGCCTCTACAGTCATACATCA
>JABMCL010001960.1:497500-542500 GCA_018857735.1 Alviniconcha marisindica | reverse complement strand
GTAGAAGTTATTAGCATTTTTATGGGTGTCTTTTTTTTTTTTGGGGGGGGGGGGGTCACCCTTTATTAATAACTGGTCCTTCTGTTTGTGGTCAAACTTTAATGCTGGTAAGTAAGAACTTTTATATTTTTTATTTTATTTCAAGAATAATAGTGTCCATCTGGTATTACACTTTTATGCCAATGTTGATGATCTAGATCTTGATCTTTAAGATTAGCATTGTTGGAACAGTCAACTCAAAGTGAAAGTTGTATTTATTTTTTAGTAAGTATTTTTTTCATGTATTTATACTCATAGATTTGACAGGGAAAGAACAAAACACACTTTTGTGTTTTGGGCACTCATACTTGGGCTTGACATACAGATTTACATGTTCCTGTCATGCACATTTTTCATGGGTTGCAGATACAGATACTTGGAACAATTGTCCAATTGTATCTTCTACAATTGTACACATGAAATGTTTGAACATGTAAACAAACAAAAAAGTGGGATTAAGGGGTGGTGGTGGAATCATAGTCTGCAGGCAAATCTGGCATGACAATTTTTCGTTCTTGACTTTACTCATGGCCACATTTTGAAACGATAAAAGTGCAAAGGTATGAATTATGTACCAGAAGCATACACTGTTAGTGATAAAGCCTGGATTTAAGCTGAATTAACTTGCACAGAATATTTCTGTTTCATCAGAGAATGGCAAAGAAGTTCTTTCCGTCAATGAAGTCCTGAAGTTCCTGTTGCGGAGTGCTTGTCCTCTGGTTGATGAGAGTGACCTCCCTGTGATTGAAAAAATGGGCAAGGATGAGTGGCAGACATGGGTTGATGTTGTGTGTGGCATGATTGTGACCTACCCCGGTAAAAAGCCCAGTTCCATTAGGGTGGACCAGTTGGACAGGACCAAGTTGCTGGAAGGGGAGAACACCCTGCCCATACTGGTCCACTTTGGCATCCGGCCAGCTCAACTGAGCTATGCTGGGGATCCAGCTTACCAGAAGGCATGGAAGCAGTACATCAAGTTCAAGCACTTACTGAACTCCAAGCCTAAAGTGACAATTGAAGACAAGCTGAAGCTGAAGAGCAAGGAAGCCCAGCTGCAAGAGATCCAGCTGAAGAGCACAATGAAGAGAGAGGTGACTGTAGAGCTGTCCAGTGAGGGCTTCCTGCGCACTGGCCTCAAGTCAGATATCTGTCAGCATGCCCTGCTGCTGCCTGTACTCATCAGTCACATCCGATTCCACTCTTGCCTCACAGTCCTTGAGAACCACCTGCAGTACACCTTTAATGACAGAACCCTACTCCAGGTAGGTCTCATTTCACAGCTTTTTTTAACCATCATTTTCAGTTTGGAGGCTGTGAAGTGCCACATGCAAACAAAGTGGCATTTAATAAGAAGGCAGTAATACGTAATAGTAACATGCAGTCACTTGAATACGACATGCCTTATTTCTAGCCAGTCTTTTCATTGTATTTATAAGCTACAAAAATACATTTTCTAATTATCATAATTATATGATACACTGTATTACTATTAGTGCTTTAGTATCAGTAATTTTATTGAGAACACTGCTGTCTGTATACCATTACCAGTACTAAGTTTTGTTCCTATTAATTATTTTTAAGCTAAATGCAGTTACATACATGGGCTGGTGATTCTGTGACTACTGTATGGAAATGAATGATAGCTGTTATAACAATTTGTTTTCAAATGGCTTCTTGTATTATGTTGTGCACTGATTCATAGCAATAAAATGGAAGATGAGTGTGGTTAAGTCTTTGTTGATGTTATTTAAGATTAATAATTGTGTCATGCAAAAATGGCTGCCAAAATGGGAACTTGCACGCTTGATCCCTTGATGGGCTCATGATACAGCAGTCAGAAGATCTCAGCAGGATTTCTGAGTGAAAGTTTGCACATGAAGGATAAAACTACAACCTTATTACTGAAGATGCACAAGGACTCACTTAAATACTGGGTCTGAGCCGGGGTGAAATTCACACCCTGGCACTCCTATTTGTCTGCAACCGAGTGCTCTTCATACTTGGGAAAACACATTTGCTATATATGGCTTAGCTAGCTGCACTCAGCTTGTTGGTACAACTTGCTGACCAGCTTTGCAGAAAATTTAGTACTGTATCCATGAAGACGAGAAGTTGCATTTGTCCTGAGCATTATTCTGTGATCCACGGCACACCACCATACATAGTCCACATACAAAACAATATATTGAAAACTGTATCCTAGGTCATTTTGCTTTTATTTGATCTTGAAATATCAGTGAGTTGGTGACAAAAACAAGATGTGTCTGCATCATTTTATGCCATTTTCATTTTGGACTGGATTTCCCTGTTATGTCAGCAGCACTGAAGAACAGCATGTATGATGATATTGACAGCCCAGTTCTGTCCATGTTACTGGGTAGAACTTTGTGTTATGTTTTACTCCTACCTTGTTTTCTGTGATGCTTCAGTTGGCTCTGACCCACACATCCTTTCGCACCAACTACGGCACCAACTCCGCTCATGCCCGCAACTCACTGACCAACTGTGGCCTTCGTCAGGTGGAGTACGGTGACCGCCGCGTCTACTACCAGAACACACGCAAACGGGGCATTAACATTCTGGTAGACATCATGTCACGTATGGGCAAGAAGGAAGAAACCATGTCAGAGATACCACACAATGAGCGACTTGAGTTTCTTGGGGATGCCGTTGTTGAGTTTTTGTCCAGTGTACACCTGTTCTACATGTTTCCCTGGCTAGAGGAAGGTGGTCTGTCAACTTACAGAACAGCTATTGTCCAAAATCAACATCTTGCTGTTCTAGCTAAGGTAACCACATACTCTTTTGGAGGTTTTGAATTATGTTTCTGACAACATTTCTCAGTTTTGATATTAATTATTCAACAGCAACTACCCACATATACTATATAGTATATTATATATTGGGTTCACACGATCGCAGAAGTTTGCAACTATCCAAAAGTTGCAGACTGTTGCAACTTTTTGAAAGAACAACTGGATGACAAAAAGATGAGTTGAATCAAGTGTAGAAGTGTGCCCCCAAGCATTGGTGGGGGTGGGGTTGGGGGGTGGTTATATGCCTGTTCGAACGGTAGCTTCACAGAGTAAAATTAATTTTTTCATGGAATTTTGTATGCACAGGATGGTGCTTTTTACTGCTTTTTATGCACTTCTTTCACTTGATAGCCAGTTTTGGGTCAGTCTTTTTTAGATTCAAACTGATCAAACAACCCCGGTCCAAAGTAAAATATTAGATAAAGTTTTCAAAATGGGCAAAGGACTGAAAACAAAGATGAAATAGCTGAGACAGACATGCCGACTGGTCAAGAGATTTACAAACTTGTAAATATTTACAGAATCTTACCCCTGGAATATGTTCACTTCTTTTGTGTGTGTACATTTTGCCAATGAAACTAGATGGTACACAAATCAAGAAATTGGTACAGCAGACAGCAGTGAATCTTTTAATCTTTTTTTTATTAGAAAGGGTATGGTGATGTCAGGAATAAATTACATCAGAACTGGCATCAAATTTGTTGCACTGTTTGTGGAGAAAAGACTTGTCTTTGTCCATGATCGGATGGTATGCCATGATTAATGAATAATTGATAAATGCTGAAGATCCAAATGTTTAAAATGAACGCAAACAAGCATGTCACCTGGTGCGGCAAACACCCCCCAGTGGCATAATGCTCCCTTCTTTGATGTGTGTAAATTTGGCAACTGAATACACTGAAATAAGAGACTTGTACAATACCCGGAAAAGAAGTTTTAGCTGATATAAATGAAGAATTATTAAATAAATCTACCTGTTCGTCTTAATGCTTCTCTTTCGTCTATCCACAAAGACCTACCTGTTATCACAACTGCTTGTGTACATGCTCATAGATGTACCTGTTCATGACCCTCCTTGTTCATTTTCATCCATTCGGGTTAACCGGTAAGATCTACCTGTCAACATTTTGTCTGTTCTGCATGTCCACAGATGTACCTGTTCATCACTATATCTGTTCAGTTTATTTCTTCTTTTTTGGCATAACATGCACAATGACCTTTCAACTCATCTACTGGGGTACCTACACACAGATCCACCTGAAAATAAATTTACCTGTTTACCTTCATGCTTCTCTTTCATCTAACCACAAAGATCTACCTGTCA
Source organism: Alviniconcha marisindica (assembly GCA_018857735.1). Classification (NCBI taxonomy): domain Eukaryota; kingdom Metazoa; phylum Mollusca; class Gastropoda; family Provannidae; genus Alviniconcha; species Alviniconcha marisindica. Next base: position 538,321 of record JABMCL010001960.1, on the reverse strand, counting down.
CCACAACTACTTGTGTACATGCCCATATGTGTAGTCATTCATGACCCTACCTGTTCATGTTCATACTTTCATTCCAATTAACTGCTAAGATCTACTTGTCAACATTTCTACTGCTCTACATGTACACAGATGCACCTGTTCATCAGTATACCTGTTCAGTTTATTTCTTCCTTTTCGGCATAACACAGTTACCTTTCCACTCATCTGATGGGGTATGCACACACAGATCTACCTGAAAATAAAATATACCTGTTTATCTTCATGCTTCTCCTTTGCCTAACAACAAACACCTACCTGTCACCACAGCTGCTTGTGTACCTGCCCATAAATGTACCTGTTCATGACCCTGCCTGTTCATTTTCATACTTTTATTTCATCTGATTAACCGCTAAGATCTACCCATCAAAACTACTGCTCTACATGTCCACAGATATATCTGTTCATCAGTATACCTGTTCAGTTTATTTCTTCCTTTTTGGCATAACATGCACAGTTGCCTTTCCACTCATCTGTTACGGTACGTATACAAAGATCTACCCAGAAATAAATTTACCTGTTTATCTTCATACTTCTCCTTTGTCTAACAGCAAAGACCTACTGGTCACCACAACTGCTTGTGCACCTGCCCATAGATGTACCCTTTCATGACCCTACCTGTCCATTTTCATACTTTAATTCAGATAAACCACTAAGATCTACCTGTTAATGTTTCTACTGTGCTTCATGACTCTGTTTATCTGTTTATCTTAAGTTTCTCTTTTGTCTAACCACAAAGACCTACCTGTCACCACAACTACTTGTGTACCTACCCATAGATGTACCTGCTCAGGACCCTACCTGTTCATTTTCATACTTAAATTCTGATTAACCACTATGTCCACAGTTGTACCTGTTCATCAGTATACCTGTTCAGTTTGTTTGTTCCTTTTTGGCATAACATCCACAATTACCTTTCAACTCATCTACTGGGGCACGTACACACAGATCTACCTGAAAATAAATTTACCTGTTTATCTTCATGCTTTTCTTTTGTTTAACCACAAAGACCTACCACAGATCTACCCAAAAATAAATTTACCTGTTTATCTTCATGCTTCTCTTTTGTTTAACCACAAAGACCTACCTGTCACCACAACTACTTGTGTACATGCCCATATAGCTACCCGTTCATTACCCTACCTGTTCATTTTGATTATTTCATTCCAACAAACCATTTCTACTAACCTGTCCTCTCAGCTGTTCTAGATATTTGCAGATTTACCCATTCATCAGTGTACTGGTTCCATTTTTGTTTTTTTTATCTGGCTTTACATGCACACTTATCTGTCAACTCATCTGCTGGTCTGCCTACTGACAGACCCACCCAAAAAATGAATGTACGTGTTAATCCTGAGGCTAACCACTAAGACCTACCTGCTGATTTAACTGTCTACATGTCCATAGATGCACCCATTCAGAAACTCTCCCCGTTCATTTTTATGCATTCATTCCAAATTACCTCCATGATCTATGCCTCCACCGAACTACTGCTCTACATATATACAGATCTACCCGGAAATAAATCTACCTGTTTATCATGATGCTTTCCTTCTGGCTAACCATGAAGACCTACCTGTAGACTGAACTACTCCTTCACATGGCCATGGATGCACCTGCTCTTCAACCTACCCATTCATTTGGATACTTTAATTTTGACTAACCGCTAATATTTACCTGCCCACTCAACTTTTGCTCTACATATCCACAGATTTACGCATTTATTAACCCACCTGTTTAGTACATTATTTTCCTTCCAGCTTAACATGCACACTTATCTGTCAACTCAACTACTGGTGTACCTACCCTAAGACCCACCTGAAAATAAATCTACCTATTCACCTTGGTGCTATTTCCTTCCGGCTAACCACAAAGGTAGGCTGTTTTTTACGCCCAGTCAATGAGGATGGTTATATCAAGGTGAATGACCAGGAAGACTCGGCTACCTGGCTCATAGATGTACCTGTTCATCAGCCTACCTGTTCATTTTGATGCTTTCATTCCCGATAGCTGCAAAGATCTGTCTATCCACTCACCTAATGTTTTACATATAATTTACCTTAGTATGTCCATGCTTACTTTACAGCTAACAATGTTAGCCAACCTGATGTTCACTCACCTATTTGTCAATATATACTTGTCTATCCATTCATAAAGCTACATATTCAGTTCATAATTTCCTTCCAACTTGGTAATTATGTAAACTTGCCTGTCCACTTACAGACCTGTCTATATACCCACTGATCATCTTCATCTTGATCCTTTCTTTCCGGTTAACCACGAAGATCTACCTCTACACTCACCTCCTAGTCTAGAGAGACTATTACCTTAGTGGACATGTATGTGGACAGCTGAGAAGATACCACAGGTGTATTAATCATCTAAAATATTTGTGGATAGGGAGAGGCATCAATGTGTAGACATGTTTGCAATGGGCCATGAAGAATAGCAAGAAAATGCTTGTGTGGATAAATGGGCAGTTTTGTGGCTATCACCTGAGTGTACAGGCATGCGGTTAGCTCATTATTTATTTTTGACATTAACTGATGGGTAGGTCTGTGATTTAGGAGACAATAGCTTGAATGTGCATGTATGTGGTGCACAGTTGCATTTAATGAATGTGCAACTTTGTAGGTCTGGAAACCATACAGGTAGACGCGTCGAAAGACTATTACACATTATTGAACCATTTGGTTTCTGAGCAGGTGTGATATGGCCATCTAATCAGGTGCGCCACTGCCAAATGTAGGGGTTTGTAGGTAGGTAGTCCAATAGCTTTGTGGTTTCCTGTTAAATCATTTGGAAAGAATAATAATTTATTTAAAGTTTTTGATCGATAGGAAAGGTAGATCAGTTATCATTCATATGTATGGATAAGATAGGTGCTCATACATAGCCATGGTGGTAGAACAAAACACATTAATTATGAGTATGTAGATGTAGAACAGTAGCCAGTGGATGTGTAGTTAGGCAGGCAAGCCTCTGTGTCAGCAATGTTTACTACCTTCAATTTTGCATTAGATCTAACCATTAGATCTAGACAGTTTCTTCTGTATGATTAAAGACTTGACTAAGTAAGTTTTAGTAGACTCAATGTGCTGACTTGGCAATGCTTTAAAAAAAATATTCTGCCAATGTTGGTGCAGGTATGTTTACCATATTATTTCTGATGCAACTGTGACCAGCAATAAACTGTATCAACCAATCAAACAGGCTGCATAGACAACAACATTATCACAAAAATGCGATCAACTGAATAATATTGGTAGCAGATTTGCTGTGCCAGTTCCAGGTTGCATAAGTTTGAAACATAAGGTTCAGGCAATGCAGAACTTTCCAACTTGTCACAGATCTTTGCAACAGGGTCTGGTGGATGAAACCGAACAGTAAATAAATCAACTGGATGTGCAATGAATAAATTAACTTTCCATCTTTCTTCTGTTGTCATTATTATATTTTTATGTGCTGCCATTATTTAATGCCAGCCTAATTCCTGACGTATGTGACAACAAAATTCGAGGCAGAAAATTCCAACATTGGTTGAAAAATCATATGTCTTTTACAACTATGCAGCACGGAAAGGTGTGGTCAAACCACACACAAATGAATCAATCCAGTATATGAAACTGACAGGAAATCAATCTCTGTTTCATATGGTATGGTTAATTTTTACTTTAGTGTTGTACATATTCACCAGTTAGACAATTCATGACAGTACCCTCTGTTGAGAACTTTGCAACTTCCCAAAACTGGCTGTTTGTCACAGAAGTTTGCAACACAGTGTGGTGTGGTCAGGTTAAAGACAGAATAATCTGAACCAGATTGGAAATATCTAGATTTAAAAAAAAATCTTTCTGGTGGTACCATTTGCTTAATTTTCAGTGCCCTAGTTATTTAGCAGTAATCCAGTTTCTGAAGCAAGTGACAACAAAAGGTTGCAGAAGGATGCAAGTTTTGGGGTCGAGTTTGAAATTTCATGATGCTGTCATGCCTGTTTGCATCACAGTACAGTGTGTTTAAAATAAAGCCAAAGTTCACACACAAAAATATGTAACTGATAGGAAAGTTTCTCATCTCTTACATGGTACTGTTCTCTTTACATTCTGCTGTGTAGCGGTAGGCCCTAAAACAACAACATCTGAAAAGTAGTTTGCAACTTTTCAATTTTGGATGTTTGTCGCAGAAGTTTGCAACACGGTTTCATGTGGTCAGAGTAAACATAATTTTCAAAATGTAAGGAACAAACAAAATGTAATGACATGAGGGTACGGGATTGATAGAAAAATCTTTCATCTATGACATGGTATGGTGGTTTTTAACAAATGTGCTGTTGTTTTTTTTTAACAGTAATGTCATTTCTGACCTAAGGGTAGGCGATGCGTAGTAATACATTTTGGGGAAAAGTTGCAAAATTCTGCGATCGTGTGAACTCACTATTATTCATTTTTATTGGGATCGGATGTAGCTGGTCTTTTTCTTTTTCTTCTTGTTGTAACTGTCTCCTCTTGTCTCACCTAATATGATGATTGCTGTTGCAGAACCTTCATCTGCAGGACTTCATGCTGTATGTTCATGGCCCTGATCTCTGTCATGAGTCAGACCTGCGCCATGCCATGGCCAACTGTTTTGAGGCTCTTATGGGTCAGTATGCATACAAAATGGGGTTGGGGTAGATAGATAGATGTCTTTTGTCAACCAGAACAGTTTTATCAGTCTGAAACACATTTTTCTCAGAATACAATACATGCTAAAAATATACACATGTTAACCCTTTCATCACCACCAGCAGTGCATGCAAAGTACACACCTAGAAACCAGCAGTGCAGAAGCACACTGCAGCCCAGAACTGGCTGTGATGGAATGCTGCATTGCAAGTCACTACCTACCTACTTTAAACAGCTGTATCTTCTCATATTCATCCACATATCAATTTAAAGACAATTGAATGGAGCAGTAAATGAGTGGTTTATTTTGAGGTTAAAGTTTGATTTTGATGTAGAGTTGATGGAATGTACATGTTTAATGTTTTTGCATTTGTTTACAATTCACCCACAATAAAGTCAAAAACAAAATATTTCAAACTGAAGTCACCATCAGCGTCTAGTATATTTGGTGACTAATCGTCCATAGCCATGCTCATTGCTTGCTCCATACAAACAGCTTGCTCCATACAAACAGTTGCACATAATGAACAGCTCCTTGATGAAGTGCTGGCCATTTTCACAAGTCAGATTATTTTTGAAAACTCACTAGAAATCAAACAAAGACAGAGATTTTAGTGCCAAATAAAAGCCAGCCTTGTTTTTGCCATGTGACTAACTTTGGGACCAACAGTGGTTTCATTCAGAAAAGATTCAAGGTGTTTAGTAACTCTGCTGATCAGCAACAGTGGCGTTATTGTCGCTGCTGAGCAACAGTGGCATTCTCTTTACAAGTCACTGCATGGTGGCATTAGCAATGAAAGGGTTACAATTAGTACATCTTCAGTAAAAAGAGGTAAAAAGTGGCTAAAAAAGAAAAGAAAAAATGATCCAAAATGTAACAAAAACTGATGACTTTCCACAAATGTTGGTTTCTTTTGGATAATCAAAGATCCAATCTAAAGATACATCCTTAATAAGCATCCTTAATGACTGAATGGCAAAATGCTGCTTGAGAGATTTACTCTTGTAGCTGACAGCCTGATTAGCGAGGAGAAAGTTGAGGAAGGGGGTACATTAGTTATCTCTGACTACTAGCAATTTTGCATGTTTGCTTCTTTTTTTCTTCTTCTTTTTTCTATCAGATCAGTCATGGTATTGAAACATGTGCTGCCCTTTAAACAGAGTGATGCCCAGCACAGCCACACAGCCCTGCCCTGTCTTCTTCAAGGACCACTGGTTGTAATGTGATGGGTGTGACACACATTATTCAGTCTCTGAATGATACTGCTGGGCAATGAGTGTTTTTCTGCTATTTGGATTCTTGCATGTAACTAACTGCCTTGCTTTTCACACCTTACAGGGGCCCTTTTTCTGGATGGTGGTTTAGAGGTTGTGGATCATATTTTTGGTCGCACCTTGTTTGAGAAGGACCCAACATGTCTACAGACATGGCTAGATCTGCCGCTGCATCCACTTCAAGAAGATGAGCCAGGAGGTGACCGACACTGGATAGAGTCCAGCCCTGCTCTGCAGGTCAGTGTGTAAAACTTTATTTCCTCTGTTAAGACAGAGTCAACCCCGCATGGCAAGTCAGCTAGTCGCACTGATAACTGCAGGTTAGCTTGTAGTTTTTGTATTTCTTTGTAATAACATCTTCACTAGATGGGTGGAGAGCAGCCCGGCACTGCATGTCAAGCTTGTGGTTCTTGCCAGTTTGCTCTGTAATAATATTTTCAGTGGATGAGTGGAGTCCAACCATGCCCTACACATCAGCTTGTAGTTCTTGCCAATTTGCTCTGTAATTACATCTTCACTGGATGAGTGGGGTCTAACCTTGCCCTGCTGGTCAGCTTGTAGCATTTTCATGTCCCCTGTAATAACACATTACAGGGTCCAGTCCTGCCCTGCAGGTCAGCTTGTAGCTGTAACCAAGTGCATCTGCACATTGTGCTTGTGTTATTGTACTCTGTGTGTCACCCTGTTAGTGTCCTTTTGTGTGTGGATGTCATTCAGTATTTTACATGTTATTATTTTGGATGTCACTGAAAGACATGTTGAGAGCATGAGAGAAAGTGAGAAGCAGCACCAACAGCCTCTTGTAAATACCATCAAAAAATGAAAATAAAACAGGAACCTCTGGCTGTGGCTTGTTTGTTGTTGCCTACTTCCAACCTGCTACTTCCATTGACTGTTTACATCTGGCGCAAGTGAACAGGATTGGGAGTACAGAAGCCAAATAACATCCTGCCCCAAAACAGATGAACGTTTAACAGTCATAGCCTTGGAGGACATGGGGGGCATTGTGCCTCGGCTCCTGTGGCATAACATCTAACCACCCAAATTATCAAGATTCACTGGAGAGAAAAAACGCAACAAAAACGAAGAAGTTTTTCGGCCTCAGCAAGATGCAGTGAGAACTCTACACTAAGATCCTGATAAAGAACACTAATGTGGTGAACGGGGCTGAGGAAGTGCACCAACCATTCCTAACTCTTAGATGACATGGAGTCTGGTCTCTCCATCACTACAGACTACCACCTGGTGGATTATTTTGCATCGTTGAGCGTGCCAAGATGATTCTTTGGCTGAACAACATCATCCAGCAAGGTCGGCTGATGGACAACCAGATGAACAAGAAGAAGGAGGATCGGTTCCTGGTCTACATTCTGCACAAGATAAGCTTTGACAAGGAGAATGTGTACAATGAGCTGAGGCAGGCTGTGTGTCAGGCCCCACAGTTTAGATCTGACTGGTTGAGCATAAGTTGCAGAGTATTTGATAAAACTGTTACCTTCTTCTACTTCCATTGATAGCCCCTAGGTGCTGGCCAGGTGGATTTTTTTGGTGACTGCACAGCTTTCAGTGGCATGTGAAGAAATCTGACATGTATGTATTTGGTAGCCTCTGAATGATACAGCTGGGTGATGAGTGTTTTTCTGCTATTTGGATTCTTGCATGTAACTAACTGCCTTGCTTTTCACACCTTACAGGGGCCCTTTTTCTGGATGGTGGTTTAGAGGTTGTGGATCATATTTTTGGTCTCACCTTGTTTGAGAAGGACCCAACATGTCTATGGACATAGCTAGATCTGCCGCTGCATCTGCAGCTGTCATGTATTTGGTAGCCTTTGAATGATGTTACTGTTAATTAATTCACCAGCAAAGATGATGGTGGTGACTGGGCAGGGGGGGATGTAACTGAGTGCATCTGCACATTGTGTGTGTTGTAGTACTCTGTATGTTGCTCTGTCAGTGTCCTGTCGTGTGTGGACATCATTAAATATTTTGTGTTATTATTCTGGATGTCACTAAAAGACATGTTGAGAGCATGAGAGAAAGCAAGAGGTGAGACCAACAGCCCCTTGTAGATATCATCAGAAAATAAAAATAAAACAGGAACCTCTCACTGTGGCTTGTTTGTTGTTGCCTACTTCCAACCTGCTACTTCCATCGACCATTTATACAGCACTTGCATGTCCCCTTGTCATAACAGGGTCCAGTCCTGCCCTGCAAGTCAGCTTGTAGCACTTGTATATCCCCTGTAATAACAGTCCTGTCCTGCCCTGTAGGTCAGCTTGTAGCACTTGTATATCCCCTGTAATAACAGTCCTGTCCTGCCCTGTAGGTCAGCTTGTAGCACTTGTATATCCCCTGTAATAACAGTCCTGTCCTGCCCTGTAGGTCAGCTTGTAGCACTTGTCTATCCCCTGTAATAACAGGGTCCTGTCCTGCCCTGAAGGTCAGCTTGTAGCACTTGTATATCCCCTGTAATAACAGGGTCCAATCCTGCCCTGTAGGTCAGCTTGTAGCACTTGTATATCCCCTGTAATAACAGGGTCCTGTCCTGCCCTGTAGGTCAGCTTGTAGCACTTGTATATCCCCTGTAATAACAGGGTCCTGTCCTGCCCTGTAGGTCAGCTTGTAGCACTTGTCTATCCCCTGTAATAACAGGGTCCTGTCCTGCCCTGTAGGTCAGCATGTAGCACTTGCATATCCCCTGTAATAACAGGGTCCAATCCTGCCCTGTAGGTCAGCTTGTAGCACTTGTATATCCCCTGTAATAACAGGGTCCAATCCTGCCTTGCTGGTCAGTGTGTAGCACTTGTATGTCCCCTGTAGTAACACTGCTGCAATGTGGACTTTTGGTATGGCTGGAGCTTATGTTTACTGTGTGGTGTCGTTAGCATCTTCTGTTTCATGCAGATTGACTGCATGCACTATCTTTGCACTGTCTTAAATTATATGTTCTTTGGTGACAGTTGAGAGGTCAACTCCTCAAAAAGTTACTATTTGCTCCATATCTTAAGGACTATTGAACTTTTTGCAGCCTAACTGCCATGCTTCCATCATTGTCAAATAATAAAATTAGTATGTGAAAGCAAGACCAAAGAGGTACATGACATCCACAGCTGAAATTGGTGTAGTGAGGCATATTAATACAAACACAGCTGGCTGTTGATGAGAAAATGAGCAAAGAGAGCCATCCTGTGGGTGACGTTTTGTCCTTCTCCACAAAAAGTGAAGAAAAAAGTGTTTATAAAGGAAAACACTGGCCATACAACAGTTGTACTGACATCACTATTATAGTAGTAGACTTCAATAGAGCTGATTAGACAGTGAAAACACAAATCTAGTATTTTGATTGGGTTTTACCTGTTATTACAATATTAGGGCAGCAGTAAGTTTGGCACTACCAAATCATATCACTATGTTGTATAGTGTTTGCAATGTTATTAATTCTATGATGTTGATAGTCTCACACTAGTGGGCAGTTTATTTTGAATCATTTGCTGATGGACACATTTTCACACATTTTGCTCATCTGTAATATTGTTTCATTGTATCAATAACAGAGCAATGAACATGTTTTGTGCATTTAAGAAATTGGTGTCATTTGAGGAAGCCACTGGTGTGACCTTTTCCCACGTCCGACTGCTTGCCAAAGCGTTCACACACAGGAATGTTGGCTACAATCTCCTTACCATGTGAGTTTGCTATTTACATTTTCATTTCACATCTCTGTGTTTCTCACATAACTTACTTAAGACATCAGATCTACATTTCAAATGCCCTGCCAAGAAAAGTTGCCACTGCACTTGCTGCTGTGTTGGACCTGTCATTTGGGCAACATTCCTTGCTCAGCTCATCATGTTCAAACATGCTCATCGGGCAACTTCAGAAGCAGAACCCATCTGATATCTATCTGCTTCATACATCTCCAGCCGGGGACCTGCTGTGTGATAAAATGTATGTGTAAACACTGTGTGTGTGTGTGTGTGTGTGTGTGCATGTGTGAAACAGAATTATTTTATTTGATAGTAGTTTGTGGTTTATATCTCGAGTCAAAATGTTTGGTGCAGTTTTAATACATTCTTTTGGATTGTTCTGCAAGGTAAGATCTCTGTATCTGTTCGGAACTATTCATTTGTTTCAGAGTACTTGTAGCCATTCATGATTATGTGAGTTGTTCTGTGACAAACAGATTTTACACAAAGGGGAATCTATTTTAAGGGACCCTGAGCATGCTCTATATGTGGAGTTCAAATACTTGCCCCATGGGCACCAGTTCAGATCACTGGCACACAAAGCCAACAGAAGAGGAAACTTGTTCCCACTGCAGTTCACCTCCTCAACAGGGCATGATCAGCCATCTGAACTGTGTTAACCATTCTGTATGGTTTTACCAGGGTAGCTGTCTGATTAGGATTGAGTGATAAGTATGAATCCAGTGATGTGCGAATGTGTCTGGTTGATGAGAGTAGTGGTGTGTGTATGTAGGTTGGGTGAGGAGTATGGGTGTGGGGGTATATGCATGTGCCTTGAAAGTTTGACAGGTGAATGGGGTTTTTCCTGGAAGTGTGGGGAGAAACACAGGGTACCTCCCTGCTTTTTTGTAACCCAGTTGCAAACTTACTGGTACCAACTGTGAATATGAGCCACAATGAATGGTTACAGGTGGCTACTTTTGTGCGGCTTGGTTGTATTGTCCCTGTATGTGTTCTGGGTGAAGTAAAACACCCTGACATGTGGGTGCTGCATACTGTCAAAGCATTGGGCAGTGCTTGCTGAACAACAATAGCTTGTTGCAGGGGCCATAACCAAAGACTGGAGTTTCTGGGGGACACCGTGCTGCAGCTCATTGCCTCTGAGTATCTCTACAGACACTTTCCAGAGCATCATGAGGGCCATCTCTCTGTTAGTGTTTTCCTTTCCATGTTTTCGTATGTGTCTGTTCCTGCATGTTGGTATTACCATTATTAAAAATCAAAATCAAAGCCAGAACAAAGGAATGTTTTGTTAGATGTGATCTGCAGCATAAGCCTGCAAAAATGATGTCTTCCTTATCATGCAAAAATTAAAAAAAAATCTTCTGTAGTCTGCATGTTGTGAGAATTCATAGTAACATATGTATATATCTTGTTGCTTTTAACTCAGTTTAGCTCACATAAACTTTTTATAAAAACAATAACTAAATTAAATGTTTTAAGCACTTAGCAGTCTTAGTGTCCTTTTAAATATGAGTCACTGGAGCTTTTGCTATTCCTGTTTCCACAGCTGTTGAGGAGTTCACTGGTGAACAGCCGCACTCAAGCCATTGTGTGTGATGACTTGGGAATGATTGACTATGTCATCTACAGCAATGTGGGCAGTGACAAGTTTGACATGAAGACCAAACAGAAAGCTGATCTGCTAGAATGTAAGTCTTTTCAGCGAGTCCAGATGTCAGTGCACATTGAAGTCATTTGAAGAAATGCATGTTCAGCACACAAAATCATTCACATGTCTGGTAACTGATGAAAATACATGTTAAGAGTTTACCTTGTGTCACCTTGTTTTTTTGTGTGCAAAGTTGTCCACAGTGTGAACTTTCTGGGGGACTTTCATGTAAACTTTAATGTTTTGTTTATGAGAAAAAAAGAAAGAAAAAAAATGTAGATTTTGTGAACTATCTGGAAAAAATTTAATTATGTTTAGTTCTAACACCTTCAGCACAGCCAGTGAAGAGTCAGACGTTTTTAAACAGGAAGGGCAAACATGCTGGAGAGGAATGTAGTAAAGGTCTGTGTAACACCAGCTGAAAAGCACCATAAAAAAAGAAGGGCATTCTCTGAAACATAAACTGACAAAGTGTTTGTACAGACTGGTCTTTCTTTTGCAGCTTTCCTTGGAGCATTGTATGTGGACAGTGGCATAGAGTTTTGCAAGACATTCTGTGATGTCTGCTTTTTCCCCAGACTGAAGGTATATTGGATGGGCAGACTTGGTGAAGACTGTGCATTAAATTTGCTTAACACAGCTCTATTTATTAGAGAGAGAGAGAGAGAGAGACACACAGTGTGTGTGTGTATGTGTGTGTGTGTGTGTGTTAAACTTTAAATAATATCACTCTGGAGAAGAGAACATTGGAATGTCGAGTAATCATGTTAGAGCAGTTTGGTAATTGTGTGGGTCAATACACTGTTTAACCTAGTCTTGTTCTAATTTTGTGAGAAAATGAACATGTGCACAGAAACTGAAAATGGCATACAATTTGTCAAATTGACACTGAAAACATTTAAAATTTTAAGGGGTTGGCTTATCATCGGGTAATCACAAACTGCAGTGTTGGCTGACACAATGTACTTAATTTGTATGTTTTTGCATGTGTGTATAGGATTTTGTCCTGAACCCTGACTGGAATGACCCAAAGTCCCATCTGCAGCAATGCTGTCTTAAGCCCATTCTTAACTGGGCGAAAGTTTGTTCGCCGAACATACTTCGGACACTTCAACGAACTATGATTCGTTTCTTAATTGAACTTTTAGTTCGCCGAATATGGTTCGGACAGTCCAGACTTTACTTCATTCCTAGCTGGCTCGTAATGAGATGCAAACTTCTGCCTGAACTTGCAGCATGATCGAAAATGTAGGCTAAAGTCAAGTCAGGTCAAGTCAATATACTTTCATCATCCGTCACAGGGTAATTCAACTAACTACTATCTCATTCTGGGTCTCCGAGACAAGGCTGCACCTCCCACAAGTCAACAAATAAACAAATTCCCTCCGAAGCGAGTGAAGAACCTAGCAACACCGTCATCCATTTTTATTTTTATTTTTTCTTCATCCACAGGAGAGTTCTGCTCTCAGCCAATCAGAGGCAATGATCGTCGAATAGGGTGAATGTTCCCAGAACATGTTGAGCGAAGCTTTTTGGACCCCGAATATAGCTTCGACGAATACTTCCAACTAGGTCTGCAAAGAAAAGTTGGCCCAATTAAGAACCAACTAGCTTCGCCGAATACTTCCAACTAGGTTCACGAAGAAACATTCGCCCAATTAAGAACGGGCTTAACCCTCACAAGCTGCGGTGTTGGCTGACACAGTGTGTGTGTGATTTTACCCATGATCCAGTCTCAGCTGCAGCAGTGCTGTGTAGCCCTCACCAGTTGCAGTGTTGGTTGACACAATATGTGTGTGTGTGTGTAGGATTTCATCCTGAACCAAGACTGGAATGACCCAAAGTCTCAGCTGCAGCAGTGCTGTCTTACCCTTAGGAAGATGGGTGGTGGTGAACCTGACATACCTATGTACAAGTATGTGACCTGTCCAGCTCAGTGTTTACATTTTGTTTGGACTATGCACTTTTACTCTATGGTTGCATGGTTGAAAGGGAGTTTTTGATTGGTTTTGTTTGTTTGTTGTTATGTGTGTGTGTGTGTATGTGTGTGGGGGGATCAAAGAATGGTATATGCAAAATTGCGTAGCATGTACAGTTATTCCATTTATTTTGGGCTGCATTCTGAGCTTGAGCTGACTGCTTCTAAAGAAAATGGCCACAATTCTGGCTGTTGTTTAGCTTTCCTGTCATCTTTTCTGCAGTCCCAGAATGAGCAGTTGTTTTAACCTGACTAGTCTCTGTGATTTCCTCATTGCAGTGCAGGCTATGGTCCTGTCTTAGCCAACACAGCTCAGTGAACTGTACCTGTCTTTTTGGATTTAGAGGAAAAAAAGAAGTTAAAACTGATGCTTGAAATGTTCTGTAATTTTTGTTGTTTTGACTTTAATTATCTTTCTATGAGGTTGGTTAGTTCAAGTGATAATAATAATAATGTACTTTTGTAATGTGCTCAACAATGAAGCAAGTGCGAACGAAAAAACTGCTAATCTAAATATACATCACACACACTGTCAGTCAAAATGACACTATTCGCATGTACTAGACACACAAAAGGGGGGGGGGGGGGTAATACAATATGTACACACATATACACAAACACCATGCACACATGCACGCACATGCACACACACACACACACACACACATCTTTCACTTCAGCTTTCTATGTGTGTGCTTTGTTTCACTGTGTGTGTGGCTGTCCAACATGAGGAGGTGTTGTTACTGTTCATCATAACCATTGTCCTGCATCAGCTTCATAGAATAATACTAAAAGAATCACTGGGCCCATCCACCATCATGTTATTAATGTGCACAGTAATGATAAATCATTGCTTTGTGTCAGTTTTACAGACTGGGCCCATCCAACACCACATCATTACTGTGCATTACATTTACAGCTATTGTTAATAATGAATATATCTTTGGCACATTATCTGAAACCAAATATCTGAGGCACAATGTACAAAACAGAATGATGCAAAAAGGTATATAAATACAACAGACAAAATCAGAAGACTCAAAAAACAGTTCTGTATATGTTTCATTGAGTGATAGAATCACCAAGCCTGTCCAAGACCATGTCATTACTGTGCATCATAACCACTATCCTGTATGTGTTTCACAATCACAGACTGGGCCTGTTCTGTGTCTGTTACACAGATCAGGCCTGTCCAACACTATGTTGATACTGTGCATCAAAACCACTATCCTGTATGTATTTCACAATCACAGACTGGGCCTGTTCTGTGTCTGTTACACAGATCAGGCCTGTCCAACACTATGTTGATACTGTGCATCGTAACCACTATCCTGTATGTGTTTCACAATCACAGACTGGGCCTGTTCTGTGTCTGTTACACAGATCAGGCCTGTCCAACACTATGTTGATACTGTGCATCATGATTACTATTCTGCATCTGTTTCACAGACTGGACTGTTCATTGTTACTGTGCATCATAATTACAATTCTGTATCTGTTTCACAGACTGGCCTGTTCATTGTTACTGTGTATCATAATTACTCTTCTGTATCTGTTTCACAGACTGGCCTCTTCATTGTTACTGTGTATCATAATTCCTATTCTGTATCTGTTTCACAGACTGGCCTGTTCATTGTTACTGTGCATCATAAGACTGTTCTGTGTCTGTTTCACAGAGTGATAGAATCACTGGGCCCATCCAACACCAGGAAGTACGTTGTTGCTGTATATTTTCGGGGTGAGCGCCTGGCTACAGGGACAGGCCACAGCATCCAGCAGGCTGAGATGTCTGCTGCCACTAATGCTTTGAAAATCAGAGCAGGTGAGTCCTACTGTAGGAACTGCTAATTACTCTCTTTTGAAGTCTTTTTCTGGGCTGTACACATGTGCACACCGCATGTATCAAAGCATTTTTAGGTACTTGGATCACTTCATCATACAGATCCAACTGTTGGGAAATTAAACTACTAGGTCTGTTCATACTATACATATTATAATAATGGTATGAACAATATTTATAATGTATATAAAATTATGAAACAAGAATGATTACTACACTAATACTAGCTTTACAAGATCGAAACACATAAAAGGTTAAAAATAACGCTATTTATTAGGACAAAACACAACATGCAAATTTCTGGGTAATCCCCTACACAATGACACTTAAACAACAATAATTTGATATTGATATAAATAATAACATAGAAAATATAATAATGTAATCAATACTACTGCTAATAATATTTTAATAAATGGAAATAACATTATAATAAATAACATTAAAAATAAATGTATAATAAGATGATAAAATATTGTTGTTTAAAAGTGTCGTTTTGTAGCTTGAGAAAAAAGTTGTGCATGCACACCATAAGAAGCACAACAAATTCAGCACACAGAGAGCAAGAGAGTAAAGACAAGTGGGAAGTAAATTATGAGCTACAGTGAAAGAAGCATCTTGAGAGTAGACTGGAAAAAAATGATGCTCCTGGGCAGGGCATTCCACTGGGAAGGGATGATGTATCTGAAGGCTGGCTGGCCATGTTGCTTTGTTTCACAGTCCAGGAACATCAAGGAACAACAAGATGACAGAATGAGTTCAGAGAGATAGAGTGGCAGGTTTTCATGGATAAATGACAAGTGACAGCAGCTGATGGTGAATGCATTCATAATAGTAATAATGTGCTATTTGTCCAAATTGGAGCACAAAGCAAAGAATCAAAACAGTCAAAACAAACTTCCAAGAGTGCATGCACATAAACATCCTACAGTACCCTGGACTGTGCCTGCTGGAGTCGTGGTAGAAATGGTTCAGTCCCTGGGGACAGGGTGTTATGGTCAGTTGAACAAAGTTAATGCTATTGCTGAGCTTGACTTGCGTCATTACTGAGAGTACTTGAAATGTTTATGTCATTTGATTCTTTTTTCTTTTTTCTCCAGAGTTATTTCCCATCCTGCAGCACCAGAGGCGCTTCTTGGAGCGACGCCATCTTAGTGTAGACCGGTACCAAAAACCACGCCAGTACCGCACACGATATGCTAACCACTCCCGAGTTTCTGCATCATCATCATCTGTGTCTGTTCGTGCACAAGTTGCCAGTGACTCCCGAGTTTCTGCATCATCATCAGCAACTGCAGTGTCTGATCATACACAACATGCCAGTGACTCCCGAGTTTCTGCATCATTTGTGTCTGATCATACATGGTTTGCTGGAGACTCCCGATGTTTTGCATCACCATCAGCAACAGCAGTCTCTGATTGCACATGGTTTGCTGGTGACTCTCGAGTTTCTGCATCATCTGTGTCTGATCGTACACATTTTGCCAGTGACTCCAGAGTTTCTGCATCATCTGTTTCTGACCGTACACGTTGTGCCAGTGACTCCCGGGTTTCTGCATCATCTGTGTCTGATCGTACACGTTTTGCCAGTGACTCCCGGGTTTCTGCATCGTCTGTGTCTAATCGTGCACAATTTGCCAATGACTCCTGAGTTTCTGCATCACCCTCAGCAACAAAATTGTCTGAACGTACTCAGTTTTCCAGTTACTCCTGAGTTTGTGCATCATGAGCAGTGGCAACAGCAGTGTCTGCTCATAGATGATACAGCCATGACTCCCATGTTTCAGCATCATCACCAGTGTGAGTATCTGAAAGTACTTAGATGCCAGTGAGCCCCAAGTTTATGCATTATTAGCAGCAGCAACTGCAGTGTCTGATCATACATGATTTGTCAGTGATTGATGACCAGGTTTTCACATTTTTATCATAATCACCATCATCAGTGTGTATCATATATATCATGTCTGTTTGACATTCCATGTGAAAGGTGACAGAAAACAGATTAGATTCTTATTGTTACATGTAACGTCATCTGTTGTGCATTAGTAGACACTTTTTACGATTTCATGCTTATAAATTTGAGTTGTTATTTAAAAAATAAGGATTGATAGTTACACAGATCCAGTGGGCCTAATGCTACTGATTTTGTGACTATATGTAAATTTTTGTGTTTAATTTGGAGGTCACACTCAGATATAAATCCAGATTCAGACAAAATTATTTCCCTTCATCATCAGTATTGCTCCCTGATCAGTGAAGCACTTCAGAGAGTATGCTACTTGACAGCTATCTATAATTGGTATCCTGTCTGTGTGTTGTGTTTGTGTGCAAGGTAATGACAACTGTCACATACAAACTGTTGAAGAAGATGACTTGAAATCTTCATTATATTGCTTCACATGTTCTGTTTGGGCCAAGCTCCATTTGTACTGTAATTGCCTTAACCTGATAAAACGCAGAACGCTTGTGAGAGAGGAACTTGTGTGTGTGTGTTTTTGGGGGGAGGGGGGAGGGTATGACGATTGTTTCCTCATAACTTGTTTTGTTCAGTTGGTTGTGTGTGTGTGTTTTTAACAGTTTTATAAGTTAGTCATTTTAACTCACATGACTGTGTTCATCTGGTCATGTGTGACCCCCCCCCCAAAAAAAAAATAAAAAAAAAAAATTGCAGTTAACATTGACCTATTCTCAGAGACCAGATCAGGCTAAAATGAGATATTTTATTTTAAACTGCATGACACTATTTGCCTGAGTTTTACTTTTTGATACCAGGTACCTTGAGTCTTGACCCAATTTGAAAGTCACCAGTAAGTCAGAAAAGTAAGAATACTTGTATTTCCTGGTGAGTTCATGTCTGATTAATAACTTTGTATGGTTAACTTACAAACTGCATGCTGTGGCTTTATTCAAGGGATGTGTGATGTTTGAGTTGTTGTGTGTGTGCACGCGCATGTTTGTTGTTAGTTATTGGTGAGAGTGCTGGTATATAATAATATATATTATTATTATATAATATATAATACAATATTTTGGTGTATGCTTACTGTGTAGTGGTATCTGTTAAATGCTTTGTAGGATTGATTGTGATGATTGCTTACGCACTTATGGCTTTATTTGAAGGTTAGGCGCTCAAAATCTCATTATTATAAAAATGTTTTGCATTATTGTTAATTCTTTTTCATATGCAGTGTCTTATCAATAGCATATGTTGCCAACATTTTTTAAGATTTGTGTTCAATAAGCTACTAGTAAGACAAATAGGTGCACAAACTGCAGTTGTATCGTTGAAGTGCTACGATGTCAACAATCACATGTTCAGTCTGTTGTAAGGCACCTGTGACATTATTGCTTCTCTTTTTTGCTTACTTGTGTGTGATGTCAGATCATGTTGCCAAATTTTATATGTGATACTTGTGGTGTGCATTATCCAGAGCCATGTCATGTTGTGTGAAAGACTGCAATGACCAGAACTGGCAATGTAACAAGTGTGACCAGGCCTATCTGCAGCAGCACAACATCCCTACAGTGCTCTGTGGCCTTCTCCCAGTCCTGACTTTTATCCCATCAAGTATTTGTGGGATCAGCTGCATCCAAAATCTTGCTGCACATCTTTGTCAGGCCAGCTTCCAGCTTGGGGACACATCCACAGACAGCTGTGAACCATCTGGTCCATTCCACACCCTGCACATGCCAAGCCATCGTTGCATCTGGAGGGGTCATGCACATTGTTGACTGGGGAAAATGCATTTGATTCTGCTCTGAGCCTGTCTTTGCCACAGCATGATGATCAGTGTTGTCACTCACAGATCCCAGAGTATCTTTTTTTGTGTGGTAGAACAAAACTGATTACATTTGAAAAGTGTATTAGTTTGTATTTCTTTATTCGGTCAGTCTACCACACATGGAAATTTAAAAAAAGATGAGAAAAGGTGAATTAACTTTGACTCATGATAAAAAAAAAAAATTAAGGGAAATAATTGGTGTGTTTTCTGCTTCAGCTTATGTCATGGAATGGCTGCCGTAACACTTAGCACATTCAAATAACCACAACTTGAGTAGTTCTTTTTTTTACTACAGTCTTCATATATATATGACAGTGCCAAAAGGTGCGCAAATGGGGGGTCCGATTTTTGACTGTCAATAAAATCCGTTTCAAACACTTTGTCTTGTTGTTGCTTTGTGTGTGCGTTCATATTTGGTCAGTATCACAGTGGAAACAATATGAGCTCCAAATCTGGAGCAGCTGGAGAAATATAATTTTTTGAAAGTGAAAAGCGCCACAAAATTCGACCCTGAAAACGGACACGCTCACGGTGAGTACTTTTGATGCTTTCATTCACGTACATGACGAATCAAAACATTACCTCAGTCACCGATTTGCACAGAGGAGATATCGCTTTACACAGTGCATATAAAATCGATTATCACTAAGTTTTGTTTTTGGAGTTAGAGGCTCCGAAATATCCCTCGGTTCGAACGTTATGTGTGTTGAAATGTTTCATGACTAGCATCCGCAGACAATCTAGTGATGAACGGACTTTCTCTTTCGTCGAAACTTTACTCCAGTCACTGTGGTACGTCACTGCATCAGGCGCCAATGTTTTATTTTACTGCCAAATGTCTGGGTAGTTTTTAAAATATATTTTGCATTCTTCATAAAATTGTTGCAATAAATAACGTTCAACAACGTATTAGATTAAACAAACAAAAGGAAAAAAAAAAAGTTTTTGAGCTTTTGCACTACTTCCGGTCAGCCTTGTTATACATCCGGGTCATTTGCTTTTAGCACATGGCCGCATGGAAGAGACGTTCTGATTGCGAAAGGTGGTGGTAATATTTTTGAAGACCATAACGTTCAACTTTATTTAAACGTTCATCGAGATTTAGTCAAATCTTCCGGTTAAACAATGACATTTATATTGGTATATGCCGAATCTTTTAAAAGTATCGGAATGTTAGCATACAGAGTGAGTTTTTGTTGCTGTCGATCTAAAGTTTGTTCAGATGCTTTCGAACATTTGCTTTCACTGAGTTTCTTACAACACGAGTGATTGGTTATAAACAGTATATTCTGATCGTACTCTTTACATTTTTTGCTTGCGCTTAACGCAGTTTGTTTTGTTTACAAACTACTTCTTCAAACAAATCATCATATATGGTAGACAATTCGAATTTACGCATGTTAAAGTCGTCATGTTAGATGTTGAACATTACGATTACAACACGAGCTGTGGAAATAATAACGTTCGACATGATTATAGTGACCATGCCTGTCTGCCTTCCAGAGTTCTAAAAATGTAAGGTGCCGATCTTAATAGCATTATTCTTTGGCTGTGATTTTTTTTTAGTAATATTTATTACAATTTTTTCTATTTATTATTATTAATTCTTTCACTTTGAACTTAACTGTTGACGTTTTTTTGTCCTTGGCACCCGAGTCAACATGACCAAGAAACGCATGGATGACAGGTTGCGTGTGTGTTTTCCTGTGACACCCAAAAGCAGCAAAAGTTGCACTCACTCTTACTTGCTCCATTTTCTCTTACAAAACACTTACTTGTTTGTTAAATAATAAATATTATTTATTTTGTTATGAAAAACAAAGTACCATGTCTCTATTTAACATTATGCTATCCACTACAACAAAATTAATGCAGCAAAAACTGTTCACATGGAAATAGTTATGTGTCTTTATACTCTACAGTAATAAAAAGTTACTGATTTATCATTTTCATCAAGAAACAAGCAGCATTGTACATCTTGTTGAAATAGTAATGTACGACATATTTCTTACATCATTTGCTGTTTATGTCAAGAAAGCTTAAATTTGAGAGAAAAAATCATCAAATCTTCCTTGTCACATATTGTTCTATTAAAGATAACTGTTTATGTTTCAAAATGTGTTGCTTTTTATTCATTTAAAAATGTTCAAGATTGGCTGTATGTTGAACGTTATGTATTGCAACAAACTATGCGTAGCATGCTGCTCTGTGTGACACAGAACAACAACAGTTTACTTGGTAATACTCATGTGGATCACATCTTGTAAGATCAGTTGGGTTTTCACAGTTAACTGCATGATTAGCAGCACAGTGATGTGGTCTTGTTGTAATGTGTAATGTTCAACATCTTGTCACAAATCACACTGAAAGTCAAATTTCTCAGGAACGAAGAGCAGCACTGCCTTCTCCCTTCACTGGTGGATGACTTCACATGTGTTCATTCAAAAAATGCATTACTCATTCACATCCTGTCAACTTTATTTTCTAGTACCTCTGTCCTCTTTTCTTGCGCACCTTTTGGCACTAAGTCATATATATAACCAAACTAACCTACAGGGGCTGCAGTTTTCAAAATTATACACATCACAAAATACCCAAAATGCAGCTTAAGACTGATTTCATGGGAGGAGGTTACATATGCTATGTAACTTTTTCCCAGATCACTTCTCAAATAATGCTTGAAATGGGCATTGATTTTTGTTGGATACTTCATGCAGTGATTTGTTATTAAAATTAATATGACTCAAATATTGTTTCCTTCAGTTCATGCTTGCCTTCGTTTATTAGTGGCTACCTGCCTTGTACAAAGTTTGTAGCTTCATTACATGTAGACTTGATTTTCAATGTAGACAGTCAACCTTTTGCCACTCGCTCTTCTCACAGATGATCTTCACCTAGTCAACACCTGCATACAACCACACCTTTGTAGAGAAGCCTCATGTAAAAGATTCAAACATGTAAAAGTTCAAAAGAATGCTATTTATTATGACAAAGCACAACATGTGAGTTTTCAAGCTTCAAAACAACACTTAACAGTAAAATGGTAAAAAATGAGATGTTGTGTTGTTTTGGTGTCCCTCAAGTAAGCCTCCTGTAAACAAGGCACATGGCCCATACTGTTCAAAAACAATAGTCAATCACCTTTGATCTCTGCAGTTTGAAGCATGAGCCTGTACACACAATATATTATGGGGAAAAAAGATGAGGAGACTGTTGGATCACATTACATAGAAAAGCAAGAAAGAAAACCAGACCTTGTCAGGGAGAAGAAGGGATCTGTTGTAGAGTGAAGGTTAGGGACAAATTGTCAATTTTGCTGGATGCTTGTGGAGAGGAAAGTAGTTGATGACAATGACATAACATTTTTACATGTTTTTTTTTTAAATGGGTGAAGAGATGGAAGGACTGGATGGGGGGGGGGGGGGGGGGGGGGGGAGCAATATGGAGATTTTTATGTCATCTGTTTACATGATGTAAATCCATGTTCATCCTGAGGGCCTGTTGTAAAAAATGTATAGTGTCCTATAAGCCTACATGGACCAAAAGGACCCAAATTGTGTTGTCTGCTCCATAATAATAATAATAATGGACATTTCTATGGCGCATGATCCCTAGCAAGATCTCCTTGTGTCTTGGTGTGTGCAGCTTTCTGGCTAAACCGAGATAATCAGTTAGTGCAGTCTGATTTTGTGTTGAATGAAAGTCTACAAGCATGCCAGAATGTGTGTGTGTGTGTGTGTGGTCACTGGACAAAGTGAGAGAGTAAACGCAAGTAAGCAGTATGTTCAGAGCAAAGTGATATCTGAAGTGAATACAAAAAGCTCTTATTGTGGAACAGGGTGAATCAGGTGAGAACACCAGGTCCTATAGCTATTTGTGATTAAGCCCTTGAAGATGGACTGGCCATATTGTGAGAGGGTGTGTATGGATAGCATCAGGACAGGCCCAGCAGGGTGTGCATACAAACAGCCTGTGGTCAATGCACTTAGATTGGACAAGATTCCTTAACTCAAGAGAAAATACATGTGTCTGCATGGTGATAAGTATGATGGTGGCTATGGCAATAATAAAACTATTGATGGTTTCTAGAAAGCCGTGAATATAGCTTCATATGAGGCTGACTCTTATTGAATTAGTAGTTGATTAATATGTGAGATACAAATTGTGACGATGTGGAGAAACAAAATGATGGGGTTTTTTGGGGTGTTTTTTTTTCACTCCGCCAAAAGTACAGTCCATGATCAGTGCTGACAATTTTATAACAGAATGTTTAAGTTGTGTGTTCCTCCTCTAATATTTTATGCACATGATGACAGTGACAGATTTTGATCTTTATTTTTAGAAAATTCTGTGCAACCTTATGAACTGTTTTTGTGTTGGTGTGTGTGTGTGTGTGTGTGTGTGTGTGTGTGTGTGTGTGTGTTGTGTGTGTGTATACAGTTCTGGTAAGGGTTTATATTGTGATGACACAAGATGCCTATACTGGTTGCAGCTCAGCAGTGTTTTTATTGGTTTTGGTTTCCTTGCAGACAGACAAAGACAGTATATCATTATCATGAAATTAATTTACTTATTCTGATTGCAGACTTATTGATACTGTTTGTTGAAACTGCGTGGTATTAATCATGTACAACTGGTGCAGATGGCACTGATGACATTTAAGGTATGTTTTACTCAATTATTTCATATACATTTGTAAAATGGATGGACACGTGTATTCATCGTTACAGTTACACTTAGAGAAAAACCCTGGTAAAGGAGATTTTAAGGCAGACAATGTCAGCAAGGTTTTGAGTTTTGTTTTTGTCTAATTTTTATTTGAACACCAGTCTTTGCAGAACTCCAGAATTGAACTTCTTAATATATGGATCCCAATTATATGACTGGTATTATTATTTATACAGACTGACCACAAGAATCAAATGCGTTACAGTTGACTGTTGTGCTGCCCACAAATAGTTGAGTATTGATGATATTTGTTTACTGTTTTTTTCCCCTTATTTTTCTGTATTTGGAATTGTTTGTATGCTGGGTAAACTGCCAACAGAAAATATGCAATGTGTGATCTGTACAAGTTTGCTTCACTTGTGTTTTGAATTGGTGCACATTTTTGTTGATATGAACTGAGTTTAAGGGATCATTAGAGGGTTTTTTCTGTCAGAAGACACAAATTGCTTATGGTGTGCCGACTGGTGTGACATTGGTGCAGCAATAATAGGGTCAGTTACTTCTGAGAGATCAGAAGCTGGTTGGCTTCACAAAAAGTACTGCCATACTGTTTCATATGTATGAAAATAAAAATCAGTGATGAGTTGGTAAAGTTAGCATATTGTTGTTCTTTGCTATGGATAAGCAGATGAATTTTTTGTTGCATCCAAAATAGGAGATAGTGAAGAAAAAAATGAAAAAGAGAAAGTATCTAAGTACAGGACTATTTTGTTTGTTTGTGTGTGTAAACGGTGGAGGTTGCGTAACAGTGCAGCACTACAGCTGTTAAGCACTACAGCTGTTTTACACTGCAATTCACTGGAATTGCAGTGTAAAACAGCTGTAGTGCTTAATTGTTTCATTTGGAAATAATGTAGCTTCTGTAATTGAGATGACTGGTCTTTTCTCTGCCAGTTCCACTCATTGGATGAAGTGGCCATCATTCACTTACACAGTAACAGTTTTCAGGACCCCTGAGAGCTTACCCACTGTCATTGTAGGTTGACAGGAAGTAGCACTGCAGTCAGCATCACCTTTCTTTTATAGGATGCTGGATAGAGATCAGTTGCCAGTAAATTCATGATTTGAAAATTTCACAGCAATGTCATAAACACACAAAACACTGTCACTTATGACTGACATACACAACTATATATAAGTTTAGCAGTTAGTGTCCATTACTATGTTGTACAGCTTCAAATACTCCCATAAATTGAAAGAGTAAGTCTGCAGATGCCAGCATTGCACAGTTCTAGTTATTTTTGCTGATGTAATGAAATATATTTATCAGCATGTGGTGCATTTAGATGTTGAATTTGGTATTTTACAGATGATCAAGACCAGTGACGTTATAGGTGATGAATACATATGGATTTTCTGTTCTAATAAGGTGGTTGTACAAAAGTTAGCCTATTTTTGACTCAAATGTAAGAATGTGAGTCTAGGTAATGATCAGTGTTAGGCAGACTAGATAGACCATGTGATAGAACAAAGGATCAAGTCACCTGTGTGTAAGAAAACCAAGGATTGAGTTGCCTGTGTGTGAAAGAGAAACAGACGAATTGCTTGTGTGGTAAAGAAACCAAGGATTGGTCACCTTTGTCTGAAAGAAAAAGAGACAGGTCACCTGTGTGGGAAAGAACAAACGGCTGAGTTGCCTGCTTCTGAAGGAACAGGTCACCTGTGTGGGAAAGAACAAACGGCTGAGTTGCCTGCTTCTGAAGGAACAAGTCACCAGCATGTGATGGAATGAAGGGATGGACTTTGGTCACATTTTGCAAGTTCCCATTGGTTTTGGCTGCTCATCAAGTGTAAAGCTCCTAAGCCAGTTACATTCTTCAGATGTAAGGAAATGAGATCACCATGAAAATTGGAGAATACAATAACAGTAGAATGTCACACAAACTATGATATGTTATTTGACACAGTAACAGATGGGGACAAAATGCATCATAAACACACATTTAAAGGTACAGAAAATTATTCTGTATTCTGCATATATTGTGTTTTTTAGCCACCACTCTTATTTTTTTATATTTTCTAGCACATTCAGGCCAACTCTTGATGAGGTACTATTATTGTACACTATTGTTAGCAGTAGCATCATCAATATGACTAAGACCTATGGCATTGCTGAAAACTGCAAATTTATAATACTGTTAAAAAGATCTGAAACAAAGTTGACTGCCAGCATTCTGAAACCAAATAAAATACACAAAAGGTTGAAAAGAATGCATATTTAATCAGAGAATACAAAACCTGCCAATTTTAAGGGAAAACACCTTTTCCAAGCAATGAACCATAGATGTGAAGAATATTTTGAAAATTTCTCCCTTGACTACTGAAAAATAAGTGGCCTAGATCAAATTTCATTTCTCTCATCATTCATTTGTGTATTATATGTTTATATATAATATATGTTCTGATAAAACACTGTTGTTTATGTGTGGCATAAGATTTGTGGATAGTGGCATGCAGATGGGGAAATTATTGTGTATGAAGGGATTGGTTGATATCACTTAAAACTATTTTTGTATAACACATGTACAGTGTTGCTGGATTACTGGCATATTCATTAATTTTCTATCTTTAGACTGGCTGTCCAAACTTTTTTAAAGTAGTTTAGTACAAGGTGTTTGTACCAGAATTGGGTGTTGCCAACATAATTAAAATAAGTAAACATGGTGCTTAATACCCAAAGAAACCACAAGGCTTATTAAGGACAGGGAGATGGAGGGGAATAGGGTATGGAGGTGGGGGAAGAGGGAGATTATATACCTATCACTATGCTGTCACCACCAGAATGACTCCTGCATTAAGATGGGCAGAGATACAAGCTATTTTAATGTTTCATTAATTGTGAGGAACAAAGTCACAAACAACACAGTGTCCACAGACCACAATTTTTGAAGAGAAAGGAGAGCTGAAGCGGATTTTAACTGAGGCCAACATAATTCATCAAGATCATTAATATAACAAGAGAAACAAAATATATATATGTATATATAGAGCAACACATATATGATGATTGGATGTTTATTTGTAATTATTGATTGTTCTCTGTTGAAGTTTGAACACAGTAATTACGCTATGACCTTAGATTGATTTTTGGTTTAAACAAAATTTATGTCATAAAAAAGTTATTCATGACAATGCAGTAACAACAGAACAGGTGGGTCGTGCAACAAGCAAGATTGTTTATATTAATATGGCCCTAATATTACATAAATAGTGTCACCAGCATTGATTTTTGTGTTGTATACAGCTTACTGCACTGTGACCTAACAATTTTGCTTTGTTCTCACATAGTCACTATTTGATAGAAACAGTTCCATTGCTTTATTGAGTTTTCACTTCAGAGTTAATAAAAAATTAAAAAACACACTGACTAGGCTATTCTGTTTTAACACTGAGTTCTGATGCAAAATTTAAACAAGATAAATGGAAAGAAGCAAAATTTGGTGCATTGGACCTGCATGGATGTGGTCATTCAGAATTTTAGTTGCTTAAGCTGGCCAACTAATGTTAAGACTGACAAGCCTGAACTGCACCAGTTCCTTAAGATGTTGCTATTCTTATTTGTTGCACACACAAATGCATGAATGCATGCACTGAGAGAGAGAGAGAGAGAGTGAGAGAGAGAGAGAGAGAGAGATACTGTCACCACTTTGTTGTCTCAATTGCACTTAACACAACATAGGTCTCAAAGGTTTACATGACAAAAAGGGTTAACCAATCTTTGCCTGCATTGTTGTAATTGTATTTTTGCCTCCTTTGCTGTTGAGATTGATATGGTCATGAAAATTGTTTGATAACAAGTAATTCTGCATATGCATACCTGCCACTGGTTTGTATCAGTATTCTACCTTACATATTTGAAATCTGTTTCTCATCTTTACATTAGCTGTTGGAAAAATGATTATGTAATGGTTGCATAATGAATTGCACATAAACAGAACTGAGCTTCCCACAATGCAACAAGTTTGCCATGTTGTCAGTCAGTCACCATTTGACAAAAGCCTCCAGCTAGCCCTGTTAGCTTTCCATCTTTTTCTGAGCTGCTGGCTGTTTTTGACTCGCATAAACAAAATATGAGTGTGTAATAAGCGTTTGTCCACCCATGACATGAACCTTGATGTTGCAGTTTCCTTAAAACTGTAAATGTCTTCAGTGTCAAACTTGTTTTGCTGATAGCAGTTACTGAATTTTGCCAGTCCAGGCTGCATTCAGCAGCTGAACTACACCAAACACTTAAAACTGAAAATGGTACTTTTCAGTAAGCTGTTATTTGATGAAGTTAAAAAATGCGATAATCACAAACTACTTGCATGTGTTTGGTTTGAGGGAGAAAACTACTTTTCCACTCATGAAAACCCTAATGTTGTTATTGTTTAAGCAAGGCCTTTTGAATTTTAGCTTCCAGATTTGATGACCTTGAACTGATTTTAGGGTCCAGTGTCAGAAAGGTAATACAGCAAAGGTAATAATGGGCTGTATATCTCAGTGAGTTCTTATCTAATGTAAATTATACACTGTATGGTTGGCATGTATTTAAGAGACATAACTGACATAGTTTTGGACTCGGCAAAAACTTTAATGTTGACTTTTTCTTGGAGACTGTTTTACTTCAAAGTGCAGAAAGTATTGTTTATGGGAACATGCATACTCACTGCATTTTCACCCAGAACACTGATTATGTCTTATTATCACCACATCATCTGATGCTCTCTCTCCCAGCTCCCAAACATTTAACCCTGATACCTTCAAATGCTGTTGACGGCCCTCCCCCTCTTTAACTACCCTTGCCCCCCCCCCCCCCCCCCCCCCCCCCAGCCGCCCCCATGACTTTTGCTTAAACTCTTCGGCATTATGTAACTGAGCGCATCGCATATAAACTTCGTAGCTCGTTGATGATTTCATACACGTTTTTTTACTGTATCGTGTGATTTTTTTTATTTGTAAAAATTATTTGTTTATTGATATTTGAATAAAACCGGACAGTCATATACACTTAATGATTGTCTGCTCAGCAGCATCGCAACTCAGTTCAGTTTGTAATTATGTTCTTGCTAACTCGCAGTTGCTGAACAGGCTGAACAGTTATTTTGTCTGTGGGGGTGGGCGGGGGGGGGGGGGGGGGGGGTGCGCGTGCGTGCGCCTGCGCGTGTGTGTTTCCATATGATACCTTATGTAAATTGTTTTGGTAGGACTGTGCTCTATGTGTGTATAGAATATTGTATTTAGGTTAATATGTATCATGTGAACGCTCAGGGCGTTGATAACTGATGATAACTGTACGTTGTTATTATTATTATTTGTTTATAAGCAGTTCAACTTTGGCCCTCATTTATCTTCATCTCGTTTGTCCTTTGAGCACAATTGTATGTGACCGATATTTAATTTGGCACGACAGCTGTTAGCGACAATTATTTCTGACCGTGTGCTGTCACATATCTACAAACTACACGCATAAGCTTGAAGTGAACGCGACGCATATGTGTGCATATAAGTAGTCTTATCATGGGAGTTGTGTCGGCAGACAATATTCCAGTGTGTAGTTTATACTAGTCAATAGGCTCAAGGGCCACCTATAGTTTATGAATAAAGTTGTGAAATTGATATTGCGCAACAGATTTAAAATGCACAACCTAAATTTGGACTGACGATAACAGGTATGCAAGATGGCACATGGTTTTGACAAGCACTAAGCTCTACACTGTGCCACAGTAGACAGCAAAATAAACGCAACAATCACGAAAAAATGGGCCCATTTTGAAAGCGTCTATTGAGATAGCAGGTTTAAACAGAACAACAACAAACAAACAAAACAACAACAAAAACAATTGCATGACACATGTGTGAGGGAGCATGACTGCTATGGCGGCAGGTCCCTTCATGATGTGGGGTGGGTATGGACTCTGTGTGTGGTGTGTGTGTGTGCGCGCGCGTGCGCTCGCGCGCGCTTAAATACTTTTATTATTATTATTATTAATTATTAAGACGGCCCGTCCCCATCCAGCACGTATCCATAACGGCTTACTGCGGCAGCAAGTCACCAGGATTGGCCAACACGGTCACACAGAACATCTCTGGGGTGTGCAAAGGCGACGAATCTGAGCCAACCACCGGCCACTACCTTTTGCAAGCAGGAGTGGCAGGTGATCCTTCAGGAGACTCTGAAGAGGTTGGTCATGTCCGCGATATAACGGTTTGACTGCGTCCACGCCAAAGGTGGTCAGACAACTTCTGGGCCCATATGTATAAAGAGCTAATAGACCCCCTAATCGCGTTTATCTTCACAACGGTGACTACACTGAAGAAATCGGCATGTGTGAAGCGGAAATAGACCTACCCGATCCACCTAATTGCGTTTAATAGACTCATTTTTCTACGTTTAATCTGCATAAACGCCGTATAAAAATGGCGGCTCTGATGCTGCCGATAGCGACATAAGGCTACTGCGAGAAAATGAACGCTTGTTCGGACCGGCGCCGTCCAACGTACCACTGAACACCACAGATTATTCAGGAAAATTTGCATTTACACATCAAGACACATCATAATCAACACAGACGGCGAAGAAGAGAGAGGAAAATCTCTAATGGGAAGGAGTCGTTGAGACACCGACATCTGCTATAATTTGCAACGAACTTTGAATCGAAACTGTTATCATGCAGTATCCAATCAGTTTCGCAAACAGTTTATGTGAACAGACATAAAACATTGATTGATTGATTTGACACATCGAGGTAAGAGGAAAGACAGATTATTATTGTGTTGATGATGGAGTGACAGATCGTGCGGTGAGTGAAACTTTCTGCACGATTTGTTACCACGTGGCGACAAAACGTGCTGTGGTGACAAAACGTACAGATAGCGCATCACATTTGACACGTTTTGCCACCTTGGTGACAAAACGTGCCTGGATGACAAAATGTAGCGCAAGAGGTCTTTCGTGATCTAAAACTAAACCGTGGCTATTGACGACTCGCGCATGTGGAAGGAGAGCTGTATTTATGGACTGTGGCAAATAGGGATGTGGGCCTATCCGCCTTTAACTTTAGTTGCTTATCATACATAATTATGGGCGCTGACTTTGTTCTCTACGTAATCATGATCGCATTTCTGACTTTGTAAAACTGGATTGTGTCCATTTAACCGGAAATTAATTTTCAACTCTTACAGAACTGATTTTTGTTCATGGAATTGTTTGAAATCGATCGACAAATGAATGAAATTAAATTGTGATTGACTGACATTTACATTTCTGATTGTGTGTGTGTGTGTGTGTGTGTGTGTGTAGAAAGTGCCCTTAAATTCTTTTGAGTAGTATAGTTCCCCCGAAAAACGAGTTTAAAATCTGAACTCGGTGTTATTTCTTTAGCATGAAAAAATGACTAAGTTGGCTCATTGTTGTAAAGCTAGAGACTGGTGGCTTTATGACATTGCAGACTTGCTGGTTATTTCTTTAACTTTAAATAGACAATTTTATGACTGGCTGGCTTCCCCTGTCAGTTTATTTCGTTTGCCAGCATACGAAATTTGTGACGAAGTGAACATGGCAGGCAAAAGCCGTCGATGTATATTTTACTGTACAGAGACTCTAAATAAAACATTCGAAACACTGTGTTGTTGCTATTAATAATAATAATAATGGAAATTTGTAAAGCGCCTACCCTGCGGCTCAAAGCGCTAAACAAGCATAGTATAACACACATAATGTACATCGAGATGGAAATGTTATCAGCAATAAAAATGTATATAAGAAAGAAAAAGAAAAAAAAGCTGTAGACAAAGGTTCAAGCGTAACTATGCAAAAGATGCACACACACACACACACACACACACACACACACACACACACACACACACACCACACACACTGCACAGACACATAGGGGTGATAGACAATGTTGTTTAGCTGAAATATTCTGAGAAGAGAAATGTCTTGAGTTTGTTTTTGAAGGAAGAGAGAGTAGCAGAGTGCCTGATGTCTTGGGGAAGCTTGTTCCAGGTGTGGGGACCAAAGTCAAACTCCAAGCACTGGTTTACGACATCCTTCCTTGGAGGAAGGTGCCGGAAATAGATGCAAGTGTGAAAAAGTGCGAAAGCCATGGGTTTTGCGGTTGAAGCGTTGGAGTTTGAGCATGCGTGTGTCTGACGAAGAGAGGAGAGAGCGGGAAGGACTGTAAAGGTGTAGTAGCTCAGAAAGATAAGAGGGAGCGGAATCAGTGATTGCGTTGTAATTAACACATGCAAGCAGTTTTGTATTTTATTCGTTCAGAAATTGGGAGCTAGTGGAGAGGTGTGCAGATTTGATGGCGTGGTGCTCTGAGAATGAGGCGTGAAGCAGTATTTTGGACTTTCTGCATCGGTTGAAGTACAGAGTTGGAGTGCCCATGAGAAGAGAATTGCAATAGTCTAATCTGGACAATACACAAGAAGTTACCAGTTGTTTTGCTGCATCTTCTGTGAGGTACCTATGGATGGAGCTGATGCGTTTTAGTTCATAGCAGGCTGTTTGACAGATTTTGATTACGTGTTGCTTCATTGACTCCAAGGATAAACCCCGAGTTCCTGACTTTGTCTGAAAACACAATTTCGTGTGTACCGACCATGATTGACGATGGTAAGCAATGACAAGAGGACAGAGAAGGTGTTGAGAAGAGAATGGCTTCAGTTTTATCCTCTTAAAGTTTGAGTTGGTTGTTGCACATCCATGCTTTTATGTCATCTGTACATGGTTGCAGGTCGTCATTTGGTGGAGTTGATTTTTGAAGTTGGGTGTCGTCTACAAAAAGCTGATGGTTGACTGGGTGATTGGCTATGATGTCTGAAAGTAGAGCAGGGTACACCACAAACAGCACAGGTTCCAGCCCCTGAGTCCTGTGGAACACCAAACATGAGAGGAGATGAAAAGGAAACAGAATTGTTGACAATCACGCACTGATTTATGTCCAGAAAGTATGATCGAAACCACTGGAGAGCGGTAGAGCGGCTGCCAAAGGCAGTTTCGAGACGTGAAAGAAGAATCTATT
Source organism: Alviniconcha marisindica (assembly GCA_018857735.1). Classification (NCBI taxonomy): domain Eukaryota; kingdom Metazoa; phylum Mollusca; class Gastropoda; family Provannidae; genus Alviniconcha; species Alviniconcha marisindica. The sequence continues at coordinate 505,641 of JABMCL010001960.1, read as the reverse complement.
GTTGGTGGTGTTGTTGACTGCTTTTTTAAAGCGCTAATCTCCGCTCTCGAGAAGACTGACGGAGCTCTTATCGTATGCGATTCACAGTGAGTGTCTAGCCTTTTTTTTTTTTTTTTTAATTTAACGCGTTTTTGAATATAATAGTAACAACACATACATACATTTTCTATAAAGCTATTCCCCACTGAGCGAGCTGAACGCGCTTGTTCACATACATGCACATAATGTACACCATTCACATTTACTAACGTACAGTATGCAAGCAATACATACTTAATAAATTACACTAATATTAAGTATTTGTAAAAACAGCGAATAAAATTACCATTATAAAACATAAACACGTTAAAATAATTTAAAACAGGTACATAATTATGAAGCAGTGTGCAAAGTAATTATTATAACTACGCTAAAGCACACACACACACGCAGAGAGAGAGAGAGAGAATTGTGTACCGATGTAAACTAAATCTTGCTTCACATACTTATTTTTCACCAGTATGTTGTTGTTGATCGCTTTTATATAGCGCTGCTCTCCGCTCTCGAGCAGACTCACTGCGCTCGCATGTGATTCTACATGAGTGACTAGCTTTTTTATAGCGCGTTTTTGAATATCCACCAAAGTGTATACTTACAGCGCTGACATGGCTGGTGCCAAGTGAAACTGCTGCTGTCTCGGCGCGTTCTGTGTACACCCTACAACCATGCACCACGTCACTTCATGTGGAACGGATAGCGAAATAAGAGTCAGCACAGAAATTTGACCCTGGAGAACAAAATTCTCCCTCCGTTCCTGCCGGGACTCGAACCCGCGACCTTTCAATCACGAGTCCCGCGCTCTAACCACTGAACTATCCCCGCTCCCCTATTACCTATGTCGGTGATTCTTTTGAAAATACAGTGACACCCTTTAGCCCACACAAAAATCCATGCACTACATTCCCCATTTCTTTCAGAAGTAAATGCTCCTTTTTTCGTTTCTCATACTTCTTTTTTCTCGACTGAGTCACGCATTCGCGATCTTCTCCGAAAAACGATGCAAAGACACCATCTTTCCATCCTCCTTCACCTTTCCGCTGTAATTCTTGCAAACGCAACAGTACTGTCATTTGTACTGCTTCGCAATTCTAGGTTCTTCCATTGTTAAGCCTATACACAGCACGACGCAACGCCTACTCAGAAATCGACCCGGAAGTGGCAGCTGCGACCTTTCGCGACTTCTTGCGCGAAAGATTACGAAAGGTATTAACGCTGCATGATGTACCGTCATCATAATTGTCAATAATATCATAGGACTGGATCTGGATCCAGGTAGCCATTGGCAAATGGCTCAAGGGAAATAACTTTATAATTTAACCCTTTCCCCAGTAAGACCCGCAAAAACTGTACTAACATTCATTATGTAATGTTGTTGGTTTCAGTGAAGTCGAAAGCAGTCTTGCAAACGGACACTCTTTATTCCTGTCTTCTCTCTCTTGTCTCTCTCTCTCTCTGGTCTCTCACACACACTCCTATTGTAGTCTATATATATATACTTCATAGCAACTGAGAACAGTTCAGTTTTCAACCTGCGTTGCACGGAGCTCGTGCAACACAATCACATTCATTCCATCCGCTGACTATTCACTCATCCCTTCGCCTGCAAACACATTCACATTCAACTGACCATTCGCTCATACCACAGGCATATGCTTTCATACCACTACACACATCCCGCTAAACATGCAACGTCGTCCGGACGTTGACATAATGCAATCAAGTCAATACTAAACTTACATTATATATATATATATATATATATATATATATATATATATATATATATATATATATATATATATATTCTCATACTACCACTACTATCCATAAGCAGCACTTCTGCGTCAGCACTGTCCACTGCCTCAGGTTTACTGCCAAAAGAAACGCATTTGAGTTCATTTCTGTGGACTCTCTTCGGTTCTCCGGTTTCCTTGCTGATCACCGTGTAGACGTTGTCACGTACTTCCGTCACCTCAAACACTTCCTCCTTTCACTTGTCCTGGATCTTGTTTCTGCCTTTGGGTCGATTCCTCAGCAGTACAGTTTGACCTCTGCTGACGGGATCCAGCATAACGTGCTTCCGTTTCGTCGCTTTGTCTTGCATCCTTCTTCTTGCCTGTGTGTATGCGAGGTCCAGGTTTCTGCGGTGATGCAAGACTCAGTCCGAGCAGGGTGTCAGGGGTTTCGTGTTCAGAATGGTGTCGATGGGGAGACGGGGTTGTCTACCGAACGTCAAGAAGTAAGGGGAAAATCCCGTTGCGGCGTGTGGCGTCGCATTGTAGGCGAAAACCACAGTCTGTATGTGATCTGTCCATCTTCTTTTGTTCTGTTCAGGTAGAGTCCGCAGAAGATTGTGCAGTGTTCTGTTAAACCGTTCTGTCTGTGCATTGCCTGTAGGGCGTTGTCCTTGATTTCTCGATACCATACATGTTGCACAGTTCAGAAATGACAGCAGACTCAAAGTTGCGTCCCTGATCAGAATGGATACGCTGGGGAACCCCGTATTTCTGAAACCATTCCTTTACCAGGACGTTAGCTGTGGTCTCTGCCGTCTGGTTTCTTGTGGGAACTGCAACTGTGAACTTTGTAAACATATCCGTGAGGACTAGAACGTTCTCTCTTCCGTCCTGAGCTGGTTCCATCACTGTAAAATCCATAGCTACGATTTCGAGAGGACGCGTCGCAAGGATCGGCTGCAATGGAGCGCGGTCTGCTGGAATCTGTGCTTTGGCTGTATTGCAACGACGGCAGTGCTTGCAGTATGCAAGAATGTCTGCAGTCATGTCAAGCCAGTAGTACCTTTCCCTTGCCAGCTGTGTCGTTCTCTCTGTGTCCTGATGGCTCATGTAATCGTGTAGCTGTTTAAGGATGGTCTTGCTCGTGTTCTGGGGGACGACGAGCTGCTTTTTCTGTTCTGGGGGACGACGTGGAATCCTGATAGATCTGAAGAGGACTCCACCGGTGACGATTAGTCTTTTCCACTGTCTCAGCATCTTTTGTGTCTCGGGGCTCTCTGCTGACATTTCTGCTCGAGAAAATGCTTTCTTTCTGCTGACGAAGTAGATCGCTCTCGATATGGTATGGTCACTCTTCCGGAGATCTTGCAGTTTCTGGTTATCCGTGGGACTTTCGCCAGAGAGGTTCAGAACCTGGCTATGAACGTACGCTGACACATTGGCAGCAGTCAGGACCTCCTGGACATGGAGAGGGAGTCTCGTTGTATGTATCACTTCGTCCACAGCTGCTTGGACCTCACCACCGGACATCCTTGAAAGCGCATCAGCGTTTCCATTGTCTCTGCCTCGTCTGAACTTCAGCTCAAAGTCAAAGGGTGCCAGGTCTGCCACCCATCTCTGCTCCACTGCTCCCAGCTTGGCGTTGCCCAAGTGAGTCAGAGGGTTATTGTCCGTGAAGACTGTGAACTTGGAGTCTTTGAACTTCTCGGTCACAGACCACTTTAAAGCCAGAAGTTCAAGTTTCCGACTGGAGTAGTTTTGCATGTTCTTCTCCGTTGGCTTCAGTCTTCTGCTGGCATAGGCAACCACTCGCAGTTTCTGGTCCACTTCCTGTGACACCACTGCACCCAGGCCTTCATTGCTGGCATCCACATACAGAATGAAAGGTTTCGTGAAGTCTGCGAAGGTCAGTTTAGGGGCTGATGTCAGTCGCTTCTTCAGGGTGTTGAATGCTTTCTCACAGTCGGCGGTCCAAACCAGCTTTCTCGCCACCGTCTTCTTCCCTTGCTGAGTTAAGGTCTCTGCATGCATGGCGTTGTACAAAGGCGCAGCGATCTGGGCAAACCTTTCAATGTATCGCCTGTAGTACCCCGCGAGACCAAGAAAAGCTTGCAGCTGCTTGACTGTGACTAGTCTTGGCCATTCCTCGACAGCCTTGACTTTCTCCGGATCTGTTCCTACACCTTCTGCCGATATGATGTGACCCAGATATGGCACCTCGTCTCTGAACAACTGGCATTTTGAAGGCTTTGGTTTCAGTCCATGCTTCTCGATGGTAGTGAGCACGTAGTCCAAGTGTTGAAGGTGTTCCTCAAACGTCTCGCTGAAGACCAGCAGGTCGTCCAGATAAATTAGGAGGATTTCAAACAACTTCTCGCTGAAAAGGCGTTGCATAAAGCGCCGGAAAGTTGCAGGAGCTCTGGACATGCCAATGAACGCTGTCGTTCGTACTGAAACAACCCAAACGGCGTGATGAACGCTGTCTTGTGTTTGTCGGCTTCGTCCACTGCAATCTGGTTGTATCCCGATGCCAGGTCGAGGGTAGAGAAGTAGCTTGGCACTTTTCAATGAATCCAGTGCCCCTTCTATACGTGGGAAGGGGAAGGAATCTCTGCACGTTTGGGCATTCAGACGTCTGTAGTCTATGCACATCCTGAGTGATCCATCCTTCTTTCTGGCCAGGACGATCGGTGAGGCATAGGGACTGTGGCTTGGTTTAATGACGCCTTGGTCTAGCAGTTTCTGAATGTGTGCCTTAACCTCCATGAGTTGGTTCGGCGGGATCCTCCTGTAAGGCTGGGACACGGGGCTGTCATCATATGTGTTCACTTTGTGTCGCACAGTGTCTGTGTACCCAATCTCGTCTTCTCGGGGGAAACTACTGGCGTGTCTTTTGAAAATGTTCCTGATCTTTTCGGATTGAGTCTTATCAAACCAGGACGTATCAACCTCAGGGAGTTTGATTCCTTCCCAGTCATTGCCGACACAACCCACTTCCTGTCTGTGGACAAATATCTCGTTGATGCCCGTGTCCTCTATGCAGGTGTCACTGTCTGAATCACAGATAACATCAACCTCCTAGATTACGCCTACTCGTACCCCTTTGTTGAGCTAGACGTCTGCCTGTCGAAGGTTGGCGACATGGACTGGGTACAAGCCATTTTTCTTGCATGTTAGTGTGTCCACAACCATCACGCCTCTGGGGAGATGCTCATTGTAGACCAGATGCTGTATCATCACTGGGTCGTCAGAACTCGTTGGTCCTCCAGTTGTCATGACGGTGGTCAGAGTTGGCTGGCAACAGAGTCCTGTATCGACAGATCTTACAAACTTAGCTCGGCTAAAAGTTTTTTTTGCAATCTCCGCTTTGACCCTGTCTGCTGCCAAACATGAACGTCCGAATAACCCGGCAATGTCACTGCATTTCTGTAAGACATGCATGCTTAGCAGTCCTGGGATGTTTTCTCTTCTTCTCTTCGTGCCTGCATCCGAAGGTGTTTTGGTCACGAAGATTCCGACATCCGTGATCGTCTCGTCTCCCACTGTTATGTCTGTAGAAATGAAGCCAACGTAGGGAATGTCGATGCCGTTAGCTGCTTTCAGACAGTAAAACGAGCTATTCATCATGTCGCATTTGTCTTGAAGGTTCTTCCTGAAGAAGTCTTCAGTGACCGTGGTCACCATTGATCCAGTGTTCAAAAGACAAGTCACTTCCTTTCCTCCGATACAAAATGTTACTGTCGGACAGTGCCCTACTGTCTTTGTAGCTTGTTTCTTCGATGAGCCTCGTTCCTTCCCTGCCGCCTGCGTTTGGCTCTCAACGGAGACGGGAGCTAGTTTCCCGAACCAAAGTGGTGACGTGATCCTCGGTGAGACGCTCCACGACCTTTGAACCCGCCGCCTCGTCTATCTCCACGAGCTGGACCTCCATGGGACGTAAACTGGGACCCGGCTCATTCTGAGGATTGGTCACAGGCCCTTGCCATGTGACCGTAGGCGCCACACCGAAAGCACTGCAAGGGTTGTCTTGAGCCGTCCTGAGGAAGAGTGGGCCTACCTGCTTGCAGCTGATGCTCTGTCAACTTCTTGACTGCTTCAGTCAGCTCGGATATTGTTTTCTGCTGTTCTTTGACGATTGCTTTCAAATCATCAGTTTCAGCATTATTCACGGCAGATATTTTGTTAACTGTCTGAAGTGTAGGCGAGGCAGGTATGTCATCAATCCATTGCATGGCAATCATTCTGACATCCAGAAACGTTAGTGCTGGCGTCTCGTTCACAGATTTCTTCAATTCACGTCTGAGAATCGTGTCCCTAATTCCATTTATGAAATGATCTCTGAGCACCTCATCTCTGTTATGAACACTTTCTGGTTTTACCTGTTCTATTTTCTGCTCTGTTCATTTAGAGCATACGAAAAGTCTCTAATACTCTCCTCCGGATTTTGTCTGCGTTCATAGAACTTCTTTTGTACTTCAGTATAGGACTTCGTACCACTAAATGTTGCTATCAGTAACCTGAAAATGTCATCCACATTACTGTCCTTCTGAACATGCAGTTTTGCATCTCTTTTAGCGGGACCTTCTAGGTTCTGTAAAACAAAAGACAGCTGTTCACCTGGCGTTCTAGAAGAATAACTTGCATTTAAAGCCAGCCTACATAATCTGTGACCCAGAAGGGTCTTCTCCAGAAAATTTCCTTACTTTCCTTTCCTTTGCTATGTAAGAAAAACTTGTTTGGATAGTCATGCTTTGCTTCTTTACCTCTTCCTGAAGTCTCTTAATTTCTTTCATCAAAGTTTCAGTAGAGATAATGTTCTCACTCTCTTCTTCCGACATGATTATCTTATCAGTTTCCGGCACCGTGAATGGAGAATGAAATAAAAATACTCAGTAAATACTGGAAACACTACTCGCCTCTGCAAGCCACAATGCTACAAAAAATGCTACGATGTTAAAAGAAATGCATAAAATGAGCATAAACAACCTCACACATTTCAACAACAATAACAATAAAGTTCTATATATACGTATCGTGACCGTCGGTGAGATTCGTCCCGGTGTCCATCTGCTTGTTGCCTAGTCTTTTTCCACACAGGGCGGTGTTGCTGTCTCTCAGTGCGCGTTCCGCTCCATCGACGCCCATCGTTGTCACGACGACGGGAGAGCAAACGTTGTCACGACGACGGCAAGAGAGAACAAATGTCCAGGACGATGGTGGGACTCAGACTCCGCCGGGGCGTCGGCAGAAAAGACGTGTTGACGATCTCACATATTCTGACCGGCCGCAGTCTTCACTTTCGATACTACTGCTCGGGCGACGCCAAATGTAATTAATGTTGTTGGTTTCAGTGAAGTCGAAAGCAGTCTTCCAAACAGACACCCTTTATTCCTGTCTTCTCTCTCTTGTCTCTCTCTCTCTGGTCTCTCACACACACACTCCTATCGTAGTCTCTCTCTATATATATGCTTCATAGCAACTGAGAACAGTTCAGTTTTCAACCTGCGTTGCACGGAGCTCGTGCAACACAATCACATTCATTCCATCCACTGACCATTCACTCATCCATTCGCCTGCAAACACATCCGCATTGAACTGACCATTCGCTCATACCACAGGCATATGCTTTCATACCACTACAATTATTTATTCAAAACTTCTGATTAAATATTCACAAAATTTGTGTGTGTGCGTGTGTATGTGTGTGCGTGTGTGTTTTGCGTGGGTGCGTGGGTGCGTGCGCACGCGTGCGCGTGAGTGTGTTTTGACGAGCCATCAGATGGGTACTGCGGACGCAGAAATACTGAATACCCAGCGGTTTCAAGCGAAATGGTGTACATTTGGAGGATTTTATGCACTTATGACACTTGCGAGCCAGGCGACAGTTACCATAAGAGGTTGAGGTATCTGTTCTTGTGTCGCTTGTTATGAATGTGAGGTCTGTCGATTGCTGTAGATGCTCCTTTCTCTTTCTCTCTCGGCGGGATTTCATTGTCGGTGGAAGGATTAATGGTGGCTGAGGTCCGAAAAGACAGTTTGCAAAAGTAGTTCGGTCACCTGGGTCTAGGCGGCCTAAGAGTAGCTGGGAAAATAGTAATTAATAGTAACGAAAACATGTTAGGCACACATTATGCTACATAAATGCACAAGACGCTGCATGGAATGAAACATCACACCCAAAGTCTGTCCACGTTTACCTTCTGCCTTATCAAACCATACCAACCATTCAATCAAACAATGATATTATACCTACGGGACATCCACAACACACAATCAAACTATATTTTCACTCAGTCTCTATAGTCATATTTCACACAGCTCACAGAATTACGGGCAGCAGCAGCCTCGTACTCTGCTCAAAACAAT
>JABMCL010001960.1:490000-492500 GCA_018857735.1 Alviniconcha marisindica | reverse complement strand
AAATAAAACATAAATTAAACGTATGATAATTGAACGTAAGACACATAAAAAAGAGTGTTTAAACAAGTTACAATCAGAGCTAAGAACAAGTTAATAACATAACATATGCAAACATGTCGCACGCGCGCGCGCACACATATGCACTGACTGACGCACGCACGTGCGCGCACACACATACACATACACGCACACACACCCTCAAACACACACACACACACACACACACACACACACACGAGAGAGAGAGAGAGAGAGAGAGAGAGAGAGAGAGAGAGAGAGAGAGAGAGAGAGAGAGAGAGAGAGAGAGAGAGAGAGAGAGAGCGTGGCATGCCCGCGTACATGTACACACCCACACACGCGCACACACACAATAATACATACATTTTCAATAGTGCTATTCCCCGCTGAACGAGCTCACCGCGCTTGTTCACATACATGTACATACAGCATTTACATTTACTAACATATTATAGACACGAAATCGCATAATACATATTGCATACTTACTGAACTAATATAAAACAAGTACTTGTAGAACAGTAAACAGAATAACTATTATAAAAATAAACACATTGCAATAATTTGAAACAAGTACATAATTATAAAACAATGCACAAAATTACCTACACACACACACACACACACACACACACACACACACACACACACACACACACACACACACACACACCACACACACACACACACACACACACACACACACACACACACACACACACACACACACACACACACACACACACACACACACACACACACACAACACACACACACACAACACACACACACACACACACACACACAACACACACACACACACACACACACACACACACACACACACCACACACACACACACACACACACACACACACACACACACAACACACACACACACACACACACACACACCACACACACACACACACACACACACACACACACACACACACACACACACACACCACACACAACACACACACACACACACACACACACACACACACACACACACACACACACACACACACACACACACACACACACACACACACACACAACACACACACACACACACACACACACACACACACACACACACACACACATACACACACACATGTATTCCTTTCTGTCCCCCCCCCCACCACCACCACCCCCACCCCACTCACAACACACACCATCCACTCTCCCTCCTCTCCCACCCCATCTCCCTCCGCACTCGCTCTCTCTCCTCTCTCTCTCCTCTCTCTCTCTCTCTCTCTCTCTCTCCTCTCTCTCTCTCTCTCTCTCTCTCAAAGTGATCGTGAAACAACTAAAACAATCAGGAAGCGTCAACACCGACATTTCGCGCACGGGGAGGGGCGGGCGGGATGGGGAGGAGGGGGGGGGGGCTCAAGACTGCAGAAATCCTACTGGCAGATAGCTATCATGAACAACTTGAGTGAGTTATGAGTCGGGATTTAAATAGCAGAAGAGTAGAATTTCGGAGATCGGATGGCAGAGAGTTCTAGACAGAAGGCAGCTGAAGGAACGCTCCCCGTGCTACGCTTTAGGACTTAGATTCACCAGGGAGAAATAACTCAGAACCAGTTGTACTAGCCTCTGTACGCCAGATTCACATGGAGTGGCACCGAACACTACCACCAATAAAAACAAAAAGAATCATCAAGTTTTTCCTTTCCCTGTGTACTTGTGAGTGCCCTAGCTGATAAACTCGGTGACGCCGCTTAATGAAGTATTCCGCACTGGGTGAAAGCTGAGCCCACCAGATGCATACCACGATAAACGGGGTGCCTGAGCTGGCTGACAGTGTTGATGTGTCCACGGAAAGCACGACTTAGCGTTGCTGGCTGCACGCCAGGCTATCGGGTGATGGTGACGCCTAGTGCCGATTTTCAGTGATCTGTGTTGGTACCAGTTGGCCTTGAGAGTCAGAGCCGCCTCAGGAACTGTGTGAAAGTCGAGGTGGACGTCCTGGGTTTTCGTGAAATAAGCCTACGGTTTTTGTGGACGTAAAGCAACACTCAACCAACGGCCTTGAGACGTTAGTGGGACCCATGGGGAGTGTGATGTCATTCATGAAATGGCCTTGGGACGTGGCGACTCCGCTTGGTCCGAGCGGATGTGACTCAGCCGCCATTTTATCACACCAGTCTTGCAGACCGTTTAGTATTACTTACTCTTTCGAAATATGTTCCGCTGTACCGATTCAAACCAAAACAAACCACCTTCTCGTAAAAAATCTCATTTTGATCATCAGTAAAAAACAAACAAAAAAACTGCTATTAATTTTCGTGTAATCTTTGTTCTTGACTTACTTATGTGCTATTTTTCTTGTGTAAGCTGCTTATTTTACAATCTCTCTCTGTCTTATTTCTCCTCCCTCCCGCCCCTCTCTCTCCGTCTTACTTCACTGACTTATTTCTTTCATATTATTATTATTATTATTATTATTATTATTATTATTGGTTGCCTG
>JABMCL010001960.1:470000-482500 GCA_018857735.1 Alviniconcha marisindica | reverse complement strand
TGTCGCACTGACATGACCACCTCGATTGTCACTGTATTAGATTTAGGTACGCCAAATCGTCTACCAGATGAAAGAAGCTCACAATGTTTAGCAAGGACATGGCTACTGTGATCTGCAGTCACCCTAGCCTTCCGTACCACACAACGTTCATACAACTGACTTAATTGTTCTTGTCTTTCACCCACAACCTTGCCACACACATTCACCACTTTATTCAGGACATGTTTTGCTTTTCACATTCAAACCTCCCAAGCAGCACAGGAACGAAAATGTTAAAACTGATTCAATACAACTCCGGTGGAAAGTGCGTAAAACAGCAGCACTGACATTAAGAGATCTTAGCTTTTGAAGGCAAAATATTCTTGGCTGAAATCTTCTGTGAATAAAGTCAGTGTTTTTGTTAAAATTCAGCTTGTTGTCTAAGACTGTTCCTAGGTATCTGTACTCAGTCACTCTTTCAACTTTCACACCATCAATAAGGAGATATGGAATGACAGCTGGAGCTTTTCTCAAATCAATCAGCATTTCCTTTGTTTTCTTTACATTCAAGTCAAGGGAATTATCCCTGGACCTTTCAACTTCAGCAAAATAAACAGAATCTGAGTTGGAAAGATCTTCCATTGCAGAATCGTCAGAGTATTTTATGATTGGTGTTGTCATTGCCTGTACAGTCATTTGTATAGATTGTAAAAAGAATAGGAGATAGGACAGTGCCTTGTGGAGAGCCGGTGGAAATAAAGCGGGAAGACGAGAGTGCAGCTTGGTGGTGAACTGTCTGAGAACGACTGACAAGAAAGTCGACAATCCAGAGAATCAGTCTTGAATTAACGTCGAGATTCAAGATTTTGCTTGCCATGAGGTGTGGTTGTATGGTATTGAAAGCAGAAGAAAAGTCGATGAAGAGAATTTGGACAAATGAACCTGTTTTTTCAACTTAATTGTTCTTGTCTTTCACCCACAACCTTGCCACACATTCACCACTTTATTCAGGACATGTTTTGTGCATTGTGAATGTCTTCGGTACTTCCGTTGTGCTTGTACGCAAACTGGTATGGGTCTAAATGGGGCTTCGTGTGTTTCATGAGTTGGTGGAGGATGATACGTTCAAAACACGTCATTACAATAGATGTCAGAGCAATCAGACGATAATCGTTTAAACAAGAATTTCTTTTTTGTTTTTGTTGTTGTTGTTTTGAACAGGACAGATTACAGAGGTTTTCCAAGTAAAGGGTACAGTGTTTTCTTTCAGAGACCACGTGAACAACTGACTGAAAACAACAGAAACGTCTATTACAATAGTAATGGCATTAGTAATCGTATAGTAGTAGTAGTAGCTAGTCTCTGACCGTGCCAGTCATACAGACAGTATCTCACAAAGCTCATGAGACGTTTTCTACGGGTGTGATAGGTAGGTGTAATACACGGACAAGTCTGTCCAAATACGAGGGTGATGTTCGATTTTGTGAGAAGTGTACACTGATCAATACACATGCAGCCCAGGAGACAAACTGCGTTGAGATTAGTCGGGGTTATTGGAAGAAAAAAGAAAAAAGCCATGACAAAACGACAGTTAATGATGATCATGATTATTGCGGTGACAACGAATCAGATGAGTGTGGTGATGGTTTGTCAGACAACGATTCAGATGATTGTGATGATGGTCTGTCAGACAACGATTCAGATGATTGTGATGATGGTCTGTCAGACAACGATTCAGATGATTGTGATGATGGTCAGTCAGACAACGATTCAGATGATGGCAATGATGGTCAGTCAGACAAAGAATCAGATGATTGTGATGATGGTCAGTCAGACAAAGAATCAGATGATTGTGATGATGGTCAGTCAGACAACGATTCAGATGATGGCGATGATCCTAAAAAAAGGTTTGTCTAGTGATCGATTCGATCAAATTAAGTCTTCTCTTGGTACTTGCAGTCCTGGTGGCTTGTTTAATGCTTTCAGTGAGGGAAATGGGCACGCGCAGGCCAGTTACTGCCAGCGTGAACTTTGCACCAGGAAACGGTTCTTCGTGTGAAATAAACAACTCCATGGCCTTTCATTAAATTATGTAAGATTTTGGTTACCTAATGTCATAGCGTTGACTTTAAGTAACTGCTTTGCTTCTGACTTTATTGTTCAGTCAGGTGAAGAGGTTTTGTGGTACACACGGTAGCAGCAAAAGATGGGTGTGTCAGCAACTACTCCACACACACCAGGCCTGGATCACGTCGGTGACATCATCGTCATCGTCATGTACTTCATCCTCGTACTCGGAGTTGGACTTTGGGTAGATGACTAAATAAAAAGAGTGATGCTGCTGTAGTTAGCCCCGTAAATATGCTCTCATAACGGACATAAATGTATTGCACAGTTTGTATTTTGGGCACCCCCCAAAACACACACACACACACACACACACACACACACACACACACACACACACACACACACACACACACACACACACACACACACAGAGTTGTAAAAATCGCACTGACATGACCTCCTCGATGTAAATCAGAGCACGAATGATCAGCCATTGCATGCAACAGAGCAATACCTCCGTCCACCGCTCAGCAACACACCAACACCCGTCTTCCACAGTCGGCAACAGAGCAGTACCTACCATTGTAAGCACAACACCCATCTACCACTGCCAATACAGGCAATAGAGCAGTACCCGTCTACCATCGCAGGCAGTACCCGTCTACATTGCATGCAACAGAACAGTACCTGTCTACCATTGCAGGCAATAGAGCGGAACCCATCTAATATTGCCTGCAACATACCAGCACTTGTTTATCTTTACTTGCAACAAAGGAGTACCCACCTAGCAATGTCTGCTAAAAATCGTGCCTGGCGCAGGGCACCGACACGCTTCAGCACCGCAGTTAGAATCCCCAGAGCAGCATCTTCTGTATTAGCTGCGATAGACCTCCCAGAAAATGGCACTGTAATTCAGGGCTGTAGGCGATGCTTAGACACCAGTAGCTGTTAGTTTAGAAGTACTCAGCAAAGCTCCATAGTCAGAATGTGCACGACATTGATTCATTTTAAACCATTCTTCTGTGGAACAATTCCCGATATTGTATAGCAAGAAAGTCTCTCTAATTCCCCAGTTCAACTGATTCCAGCGTGCACCAGCTCCACAGTTTCAAGTCATTTGGACAGAACGCTGGCCCATTTAAGAGCATGTTACGCAGGACGTTACATCAGGCTGACTTCATTTTTACGGCACGTAAAGAATATGAATTCGGATAAAAAGATTTAGAGACTTAACATCTACGTAAGTGTGTAACTTCGAGCAAAATCTTCCTTTGGCGTTTGTACTGGCTCAACGTGAAGGTGCAGTACGAAAACGTCGACTTTTTGGAAAACTTGAACTGTTGTTGAATTTAAAGCGGAACCGCTGTCATACTGCGGGTGCCACTACTTGCATGGAATGTGACTTAGATACATGTACATAACAGGCGACCTCTCGCGCAATGGTAGGCCGACTATACTTGGACAGCCCGCGGAGGTGTGTTTGCACGCAGGCGCTGACTGGCTCATCTGTCAATTAGAGGAGAGTTGAAGTCAACAGCACGACAGTCAACAGCATGACGTCGGAGGGGGGGGGGGGGGGGGGGGGGGGGGGGGGGGGTTAAAGTCAAATCTAGATTGAAGAAAATAAAATCTTTGCGATTTCCGGTGCTTTCGCGGTTTTAGTGAAACAATTGTAAGAAGAGGTAGAGTTTTAACAAATGTAGTATTTCTATTGATAGAGTTTATCCGATTTGTTTGGTCACTATCTCACAGCACGAAGCGGCATAGTTAATCGCCGATGTTAAAAACTCGAGACATTTGGTTCGAGCGAGTTTCTGGTATTTTTAATTGTTGATTATGCTGTGTCACTTCCCATTTTCTCTCCCCCCCCCCCCCCCCCCCCTCTCTCTCTCTCTCTCTCTCTCTCTCTCCCCCACCACACACACACACACACACACACACACACACACACACACACACACACACACACACACACACACACACACACACACACACACACACACACACACACACACACACACACACACACACACACACACACACACACACACACACACACACACACACACACACACAACCCGATGACAGATTAGATGCTTTAGATATTTAGTAAACACGTTTCTGTTTCTTTATCCACAACGATTTTCGACAAATCGCATTCTAAAAATGCAATCAATAAATAAAACAATTAAAAAAAATCTTGTCCAAGAAATGTTCATTCAGTCCCCTAAAGAAGAGAAACACGGCCATATCCGACTCCCGTCAAATGTGCCTTTAGTGGACTGACCATCTGACGATGACACTGGCAAAGATCGTGGTCAGTACGTTTCTGGGAATAGCAGCGATCATAACATGTGCTAGGAAGACGTCGGTGACCCCATTCTTAGGCAGTCCCATACGGTATAAGTTTCTAAAATTCTAAAAACACGAGGTTAACACTGCAATCACTGTGTTTCTTTGTTTGTTGGTTGGTTGGTTGGTTGGTTGTGTGTGGGGGTGGGGGGGGGGGGGGGGGGGGGGGCTGTACTGCAAGGCGTATGTTTGTTTCAGTCTCTGTGTCGTCCTAACCGGGGCAGCGTGAAGAGTTACTTTCTGGCTGGACGCAACATGGCCTGGTGGCCGGTAAGTGCATGTGCTTGCTTCCTGCCTGACACAGTCACTGCTAGCAGAGTTATGCTCCCTCTCTATGTGACGCCGTATAATGCAGTCCAGCCCGATCAATATTCTTCATATTCACTGACCACTGAGGTCAGTTGAGCCTGGAGTCAGGTCTAGAGAGAGACACTGGTGAAAAAGATCAGACCGTTGTAGAAGTGTAACTGCTTCCAGGGTAGTCATGACGCCGGTACGTCGGTTACATTTGATTTATTTTATGTGTTCATTTCAAATATTTGTTTTTTTGTTCTTCTTTTCTTTTTTCTTTTTTTGGTTGGGGGAGGGGGGGGGGGGGGGGGGGGGGATTTCATGTATATACGTATCATTGTAAAGAATAGATATTCCATTGATTAGATTGATTTGATTTGATTTTATGTTTTGACATTCAGGTTTTCAAGTTCTCTCAGGTGGTAAAACAAAACAAAAAACAAACAAACAAAAACAAAACAAAAAAGGAAATAAAAACAAAACAAAACAACATAATTTTAACTTTATACTAGGACTTTAAAATAGTTCCTCAGTTCTACCAAATGTTTTTACTACTGCAACAACAAACTCATTTGCTGCAACAATTGTTCATGTAACTCGTCTTTTGCCGCCATCACATGGTTGTGTGAATCAGGCTAAGGACGTTGCTAAGGACGTTGTTGGTGATGCTGTGTGTCAGGCTTGGTTTGTACATTGCTAAGGACGTTGTTGGTGATGCTGTGTGTCAGGCTTGGTTTGTACATTGCTAAGGACGTTGTTGGTGATGCTGTGTGTCAGGCTTGGTTTGTACATTGCTAAGGACGTTGTTGGTGATGCTGTGTGTCAGGCTTGGTTTGTACATTGCTAAGGACGTTGTTGGTGATGCTGTGTGTCAGGCTTGGTTTGTACATTGCTAAGGACGTTGTTGGTGATGCTGTGTGTCAGGCTTGGTTTGTACATTGCTAAGGACGTTGTTGATGATGCTGTGTGTCAGGCTTGGTTTGTACATTGCTAAGGACGTTGTTGGAGATGCTGTGTGTCAGGCTTGGTTTGTACATTGCTAAGGACGTTGTTGATGATGCTGTGTGTCAGGCTTGGTTTGTACATTGCTAAGGACGTTGTTGATGATGCTGTGTGTCAGGCTTGGTTTGTACATTGCTAAGGACGTTGTTGGAGATGCTGTGTGTCAGGCTTGGTTTGTACATTGCTAAGGACGTTGTTGATGATGCTGTGTGTCAGGCTTGGTTTGTACATTGCTAAGGACGTTGTTGATGATGCTGTGTGTCAGGCTTGGTTTGTACATTGCTATGGACGTTGTTGATGATGCTGTGTGTGCATGCGGTGCTCCATCAGGTGGGCGCCTCCCTCTTCTCCAGCAACATCGGGTCGGAACACTTTGTGGGGCTGGCTGGTACCGGGGCTGCTGCAGGCATCGCCATGGTCATGTATGAGTGGAATGTGAGTAGTGGGCTTGTCGCCATGGTCATGTATGAGTGGAATGTGTAGTGGGCTTATCGCCATGGTCATGTATGAGTGGAATGTGAGTAGTGGGCCGTGATCATGTATGAGTGGAATGTAAGTGATAGAGCGTGATCATGTATGAGTGGAATGTAAGTGATAGGGCGTGATCATGTATGAGTGGAATGTGAGTGATAGGCCGTGATCATGTATGAGTGGAATGTGAGTGATAGGCCGTGATCATGTATGAGTGGAATGTGACTGGGTAGGGCTTTAGGCACGTGCACACCTGAACTGTATTGCAGGAAATGTCAACACTTAAATGACACTAAAGTCTGGACTAAGCCGGGAAAACGCTTTTGTTATAAAGGGCCTATTTGTGTCAGAGGTGCGTTACAAAGACGTAACGTGTGCTTTTATCAAAGTCTTCAAGAAAGTTTGCAAACATATTTGCTTGTGCCGTCATCAAGGCGCATAAAAGGTGAATGAACAGAAGGAGTGATTTTTCGGCAAAGATCCATTTTTGCAAAGCAAACCAAAAATGTAATTTACACGAAAGCAATGAAAACGATGCTATTTATATAATTGTGTGCGCCTCGTGAACTTGGTGCTGGCTGTGACAGACTGGCCAACGCTTACATCACTCTGGCAGTTTGACAGACTGATTAGGGCTTACATCACTTTGGCAGTGTGACAGACTGGCCAACGCTTACATCACTCTGGCAGTTTGACAGACTGATTAGGGCTTACATCACTTTGGCAGTGTGACAGACTGGCCAACGCTTACATCACTCTGGCAGTTTGACAGACTGATTAGGGCTTACATCACTTTGGCAGTGTGACAGACTGATTAAGGCTTACATCACTTTGGCAGTGTGACAGACTGGCCAACGCTTACATCACTTTGGCAGTGTGACAGACTGATTAAGGCTTACATCACTTTGGCAGTGTGACAGACTGGCCAACGCTTACATCACTTTGGCAGTTTGACAGACTGATTAAGGCTTACATCACTTTGGCAGTGTGACAGACTGGCCAACGCTTACATCACTCTGGCAGTTTGACAGACTGATTAAGGCTTACATCACTTTGGCAGTGTGACAGACTGGCCAACGCTTACATCACTTGGCAGTTTGACAGACTGATTAAGGCTTACATCACTTTGGCAGTGTGACAGACTGGCCAACGCTTACATCACTCTGGCAGTTTGACAGACTGATTAAGGCTTACATCACTTTGGCAGTGTGACAGGCTGATTAAGGCTTACATCACTTTGGCAGTTTGACAGACTGATTATGGCTTACCTCACACTGGCAGTGTGACAGACTGGCCAACGCTTACATCACGTTAACAGTGTGACAGACAGACTAACACTTACATCACGTTGATTGTGTGACAGACTGACTAACGACCAACGGTTACATCACTTTGACAGTTTGGTGTGTTACGTTTACACCACGTTGACATTGTGGCAGAGTGGATTGTTACTGGTGACGTGTAATGCGGGCTGCATTATGTCTGACGGTCATGCTGTTTCTATGCAGTCCATGCCGCTGGTCATCCTTCTGGGCTGGCTCTACCTCCCTGTCTACATGTCCGCTGGGGTAGGTAGCATAGGCTCTACCTCCCTGTCTACATGTCCGCTGGGGTAGGTAGCATAGGCTCTACCTCCCTGTCTACATGTCCGCTGGGGTAGGTAGCATAGGCTCTACCTCCCTGTCTACATGTCCGCTGGGGTAGGTAGCATAGGCTCTACCTCCCTGTCTACATGTCCGCTGGGGTAGGTAGCATAGGCTCTACCTTCCTGTCTACATGTCCGCTGGGGTAGGTAGCATAGGCTCTACCTCCCTGTCTACATGTCCGCTGGGGTAGGTAGCATAGGCTCTACCTTCCTGTCTACATGTCCGCTGGGGTAAGTAACATAGGCTCTACCTCCCTGTCTACATGTCTACTACGGAAGTTAGCACCATTTCAGTTTAACACAAAGTTACCCCATCTCTTCCTCATCATTATTTTTCTTTTACCGTTCTGTTTTTCGCGGCATCTCCCAAGTTATTGCGCACTCGTCCCCAAACGATCCAAACACACACACACACACACACACACACACACACACACACACACACACACACACACACACACACACACACACACACACACACACACACACACACACACACACACACACACACATACTGTGGCCTTGTTCCGGTACCAGGGCAGAAAGCCACACTTATAATTAATATTATCTTGCGTCTTTAATATAATTAATATTAGTGATATTTCTTTCAAAATGATATCGATTAACAAAAATTCTCCGGTTATAATTATCGCTGAGCCACTGACGAGCTCTTCTTGAGGAAAACGCATCTGGCCGGCAAACAAACGCAAAATCGGACCTTTCCAGGTTCCGTTTTTTGTTTTTGTTTTTTGTTTTTTACTGGTCACTCCTCTGGTCGATACAGCACGTACTGGAACTAGCTCATCAGAAAGAGTGCGTTACTTTCTGGAGTGGCTAGATCCAGCTATCTCCCTTTATGGGCGTGATTTTAGTATGTCTCTCTTTGTGTGTGTATGATTATGAATGCTCTCAAAACAAGCCCCATTCCATGTATATTTTTTATTTCACATGTGGAATTAAAGACTTAATGTTTGATTTGTTGACGTGTAGCAATATGTGGTGTGACAGGTGTACACATTACCGGAGTACATGGAAAAGCGCTTCGGCGGTGGCAGGCTGAGGGTGTACCTGAGTTGTCTGTCCCTGGTGCTCTACATCGTCACCAAGCTGGCCGTGAGTCCTGGCCGAGCTTTAATATGTAGCCACGCAAACAGGGCCATGAGCCCTGGACATAGGCCTACTTTAATACGTAGCCATACAACACAGCTCCGTGAGTCCTGGCCGAGCTTTAATACGTAGCTTTAAACAGGGCCGTAAGTCTTGGACATAATTCTACTTTAATACGTAGCCACGCAAACAGGGCCGCGAGTCCTGGCCGCGCATTAATATGTAGCAACGCACACAGGGCCGTCAGTAAGTCCTGGACACACTTTAATATAGGTGCATCAGCTACGCAAACAGGGCGGTTAGTCCTAGCCAGGCAAACAGGGCCCTGATAATGATGATGGTGATGTGGGGCTTAATGTCCTCACTGAGACGTCGGGCTGACAATTTAGGGACAGAAGGGCCGTGAGTTATAGCCGTGCTTTAATGCGTAGCCACGTAAAGTTTTTAAGCCACAATCCCTGCCTGCGACAACCTGAGGTCAGCCATGCGCTGGATTCGCGGGTTGTACACCGCGTACGTAGCCTCCACGCGGTGCTCATCATGGACCTATATAATTATAATTATAGGTCTTTGACGGACCGGATGAGCTCAGGAGCTGTGTGAAAGTCGAGGTGGCCGTCCTGGGTTCCCGTCCCTAATAAGCCTAAGGTTTCTGTGGACGTAAAGCAATACTCAACCAACCAACTGACCGGATGTTTACGCCAGGTCATTCACGAGGCCGTCGCTTCGGTCTTACTTCGTGGTTGTGGTTTGTGGACACTGTCTTGTGACTTTGTCCCTCACAATTAATGAAACATTAAAATGGCTCTCATCGCTGCCCATCTTAATGCAAGAATAATTCTAGTGGTGAAAGTGTAGTGGTAGGTATAATTATAATCTCCCTCTTCCCCCACCTCCATACCCCTTCTTCCCGTCCCTAATAAGCCTTATGGTTTCTGTGGACGTTAAGCACCATGCTAATTACTTGTTACTTCGTGTGAGCCGGTTTGGCCTAGCCGGTTTGGTCTTGTGACTTCGTCCCTCACAATTAATGAAACATTAAAATGGCTCTCATTGCTGCCCATCTTAGTGAAGAAATTATTCTGGTGGTGGCGGTGTAGCCATAGGTACATAATCTCCCTCTTCCCCGTTCCCCCTCCATTACCCCTTTCTCCCCGTCCCTAATAAGTCTTATGGTTTCTGTGGAGGTTAAGCACCTTGTTTACTTACTTCTTACTCTCCCCGGATAGATTAATGGTCTGTCCTGTGAGGTGGTTGATTCACGCTCCGAGAGCGAGGATGAACTGTTTCTCCCTGCTGTGAGTCTGAAGTTACGTAACAAAGTCAAACGACCCCCCCCAAAAAAAACAACAACCAAAAAACAAACAAAAAACAAAAAACAACAACACACACACACACACACACACACACACACACACACACACACACACACACACACACACACACACACACACACACACACACACACACACACACACACACACACACACAACAACAACAACAACAACAACAACAACAACAACAACAACACAAAAACAAAAACAAAAAACAGAAGACTTATTCGAATCCAAGAGTCCATCATTTTGTTGGACCTGCTTTCAGTCGACCTACTCACAGTGTGCGCTGATTGAGAGAGCTGACAAGACAGAAATTGGCGGATCTGACTCTTTTCAGACTTAAAAAGAGGAATGACTTAATTTGGCCTGCTTGAAAGCAGCAGGAACGTAACATTTCTGTATACAAAGATTTAAACATACGATAGTTTACATCAAATACATTTCTGTATACAAAGATTTAAACATACGATAGTTTACATCAAATACATTTCTGTATACAAAGATTGTAAACATACGTTAGGGTATCACTGATTACAGGTGCAGAAAGTTTTCGTATTTTTCCATCCAAATCATCCATGCCACGAGTTCCAGTTTGCTTTAAATGTACGAGTGCCGTTGTAAACCTCGGTTATTGTCATGGGTAGAATAGGAGGGGCAGACTGTGTGTGTTTAATATCACAGAACTCTTTTAGCGCACACAAGTAATTAGATTCTGTTCTGTTAACTTTTTCAGCAATTGTCGAAAAGTGAATGTTTAGCTCGTTGGCGGAAATATCTTTAGTGCGTGAAGAATTAGCTGCAGCATTTCTGCTTGTGAGTTCATTTATCGCTTTCCATATAGATTTTGAACTTCGATTTGAACTTGTTAGGTCTTGAAAAAACTTGTTTTTTGATGCACGAAAGAGGGATGTAACTTTGTTCCTTTGCTTTTTATATTTATCGTGTTGTCTGTTTTTTAAGAGAGGGTCACGATAATGCCCTGATATAACCGCACCGGTTGACTGGGCGTAAAACACCAACCTACTTACTTACTTAGTGCATGGCGTCATGAACCGGCTTTGTGAGCCATTTCGGTTTAGCAGTGTGCCTTACTCGTCAATTTTTAAAGGGAGCATGCTTGTCATAGACATTGGCGAAGGCTGTAGAGCGGCGTCTGGCTCACGGAAAGTGTACACATCGAGAAACGTCTTCCTTCATGGTGCTTTACGTCCACAGAAACCGTGTCACGTACAGTACAGTATGACTTATTAGTGACGCAGTGCTCACCATTGAAATTTTAAGTGAGGGTCAAAATGATTCCCTGTCAAAAAATATAAGGGTCAAACAGCCTAAACTGGGGGTCACAACATTGAAGATTGAACATTCAATAGCAACCGTTTTTGTATTAAAAACAACAACAAAAATCACACCACAAATGCTCCATCATAACTGTCTTCAGTCGCCGTGGTGACAAAATATGCCGCAATAGGAACATTCAAGATCGTTTCTATCAGTCAGGTGTGGTTTTCAATAATAAAAGGAGCATTATGCAAACTTGCTAGGAGTCTCAGCCGGGATTTTAGAATCAACACACAAGGGAGTTAATCAGCGTTCGAAATACGTAACACTGTAAGTACAACAACAAAGACCTGAGTTGCCTACGGTAACCCTCACCTGGCATGCGTGTAAATAAGAGACAGAGGTACATCCTTCGTGTGTATACATTTGTTACAAACATTCGAGTGCTGATTAACTCTCTTGTGTGTTGATTCTGCACGAGGGCTCTGGGCCTCATTTTGTTTCAGATTCGGGATTTTAACTGAAGACACACATGCACTGACCATGCTAACTGAAGGCATACATGTGCTGACCATGCTAACTGAAGGCACACGTACTGACCATGCTAACTGAAGGCACACATGTACGGACCATGCTAACTGAAGACACACATGCACTGACCATGCTAACTGAAGACACACATGTACTGACCATGCTAACTGAAGGCACACATGTACTGACCATGCTAACTGAAGACACATGTACTGACCATGCTAACTGAATAGGCATACATGTACTGACCATGCTAACTGAAGGCACACATGTAGTGACCATGCTAACTGAAGACGCATATACTGACCATGCTAACTGAAGGCATACATGTACTGACCATGCTAACTGAAGGCACACATGTACTGACCATGCTAACTGAAGGCACACATGTACTGACCATGCTAACTGAAGACACACATGTACTGACCATGCTAACT
>JABMCL010001960.1:455000-460000 GCA_018857735.1 Alviniconcha marisindica | reverse complement strand
AACTTAACTGTCCATATCTCTCCTCATCTTGCTTCTCTCCATTTGCTGGCCATTGATTCACGAATACAGTGCAAACTCGCTTCGCTGTGCTATAGCTGCCTCACCTCGAGTGCTCCTGGCTACTTGCCTGAAATCATAAACGTTCACAAAGCGACCCGCCAGCTACAATCTTCTTCTGATACACAGTTTCCATTTTTTGTCTTCCATCTGTAGCACGCACTCGCTTGGTCTGAGATCTTTTTTGTGATGCTGCACCGTCTGTCTGGTACAGTCTTCCTTGCAAAGTAAGATTATCAAACACACTCACATCTTTCAAATCATCTTTTAAATCTCACCTCTTCAATTGACTATTGACTCTCCTCCTATTGACTCAGTGCGTGCGTGCGTGCGTGCGTGCGTGCGTGCGTGCGCGCGCGCTCGCAGAAGTTTGTGTTGACTGTGTTTTGATTCTTTGCTTTATTTTTATTGTTGACGATGATGATCGCATTTATGTAGCGCTGTTCTCCGCTCTTGAGCGGACTGACTGTCTTGCATATTGCTTCAGAGTTGTAGAATACCTTTTCCAGATCAGTGTGCAGTGTTGTGTCATCTGCCAACATGTCACAATCAACAGATATATTTTTCGCTTGTAACGGAAGGTCATTAATAAAAAGACTAAATTGAACAGGCTCCAAGACAGAACCTTGCGGTGCACCAAACTTTACTGAGTCTTTATAGGAGTAAGAGCCGTGGAGTAAGGCACAATGCATTCTGTTATCAAGATATGATTTTCAAAAGGGTAGAAAACTTTAGTTTTTGTTACATGGTGAACGTCTTCAATAGGACGTCGTGATCAACGAGGTAAAAAGCTTTTAGGATGATGATCGCTTTTATATAGCGCTATTCTCCGCTCTCGCGCAGACTGTGACTGCGCTCGCATGTGATTCTACATGAAGTAAGTAAGTAAACATGGTGCTTAACGTCCACAGAAACCATAAGGCTTATTAGGGACAGGTGAATATATAGCTTTTTATAGCGCGTTTTTGAATATCCACCGTAGTAGTGTACGTACTTACAGCGCTGGTGTGGCTGGTGCCACATGAAACTGCTGCCGTCTCGGCGCGTTCTGTGTACACCATACAACCATGCACCATGTCATTTCATGCAAAGCCACATAATTATGTAAGGTGCATGCGTGTTTAGCTGTAACCTGCCATCTGCTCTTTTGGCAGAATGACCAGGATCTTTCAAGTACTACTGCGGTAACACGGGGGTGGAACGGATACCGAAATAAGAGTCAGCACAAAAAGTTGATCTTGGAGAAGAAAATTCTCCCGCCGCTCCTGCAGGGATTCGAACCCGCGATATTTCAGTCACGAGTCCGGCGCTCTAACCACTGAGCTATCCCCTGCTTTAGGTTTAGGAATAGCACGCTAGACACCTCATGTTAGCCAAGAATTTGTAATGCGTGCCAGTGCGATGTTGGAGCAGTATTTACGTCTAAATCCAGAGTGAAAAGGGTGAAGGAGTTGGTCTTCACCTAATAATCATTTAAGTAAATGTGCACCTGCGTTTCTATAAGCTTTGAGAAAACAGACAGAAGTGATATTGGTCTATAATTATTTGGATTTGTTCTTATAATTTGGAAGAGGAACCACTTTTGCTTCTTTCTTTTTTTAAGCTCATGTGGAATAATGTTTTTCTCGACGCACAAACTAAAAATGTATGTAAGCAAGTCTATTATGTGTGGTAATGACAATTTTAGTAACTGGTTGCTTACACCATCCTGACCAGACGATTTATTTTTTATTTTCCAACTTCGATATATATTTGCTTGTTTCCGAAACGCAGACATATGGGATGACAAATGGGTCTTGCCCTCTTGTTTTTTTGTTTGCGGAAATCATGTAGAAGATTCGAACACTCATAATTTGTTCGTGGTTCTGTTAATGATTCTGCCACAGACAGGAAATGATTATTAAAAACATTTGTAGTTAAATTCTTCGGGACGTCGGCAGAAGAAGAAAGTTTTGTCTTTTCGTAAACACATCTAGAGAGCACGCCACACTGATGACAGAAATTATTGTTATCACGCTCAGTGAGCTTTTGGAAGTTTTTGTTAGTTTGTTTGTTTTTTGTTTTCCTTTTACTTTATTTCTTAGTTTCACGAATCCAGGGAAGCATTTTTATCTCTTTAGTTGTTCTCTTTGTTTCCTTAATGTCTTTGTTAAGCCATAGTGGTAACTTTGGATGCTTTACGCTTTAAAGGTGCGTGTCTATTGACAACGGTGATATAGAAGACATTGTACCATATCGCCAAGGCTTGTCGGGATCAGTACAGTTTAGGACTTGGGAGACTGTAGCCCAGTGCAGGTCAGTGTAAAAGGCAGTTTTATTAAAATGTTTAAAAGACCGAAATTACATATATGAATGGGATTTAGGCGCACATTTTTGGAGCTTAATAGATCTCGAACAGGAAATGGAACAATTGTCCCTTGTCTCAGGTACACTGATGCTGGTGATAACGTCTGGTTTGGTTGTGTATGTAATGGTCGATAAGAGTAGCAGACGTCTTTTGTGAGCAGGTTTGGCCTAGCTGTAAGGCGTTAGGCTGGTAAGCAGAGGGACCTCGGTTCGAATCCTCTTCGGCTCTCCGTTCTCTTCAAAAATTGTGGTCTCTGGACACTGTCTTGTGACTCTGTCCCTCACAATTAATGAAACATTAAAATGGCTCTCATCACTGCCCATCTTAATGCAGGAGTCATTCTGGTCGTGACAGTGTAGCGATAGGTATATAACAGTCTCCCTCTCCCCCACCTCCATAACCCCTTCCCCCCTTCCCTAATAAGCCGTACGGTTTCTGTGGACGTTAAGCACCATGTTTACTTTAGCAGACGTCTGTATTATTCTAGTAGGTGATTTCACAAGCTGGATTAAGCCTAGCAGTGCAATAGCAGCGTCAGTCCCAGGAGGAGTGTGGCTTTGCTAAAGTCAGCATTAAAAGTATTAAAATCAGTATTAAAATATCCTAGTAAAAGAATATCAGTTTGAGGTTTAACACTATTTATCATATTATAATGTACAAAGTTATGGAACCATTGAATTGAAAAATCACACATAAGAATTAGGGGCGTTCATGTTTGGTATCAGTTCAAGCCAAATGCATTTAACAAGGCCACTTTCAAGATCTTGACCCCTGTGTGTAATTTCTACAAAGTAGTTTTATACGTATACTGCAATGCCATTCTGTCCAATAACAGTTGCATCTTTTCTAGAAATACAATAGTTTGGAATGTTAATATCCATGAACTATACACGCAAACAGAGAGCGAAGACAAGAAAACAAACACAATCGTAAAGTAAATGTCGACGATAACGTTCACAAATAATCAATATGGTTAAGTACTGTAACAAGTGTTGGACGTCACAGTTACATTTGCATACATTTGTCAGATGGGAAACAGTAAGATTATTTAAAATGCTTGGATGGCGCTACATGCACCACACACCAAGATCATCATTTAGACTGGGATGGGGGCTGCTGCGGGCATAACTCTGACGAGGAGGCCATTGTTTGTAGGAGTTAAACTTAATGTGTCAGGGGAAGGGATAGGTGAAGGGAGCTAGGCATGGGCGGGCTGCCTGGGTGACGTCATAGGGGTCATCACTCTGCTGCTGAACACGGTTCTCCTGGACAGGTCGCTAGCAGGGTGCCGCTGCCAGTGGTGGTCAGTGACTGGGTGGTGGCTCATGTGACGGCGGGCCGTCAGCAAGGGCCACCACTGAACAGGTGGATGGGAGTGGCGGCGGAGAGGGCGATGAGGGAATAGCTCAATTTCCAGTGACTGCTGTGACGTTGACACTGTATCCACGTGACGTGCAGGGTCTTTGTGTTGCTGCTGTGCGTGGTGGCTATTTTCTGGATCCCGCTGGTGAAGTCGTCTCAGGGGGGACAGCTGTTCAACTACATCCAGGCGGTCCAGGGTTACCTGGGCACTCCCATCGGTGCCCTCTTCGTGTTGGCCGTCCTGTGGAGGAGGATGAACGAACGGGTGAGCATTTCGCACACAGCCATGCTCCGACTCTCAGGTGCAGCAGTGCTCTTCACTCTGGGTCTGTGCACAGCCAGGCTCTTCTTCATTCTGGTGCTGTGCACAACCAGGCTCTTCTTCATTCTGGTGCTGTGCACAGCCAGGCTCTTCTTCATTCTGGTGCTGTGCACAGCCAGGCTCTTCTTCACTCTGGTGCTGTGCACAACCAGGCTCTTCTTCATTCTGGTGCTGTGCACAGCCAGGCTCTTCTTCACTCTGGTGCTGTGCGCAGCCAGGCTCTTCTTCATTCCGGCACAGCCAAGCTCTTCTTCATTCCGGCACAGCCAAGCTCTTCTTCATTCCGGCACAGCCAGGCTCTACTTCATTCCGGCACAGCCAGGCTCTACTTCATTCCGGCACAGCCAGGCTCTTCTTCATTCCGGCACAGCCAAGCTCTTCTTCATTCCGGCACAGCCAAGCTCTTCTTCATTCCGGCACAGCCAGGCTCTACTTCATTCCGGCACAGCCAGGCTCTTCTTCATTCCGGCACAGCCAAGCTCTTCTTCATTCCGGCA
The DNA here is from genome assembly GCA_018857735.1 of Alviniconcha marisindica. Classification (NCBI taxonomy): domain Eukaryota; kingdom Metazoa; phylum Mollusca; class Gastropoda; family Provannidae; genus Alviniconcha; species Alviniconcha marisindica. The sequence goes on along the minus strand of JABMCL010001960.1, from coordinate 455,415 downwards.
CAGCCAAGCTCTTCTTCATTCCGGCACAGCCAAGCTCTTCTTCATTCCGGCTGGTGCTGTGCACAGCCACGCTCTTCCTCTAGTGTTGCTTAATGTCCTCAGATGTCAGTTGACATATTAGGGACAAGCTGAGACCAATGCTGAAGCATGGTTCAATATAGCTTTACGTCCACGGAAACCAGAAGGCTCGTTAGGACGGACAGCCCAGGACGACCACCTCGATTCTCACACAGCTCCTGTACTATGAGGACGCGGCGGGCCCAGCGCACTGGGGCCATAAAACTCCCACCCAATCAAAAAAGAGAGAAAGGACAAAAAAGAAAAGGTTAAAGGGTCATAGCCCGAAACACACACAATACACTCGGTATACATATATATATATATATATATATATATATATATAGAGAGAGAGAGA
>JABMCL010001960.1:407500-450000 GCA_018857735.1 Alviniconcha marisindica | reverse complement strand
CTTCAAGGTCAAGGTCACAGTGTGAGCTTATATAATCAAAATATGACAGTTTCTACTATATCTTTTATTAGTTCTAAACAGTGAGTCTTTTGCAACCAAACTCAATTTGATGGTAGATCAAAGCAAAGAAGTGTCCAGTGAAAATATTGGATTCCTGTGTTCAAGGTCAATGTCACAGCCACGGTTAAAAGTTTCAGTCAATGTTAGTTTGGATATCATATGAATTGCTGAACCATTTGTAACCAAACCCAGTATGGTGATACATCATGATAAGCCGGAGTGTCATGTGCGAAAAATGGGTTGCTATCTTCAAGGTCAAGGTCACAGTAACTGAGTTTGGGTTCATACAATGAAATATGACTATTTCTATTATATGTTCTGAACTGCTGGTTTTTTGGCGACCAACTTAGTTTGACAGTGCACGTTCATAAGCCGGAGTGTCTTGTGAAAAGGTTGCTTTGCTGTATTCAAGGTCAAGATCACAGTGAAGTTCTGAACTTAGGTGAATGTTTGTCTGGACAATATCTCTGATCGGTCAAACTTAGTATGGTGATGCATCATCATCAGCCAGAGTATCATTCAGAAATATCATTTTGCTATATTCAAGGTCAAAGCCACAATCGTTTCTACTAGATCTTCAGAAATACTGAAACTTTTGTATTCCAACTTAGCTTGATGGTACATCATCACAAGACAGGGTAAGACACTGAAAAGATTTTCTTTCTTTTACACAGGGCGTGAGACAGAGAATATGGCTTGGGTGACTGTGGACTAGATTGCTGCCACTCTTGGCCATCCTGATATCTAAAGCAGGGGTACGGTTCCAATCAAGAAAATGTGGAAAGAACATTGCTTTTGTAATGAATATACTTGTTTATTAAGTTTTTGGTCAATGGTTCAAGTGTGTGATTCTTATATCCTTTTGTACTTGTGATGATGTCTACATAACATCTGAGACAAATTACTAATTAAGTGCGATTGGTTATTAACTTTAGAAAGCAAGAAACAAATATCCCTCTGACATGTATATTTATATATATATATAAGTTTCAGACCAAGTTGGTGCAATGCATCACCCCCCTTCCTCCAGATTACGTTGGAAAAGAAGGGGGGGGGGGGGGAGAGAAAAACAACAACTAAGGAAAAGAAATATGTAATCTATTTCGTGCATGTCTGTACTTCGAAGAAGACATTTCAAACCAAAATTGTTAAAGAGGTAGGATTTGTTTTTATATATCAGAAGTGACAAATATTCCTTTATTAATTAGGAAGTATTGTATAATAAAAAAGGCAAGAGTCAAACTGGCCACTGAGCCAACTCTATTCATGCATTTTGGTGTCTTCTGTAACACTCGAGACACTGACCTATGATGTAACATAATGCACAATTAACCAAGTTCCTGTCACCCTGTCAATTTATGTCTTATATTTATGTACACAAGAGATGCCCAAGCTTTCATTTCCAAATAATAACATTAAAAAAATTCACATTTTGAATTTTTACCCTCTATGTCACAGTTTTGACCAGTTTTCAGGAGAATGACCCACATATATAAGTGTGTGTGTGTGTGTGTATATGTGTGTGTGTGCGTGTGTGTGTGTGTGCGCACACATGTGTGTGTGTACAGTGTGTTTGTGTGCGTGTGTGCACATGTGTGTGTACAGTGTGAGTGTGTGTGTGTGCGTGTGTGTATGTGGATATATGTGTTTGTATTTGAGTGTGTGTGGTGTGTGTGTGTGTGTGTGTGTGTGTGTGTGTGTGTGTGTGTGTGAAATCAAGTCCAATATATTATACTTTAATCATCCTTCACAGGGTGCTTCAACTAACTACTAAAGGCTCATTAATTTAAAAACAACATGTAAAAATGAGCATGAGAGATTGTGTGTGTGTGTATGTGTGTGTGTGTGTTATATCTATGTAATGTATTTGTGTGTTTGTGTGTGACAGTTGCATGGCATGACATGGTGGACACGAGTGGACAAGGTGGTGAACACAGATATAATGCAAGACAAGGAAGAGTCACTCACCAGCAAGCCCTCCTCAAGTAAAGGTAATGTCAGGACCTTCTTCTTTTCTGCTAACCTCCCTGTAAAGACACTTTTAAGGATGTCTCATGTGGACCTTTTGGAAATTACAATTACTCCTTTTTTTCCTATCAGTGGCATTGTTTTCTTTGCCAGCATATTGTCAGTAGTGTTGTTTTCTCAGTCAGTAGCATTGTTTTCTCTGCACACATAATGGAAGTAGCAATGTTTCCTTTACCAACATACCATCAGTATCATTGTTTGTTTTTTGTCCTGAGGTGACCCTGTGTGGTCAACTGGATGTTAAAATCCAATTAGTAGTAGCAATATTTTTCTCTGCTGTTAGTAGCATTGTTTTGCTGTTTTAGTTTGTTTTGTTTTTTTGTTTTGTGAGAATATACTGTCAGTAGCTGCATTAGGACACATCTAGAAAACAGGACACGATCTAGAAAAAGACAATAACAGCTATATATATATATTTTTGCAGAGTGCTTTCATTGTAACAAAGGTGGCCAATCTGTGTATGTAAAGCGTTTAGAAAATAAAAGTGAGTTGGGTCATGTTTAAATAAGCAATCGCTTGTAGGGAAGCCACTGTAAGTCAAAATCATGTTATTTCCAACTATAGTAATATGTAAATATCTTTCCAATGTATACCTGTTTGTTAGGATTCTGAGAAAAGCTTTGAAATTGGAAGCAGTTTCATGCCATTTACATTTGTAAATATAAAACTTGGCTAACACAACAATTAGATCCAACACCTTATCTGTGAATACATTCTGCAGTCCACTACAGGTACTCACAGATATACTTCCTTTATCAGACTGACAAAACACATACAGGGCCTATAATATCAACATTTCTTTGAGTGCACTGTCAGTGCTATGTTTGAGAGTTTGACATGTCAAAGGAGGTGCCCCACTGATGAGGCAATCCCAGGGCACTAGTCCTCAGAGAATGTTGTGTCTGTTCAACAGTATTGGAGATGTCGGCTGAGGGGCCTGCAGATGATGGCATCAGTGTAGAAGAGAGCCAGTGTCACCGTTGGTTTGACTTTATCTGTGGCATTCCCAAGGCCCACTCTAGGTCTGAGGAAAGACCTGAGATCATGGAGGATCAGCGGCAACAGTTTCTAACAGAGAGTCCCCGGTGGTCAGCAGTTCTCAACGTGCATGCCGCCATAGCCATGACAGTCATGGCCTTCCTCACTGGCTACTACCACTGACACCCCACGGCTGACCACATATGAACACACACCTCTACAGTTATATGGACACCACAAACACACACCTCTACAGTTAGATGGACACCACAAACACACACCTCTACAGTTAGATGAACACCACAAACGCATACGTCTGTGGCTAAATGCATACCACACACACATTTCTATAGTGGATACCTCAAACACATACTCTATTATTAGATGGATACAACATACTTCTACAGTTAGATGGACAACACAAACACATACCTCTACGGTTATATGGATATCATAAACATGTACCTCAACAGTTATTTGGATACCACAAACACACACTTCTATGGTTAGATGGACAGCACAAACACATACCTCTACAGTTATATTTGTATAAGGACACACATACACTGGATGTCATCTTTGATGTTACACACACACACACAAACATACATCGACACATACACCATCACCCACACACACACACACACACACAATGTCAGTGTGGGGAGAAGCAGTAAAGTTTTATTAAAGCATCAACGCATCAAAATAAAGATGAAATGCACTTTTAAAGTGTTCTTTGATGAAATATGTCAGATATTTTAAATGATTCTGTAAACCCTGTGGTGTTATACAAGAGCATTCTCCCAGTCACCTTGGATCATTGTTGCCAGTTGCAGCATCTTTGCTTCCCAAATTGCTCAGTCTCGGCTAGCCAATCGAACAAGGTGGCTTGTGGTCATCCAAGTTCCATCCCCTTTTCCTGTCAGAGATTTTAGGGCTGTGATGGCAACATTCTGCCATGTTCATAAACAGAATACAAAAAAGAAAGTTTAAAGAGACTGTTTATTCAACATGAATATATCTACAAGAAAGTATAGACAATATTTTGGAGAAGGAAATGCTTGTAAAATAGAAGTGTGTGTGTGAAACAAATTATGTGACCTTGTAGTTGTAGTCATTGATGTATTCATTTTTTTTATACAGTTAACATATTTTATACAGTTAACTCTGCCCCATCATGCCTTGTTTTCAGGTTTTTCATTTTACTCAATATGCAGTCAATTTGCATGTGTGCACCTCTTCTTACTAATTGTTCATGTGTTTGTTTCATGGTTTCCACCATGCCAAAGTAGTATTGGCCTCTTGCTGAAAATGTCAAATTTCAATTGATCTAGTGGGAATTTTGCATTTATTTTGTATCATCATCATACCTTGACATACTTCTCTTTTGAATTAAACAGATCATAAATCTAAACATTGTGTGCTGGTTCTTCATTTCACACACACACACACTTTATAATGTAAGTAGTAAACATACAATTTTTAAACTACGGTGGACAAAATCTAAGAACTACAATTTGCAGATTATGTTTTTAACACACACGTGACCTTGAAACAAAGTCAAGGTCATCAAACCTCATATGAATTTGCAGATCCAAAGCAACCTTAAAATAACTATGCAAATTTTAAAAGACCTCCCTTAAAAATGTCCAGGAAAAGGCCAGTGTTAAATGTTTTTGTGAAACAGTATAAGTACATCAATTTGATCTTCAAATACATGTGAAAGTGAAAAATAATGGCAGTCATGATCCACATGATGTAATTAACAATCCCACAAATTTTCAACTTAATTGGATAAGAACATAAAGCTCTCAGTTGAAACTGTTTGACACTGCTGTTACCTTGAAACATGGTATTGGCTAAATCCAAACACAAAAGGTTAAGAAGAACACTATTTCTTATGACAAAATACAACATGTGCATTTTGGGGGTAAGCCCCTTTTTCAAGCTACAAAACAAAAGTTACGTGGTGAAAAATGAAATGTAGGACACTTATCTGCTTTTGGCTGGGCTGTTTTGTTACGTTGTTATTGTGTCCAGTGTTTTGGCACTGGACACCAAATCAAAAATCCAACAAAACAGCTTAACTGAAAGCAGATAAGTATCCTACATCCCATTTTTCACTGTCAAACTGCTGTTTAAGTGTTGTTTTGTAGCTTGAAAAAGGGGACTACCCCAAAAAATTTCATGTTGTATTTTGTCATAATAAACAGAATTCGTTTTAACCTTTTTTGTGTTTGGATCTTGTTTTAGAATGCTAGCAGTCATTCTCATTTCAGATTACTTTTTTTATTGCCAAGGCAAAGCTTGACAGTCATCACATGTACAGTGTATGAAAAAAATGCATTGCTGAAGTTTCCAATGCATCCTACATTCCAGTGGCCAGCCCACAACTCACATTTTTTCATGCAAGTCAAAAACAATGGCTTCCAAAGGCACATACAAATATCACAGTAGGTCAATCCTTTCCTGGATGGCAATGTCAAATGAATTTTACATTAATACTAACCACAGCAGAGCTGCAGCAAACAGACACAATAACAATAATAATGGATAGCTCTTATAGTGCACAAATCTTTTTTGCAAAACAAGAACTCAATGCGACAGCACAACACATCACTCACATACATATATATATACAAGTTGATGTACACATAAAACAAGAAAGCAAAAACTGCATGGACTGCATGGTGCTCCCCATCATCCGAATGTGCTGTGTTTGAGGGCCATATGAAGGAAACATTGACTCTATAGACACAGTAAATGTAGCATCCATATACAGAGGTTTCATGGGACTGCATTTCACCCATGACTAGACCCCCCCCTCCCCCCACAGGAAAATTCAGTCAATCAATCAGTCGCAACCGAATATGTCTAAGTCAGCTCTATCTGGCCCCCTCACACTGACACAAACACACAGCACTCATTTCCAAAACACCACAAAGGAAAAAAAGAAAGAAAAAGAGATGTTTTTCAAATCAAATGTAAAAATGTATTCATAAACATCTCCGGTCAGTCACATGATTCCAGTTTGTGTCAGCGGAAGTGATGGAGCCAAAGAATGTGGGAGAGCTCCAACATTCTTTGACAGGAGCCACGTAGGACCAGGACCAGTGACATCAGAGTATAACAGGTAGTGAGGCCATGAAAAAGGCCACAGTGAGAGAGAGGAGGAGGGTGAGGAGAGGCAGGGCCACCCCAGGGGCTGAGCCATTCAGCACATAAACACCATCCGTCTGCAACGACTGCTCCTCCTGCCGGGCCTGTTCACTGGTAGCTGGTGATGGCAGGGATGTAGCACGGGCCATTGTGCTCCTCACACTGATCACAGTCACAGGTGCTGCCATGCTGTTTGTTGCTGCAGTAGAAGTGACAGGCTGATGGACTGGTGCTGTGCTGGTGGTTGCTGTGGTAGAAGCGACAGGCTGACGGACAGGTCCTGTGCTGCTGGTTGTTGCAGTCAAAGTGATGGGATTCGACATTGATGTTCGTGGTTGAGCTGTTCACACACATACACACACAAACTTCCATTTAGCTTGTAATCACATCATTCTGTTAAATCATCAAAATCATTTATGAACTCACTTCTCCTACGAACAGCACAAGCAAACTGTGGAACCACTTATCTAGCAAATGACTCAAATCAAAGACACTCACCAGTGGAAGAGTTCAGTGGTATAACGATTATATGCTGCGAAAAAACTCTGTATACAGGTCTGCTGTTGCTCGTTTCCAACACATCACGGCGTTTCCTGCCATTAGAGTTGAGTGGTTTAGAGTTGTTACAGCTCCGGTCACACTCTGCTGTCACATCTGATGTCAAACACACGATGACTTCACACTCCAGTAGCACATAGGGGTAGTTGACAAAGACGAAGGACTGGAATCGCAAACCAAATCTGACTTTGCTCAGGGGATACACTTCCAGCCTCGACCTCTCCGCCGGACATCTGGTGGGCATAAAGTCATTGGGGTATGTTAATGTGATGATCACACACACAAGCACACACACACACACACATACTCACACACACACACACACACACACATGAACACATACACACACACATGAACACACACATGAACACACAAAGACACATGAACACATGTATGCATGCACACATGCAAGCACACATAGGCACATACACACACATACACATCAAAGAAAGCACAGACTTGTTACTGAGGAGGGCCTTAGTGGGACTGGCAGGGTCAGTGAGGTTGGCCTTGGCACTGCAGTCTCTGACCACCAGCTTTAGCCGGTCATCTATGGACTCCAGCTCCATAGCAGCATTCACCCACTCGCCCAGATCCAGCTGGAATGGGTAGGTTGGTGTCTCCTGGCTAAACAAGTGGTCCTGTGCACAGTCACAACAACAGCATCAGGAATTTGACAGAAACAGTCAACTGTCAATCTTTTTTTGCTTTTCAGAATTTTTCTAAATATCTAAAAATGACATTACAGATTTCCTCCCTTACAAACACAGCGAGAGAGAGAGAGAGAGAGAGAGAGAGAGAGAGAGAGAGAGAGAGAGAGAGAGAGAGAGAGAGACAGAGACAGAGACAGAGACAAGAGAGAGACAGAGAGAGAGAGACAGAGAGAGAGAGAGACACACACACACACAGAGCGACAGAGCAAGGGGGAAGGGGGGGGGGATTATTATTATTATTTTCATATATTATCATTATCATTTATTTGATGTAGAGTATAAAATGAATGCTTACAAACACAAGAAAGAAAATTTCAGCAGAACTACATCATTTGAACCACTCATTTGGAAGAAAAAAAGAGAGCTAAATGCTGAAATATCAACAACAACAACAACAAAAAGTATGACTGCAACTTTATGAAAGCTCCTTAACATCTCACTGGACAAACATTAAATGCTATGGACAATATTCATAATGCATGATTTTGATTAGTCCACCACACACACAAAACTAGAGTTTGGTGCACTAAATAATCAACTTTGGAATCTACCATCTTAAGTTACAAGAGTTTCCCAAGAAATAACTGATGTTAGCAAAAACAAATGCAAAAATTAATACAAAAAACATTTCATGATGAAGCAAAACCATGAATAATAAATAACAAGGGAAAAAAGTTACTGACTGCTGGTAAGGAAGACGTACTCACTAAAAGAAGACAGAATATGAATACAAAAAATACTATGACATTTTGACAGAGATCATCGGGAATTAAAAAATGACTAACTGATATTAATGCACCAGGTAGATATACAAAAGAAGAAGGAACAGACCAGATGAAGAGAAAGTTACTGAAACCGTTTTTGCTTGTCTTCTTCAGGGCCCATATGTATCAGAAGCAAATAGCTTGTCATCTTTATCTTCTAAATGGTGATGACACTGAAAAAAGCAGCATGTGTGAAGTGCAAATAAGACTATCCAACCTGCCTATATGCATTTAAAGTCATAATAATTTTTTTACATTTAAGCAGACTAGATGCTGCATAAAAATGGCAGCTCTGATTCCGCTGCTGTTACCTCTTTTGAGGAGAAAATAAACACTACTACAGACCAACACCATCTCATGTACCACTGAAGACCACAAATATGTCAACACAGACAGACAGCGAAGAGACAGGAAAATCTTGAATGGGAAGGGGTCACCAACATCTGCTACAATCAAACTTTGAACTTGAAACTGACAAAGCCGTGTCATGTGGTGTCAAATCAGTTTCAAGTTTTCAACCTCATGCATGTTGCATTGTTCCAAAAACAAGGGACTTTCCTGATCCAAAAATGAACACAACCATAGCTACTTCTTGAGTCCATTTCAATTGGGTGCACTGTTTGTTCGCCAGACATATTTTGGACAATTTGACAAACTATAATTCATTTCTTAATTGAAATTTTAGTTCACTGAACATTGTTCAGGCTGTTCAACAAACTATATTTCGTTCTTAACTGGCTTATAATGAGATGCAAGCTTTGGCCTGAACTTGCGGCAGAAGCGCAGCAGACAGCATGATCCAAAATGCAGGCTGAAGTCAGGTCAAGCCAATATACTTTTAATTATCCCTCACAGGGTATTTCAACTAACTACAATATTATTCTGGGTCCCAGAGACAAGGCTGCGCCTCCCACAAGTCAACAAATAAAACAATTCCCCCTGAAGCGGATGAAGTACCTAGCGACACCGCCATCCATTTTTTTTCTTTTTCTTCCTCATCCACAGGAGAGCTCTCTGCTCTCAGCCAATCAGAAGCAAGGTTCGCTGAACTGGGCGAATATTCCCAGAACATACTGAGTGAAGCTTTTGGGATCCTGAACATAGTTTCGTCGCAGTTCAATGAATACCCTGAACTAGGTTCATGAAGCAAAAGTTTGCCGAATTAAGAACTATGTTCGCCAAACTTTTTTTTAGGTTTGATGAATACCCCAAACTATGAATATAAGAACAGGCTTAAAGCTACTGACTACTCACACATGTGGAAGGAAAGCAAATTTGGATTATAAAGGCTATCCACCTTCAACTTTATTTGCTCATCATGCATATGAGGCTGTGCCAAAAGAAAAAGAAAAGCACAAAGGTCATTCAGCAAGTAACACCATTTAAAAGATTTGTCTTTTTTGTAGACATTTCAGGTCTTAAAAAAATTACTTGATGAAACAAGGTTGTGAAAAAGACATTTAAAGATAGACACTGTGAATCTGTTGGACGCAACACAGATGTTTGTTTTAACTTAATCTTTGAATTTAATAACTGCCATCAATCTATGGGGAAAATAAACATTCATCATTCATGGCAAGACAGTAAAACTTAAATTGATTCAATTCACTTTTTATTTCATATTCAGAATCATAACAATGATGTCCTATGTTAGATCGGACAGACTGCCACCTTAAAAGTTTTAAATAAAATGAAAACAAAACACAGGACTCAATCAAAAACAGGACATGTTTCTTAGCCTTTATTAAACAAAGTTGTTTCCATGATTGCAGCATGAAATAAGGTCATCAAAGATATTTTAAACATTTATCTGTCGGATGTAACGATTACTGGATGGACGCAACACTTCCCATGCTCACAATACACAGCTTATAAGATAACAGTGCTCATTTCCTGACACTGTAACAAAATATTACCAGCTGATTTAGTAGTGGTTTTCATGACTGCAACACCAAACAAGTTGCTTGCAATTTTGTCAAAGGCCCTTTTTAAGCATTTTGTCTGTTGGATGTAACAACTCTATGGTGGACACAACATTCATTTTCCTTTGTAAAATTTGTAAATTTTCCTCTCCTGTAAAATATATATATAATTAATAAAATCAGAATAAATTTTCATACATCTGACACATTGCTGTAAATACTGAACAAAGCCCAAACGCACTGTCAGATGAAATGCATATTACAGGACACAATGGAATATAAACACTGGACAGACAGTATGTGACTTAGAAAAAGTACTGCCAAGTTGTCATTATTACTCTTTCCTTGACAAAACAGAAAACCATTGAATTACAAAATGTACATTTACCTTACAGTTATACCCTACTGTTGACAACAGGTAAAGTTCAGTTGCAAAAGACACTGACTTGGCGTTCAAGATTCAGCACCTGGAATAACAACTGTAACACATTATAAGTGACAAGAAACAGTAATGTAAAATCTAGAAACAAAACTCGGGGAATTTCCCATGTTAACACCAATTCTTCCACTCCTAATCAGTTTAAAATATTTGTTTCTGGTGAGTTGACAGTTCAGCATTGAGACAGATTGGTATTCCTCTGCTGTTCACAAATACTGCAGTGCTTCCCAGGAAGAATTTGGCTTCATACTCCACTAATGTTGTCCCTGCTGTGTCATGAAGAACACCCCTTCTGGAGTGTTGACCTCTTTAATCTGAAAACACACATGCATGTATACAAAATAAGGCTATATAAGAACTGTTTCTGAGGATATGTCTCCATATTTATAGGTATGCATCTCTGTACATGTACATATAAGAAATTGTGTGTGTGTGTGTGTGTGCATGCGTGCGTGCGTATGTGCATGCACGCATGTGTGTGTGTGTGTGTGAGTGTGTGCATGTGCGAGTTTTGACTTCCCCAGAATATACATCTGAAGGTTCTGGTGTGCTACTTTGTGTGATCCTGCCTAGGAAGAGGGGAGCCACCTAGGAAGAGGGGAGCCAAAGTAGTGTTCTTTGTTCCCTTGTACAGTGCGCCAAAACAGCGCCTCACCTACTGCCAATGTGCAGGCCGTTTATACCCCTTATCCCTCTAGGTGAAATTAGTTTAGCCACTCACTATGCCACTTAGCACTGCTTTGTATGCCTTGATGTGTTGCATAAAATTCATTTATATCGTTAGGTAATATTACTACCATATGGGTCATTCTCCTTAAAACTGGACCAAAGAGGGTGCCGCTTTCCCGATGAAATAAAATCAAACTAAAACATGAAACTTTTTAAACTACTGCTATATTTCTGATGTAATGTGTCTGCAGAAATAAGGGAAATGCCACAATGGGTGAATGGATCATTATTTCTTGTGCTGTGAGCCTTTTTTGGTAAAAATCCGACATTTTCATGGCCGCCATTTATGACATGGCTATGGGAAGGTTAGCTGATCGCAGATGATTGAATAAAAACAGGCTTCAGGAGAAAGAAGGAGGCTAGTTCTTACATACAATAGGTATTTATTGTGTATTGCTTGCTACTAACAGGTCCAAACAAAGGAAAGATAATCAGTGTCTCACACGTTACTGATGGCGTCTTCTGAGTGTGTATCACGATATTGTGACTTGTTTACAACAGAAACTAAAGAACTTTCTTTTTTTCATCAGCTTGGTAGATAACCATATTCCACTTTATTTTTAATGCTTGTTTGATGACATGAGAGTAGATACGAAGTAAATACAGTAATTTCTTCAGGGGTGGTTGACGTGGTGTCTTAAAATGGTGTAACGTGCGAGCACACAAAATATTTCTGCTTGTACCATTGACTTTTGACCTACCCTAACATACCAGTCCACATCAGCTGACTTGTGGCAGCAACGTTTGACCTCTTTTTGCGTTGTGTGTGATGTATTATTTTACTACAAAAGGGAAAACGCTGTGGTGTCTTCAGGGGTGAAGGATGTAACGCTCGTGACACGCATTTGTTCCCACTTGGCTGAGTGTTTGTATGCAACCTTTTGCAACCAAACTTGGTATTGTGATGCACCACCATGACCGGAATGTCATGCAAAAAAATGGGATTCTATCTTTGAGGTCAAGGTCACAGTGTGGGCTTATATAATCAAAATATGACGGTTTCTACTATATCTTTTATTAGTTCTAAACCAGTGAGTCTTTTGCAACCAAACTCAATTTAAGTGTAGATCATCATAAGCAATAAAGTGTTCAGTGAAAATGTTGGATTGCTGTGTTCAAGGTCAATGTACACAGCAAGGTTAAAAGTTTCAGTTAATGTTAGTTTGGATGATATCTTATGCATCGCTGAACCATTTGTAACCAAACCCAGAATGGTGAGACATCATTATAAGCCAGAGTGTCATATGTGAAAAATGGGTTTCTATCTTCAAGGTCAAGGTCACAGTAACTGAATTTCGGTTCATACAATGAAATATGACTATTTCTATGTTCTGAAACGCTGACTTTTTTGGCGACCAACTTAGTTTGACTGTGCATGTTCATAAGCTTGTGAAAAGGTTGCTTTGTGTATTCAAGGTCAAGGTCACTGTGATGGCTCTGAATTTCAGTGAATTTTTGCCCGGACAATATCTCTGATCGGTCAAACTTAGTATGGTGATGCATCATCATCAGCTAGAGTATCATTCAGAAATATCATTTTGCTATGTTCAAGGTCAAAGCCACAATCATTTCTACTAGATCTTCAGAAATACTGAAACTTTTGCAATCCAAATTAGTTTCATGGTACATCATCACAAGACAGGGTAAGACACCATGAAAAGATTTTCTTGCTTTTACACAGGGCGTGAGACAGAGAATGTGGCTATCCTGATATCTGAAGCAGGAGTCAGTACCAGTTCCAATCAAGAATATGTGGAAAGAACATTGCTTTTGTAATGAATATACTTGTTTAGTATGTTTTTTAGGTCAATGGTTCAAGTGTGTGATTCTTATATCCTTTTGTACTTGTGATGATGTCTACATAACATGTGAGACAGATTAATTTATGTCTTATATTTATGTACATAAGAGATGTCAAGCTTTCATTTCCAAATAATGACATTAAAAAATTCACACTTTGAATTTTTACCCTCTATGTCACAGTTTTGACCAGTTTTCAGGAGAATGACCCATGTAGTACTGTAGTTGAAATGTAATGACACAAATACCCAGTTACCCCCTCCCTTCTAAATTTCTGTCCATTCAGTCTTTCTCCCTAACCCACCCCCCCCCCCCCCCTCCCCCCACACACTGTGCCACAGTGTGTTGTATTTTGTGTTGTATTTTGTGTTGTATGCATTTTCTCTCTTTCTGTTGCATATTTATAGTGAATTGTTATAAGAATCTACTTCATAAGCTGCACCGTATTGTATTTGTACTGCAATACACATATAAATATTGTAATAAAAAAAATATTGTTTTAAGACCTACACAGAAACAAAAGAACAGTCAAATGAATATGCTTGCCAGCAACTGTTCATCTTCACAATTTTACAAACCAATAAAGAATTTGTTGATCCTTTGCTGATGATACGCAGCAGAACACTTCCTTTGATTCATGCAACATCGATAGTGCTATCGAGATCATTCAGCATTGCACATATAACATACAGTGCTGGATGGTCCAAAATAAACTACAATTGAACGAAGGTAAAACTGAAGCTCTTCTTGTAGCTACCTCCAGCTCTAACAAAGACCTACCTACATCCAAATAGGTTCTAGTATGGTGCCATTTGTGAAAAGTGTTAGAAACCTTGGTGTTATTCTTGACTCGAGATTGTCCACGAAAAAACACATAAGCAAAGCATGCCAGATGGAACTTCGGAGTTTTTCAATCAGACAGTACTTGACAGTCCATGTACTGCATGTCTGGGTTGCACTGATTGTTCTGGGATGTGTGCATGTATGCCTGCGCTTTGCTGTTGGTATTGGATCATCTGGTGTATGCACGTTTCATGTATTGATTCTGATGTTCATTCTTGCTTTGAGTTGTGAAGTGCTTTGAGCCAGTCTAGTTGGATTAGGCGCTATATAAGTGTTATGTATTATTATTATTATTTTTTAAAACCCATATGCTCCTTCCCATCTTCCCACATCAGGCTGTAGAACTAGTCCTCAGGCTGAGGGAAGCTGAAACACATCCAAAAGTTTATAGTGAATATGTAACAAAGTTTATAACAAACAGCAACATTACATCTGCAAAAAAAAATGTGTTCTGGCTTTCATTAGTTTCAGCACACATTTTAGATTGCACCTGTCCTGCTTTCTAGCAGAATCACATCACAGACTCAAAAATGGGAAGGCCTGGGAAGATTTATTTTATTTTTTGTATCCCCTTAATCACATGTTCATGTGATGACAATGTTGTTTTGTGTGTGTGTGTGTGTGTGTGTGTTGTGTGTGTGTGTGTGTGTGTGTGTGTGTTGTGTGTGTGTGTGTGTGTGTGTGTGTGTGTGTGTGTGTGTGTGTGTGTTTCTTGTTGTTGTTTTTGGGAGGGGGGTTATAAAATTTGTATAATTTGTATGAATAGATAATTTATACTATGCATGTTTTGACTCTTAGTTCACATCACAGACAGCAATGGTAAACCTGTAGAGCTGCAGAAGCGTATTGAGGAATATGTATTTGTGTCAAGGCATCATGCCATTCTGACTGACTAAACAAATGGAGAAGAAAGAAAAAAACGTCTGGCAGCAGCAAATCAACTCCAGAACATGTGCCATTGTAACCACAGGTATTTTCACCATTACGAAGCAGACACTTCAACATATAAATTTTTCTCTTTCAGTCAAAATACTAACAAAAAACTTGGTTCATCCAACTGAAACTTAGCCATTACTGCACAAAAATAGGTCACATTGACGTGGGTTATCTGAGAACTAGTTGGCTATCGAAGTATGGCCACAGTTTGAATTTGTACAATGCTGACCATAAAATGTTGAATAATTATCAGTTTGCTTACAATTATGAAAACAAATGCAAAAGTAATGTTCTATCAGTGAAAAGCAACCATTTATCTGTCAAAAGGAACATGACCTAAATGAAACATTTACTCACCACTCCTTGATGGCCCCATGTTTGAAGACAGTTGATGCATGCCAGTTGATGCATGGCTGTCACAAAATTGACGCCTATTCCCAGGATTGGCAAATTTTCAATGACAATGGTCTGACATGGCCCAAACTTGAAACTTAAAACTTGTAAAAAGGCAATTAGGAACAGAATCCAACACACTGATGGTCACTGCTTTTGACTCAACACCGATTTTAGCAACAGTTTCACTGATGATGGATGTTTTTGGCAGCATCGGAAACTGACCTGATACATTGATGGAAATAAACATATTTTTATTTCAATAGACCCCTTTCATTTATCTGTGTCACACAGCGACAACCAGTTAGAGTCGATGACAAAGTTCTACAGCTCCTCCAAAGCAGACACTGGGGGGAACATGCTGACACTGACTTCATGAGTACTGAGATTTGACTGGGCTCAATCATTTTGGATGCCCATAGACTTAGTAAATTTCCAGTTCCTTCAATCTGTTGACTGAGAAAAAAGCTCTGGCACCTGGCTGGCCGTTATTTTTTTTATTTTATTTTTATTACAGGGTGAGCTGGGTGGGGGAGGGGACATTTAGTGTATGACAGCACAAGTGCATGTGATCCGCCTATGTGTGCGCACGCATGTGTGTGTGTGTGTGTGTGTGTGTGTGTGTGTGTGTGTGTGTGTGTGTGTGTGTGTGTGTGTGTGTGTGTTTATGGGCACATGCATGGAAACCTGTGAACATGTGAGTGTGTCAGGTTACACATCCATCCTAATTTACACACACACAGAGTCTATGTGTGTGTGTGTTCTGTGTGTGTATGTGTGTGTGTGTGTGTGTGTGTGTGTGTGTGTGTGTGTGTGTGTGTGTGTGTGTGTGTGTGTGTGTGTGTGTGTGTGTGTGTGTGTGTGAGCGTGCATGCATGCGTGCATGCATGTGTGTGTGTGTGTGCGTCAGTGCAGGCAACTCTGTGGGTGCAAGGGTGTTTGTGTTTCAGTGTGCGTCAGTTTCACTTTGCTTTGTATGACAAAGTATGTGTAGTAATGTATTATTACGCTATTGATTTTTGTGTATTAAATTTTATGCATTCCATGTTTTTCTTTAATTAAATGACAAAGCACTTTAAGTCACCGAACATGCACTATAAATTCCATATTATTATTAATATCAGCTATATAATTATATCATGGCTCATCATCAGGCAGAGTTTGACATTTCAGTTCAATTTGGGAAGCTGCAGTGAGGAATAAGTATTCAGAGAGCTAGATTAGGGTTGATCCCCCCCACCCCCACCCCTATTTTTTTCTTCCACGTTTTATCAGTTCTGTGCAACTGAAGCTTAGCTTGCGGTTGTCCCCATTGATGAAGTGTTGCTTAATGTCCTCAGATGTCAGTTGACATATTAGGGACAAGTTGTGACCAATGCCGAAGCACAGTTCAATAATTCTTTACGTCCACGGAAACCAGAAGGCTCGTTAGGACGGACAGCTCAGGACGGCCACCTGACTCTCACACAGCTCCTGAACTATGAGGGACGCTGCGGTGATGATGAAGTGATGCTTTATGTCCTCAGATGTCAGTTGACATATCAGGGACAAGTTGTGACCAATGCCGAAGCACGGTGCAATAAATCTTTACATCCACGGAAACCAGAAGGCTCGTTAGGACGGACAGTCCAGGACGTCCACCTCGACTCTCACACAGCTCCTGAACCATGGTTGTCCCCATTATTTATTTGCTGCATACTATAGTCTTTTAGACTGTTGTGATTTGGTGGTGTGTTTACCATTAGGCTTGTCAGTAGTCCATCATTTGATTTGTCAGGTCAAGCCAAGTACTTCTTTATTCCATTTAAAGGAACAAGCAAAGCAAAACAAAACAAAAACAACAACAAAACAACAACATAAATATAAAAAGTAAACAAATTAAAAGAAGAACAAGAGAGGGAGAGAGAGAGAGAATTGACCATGTATAAAAGATTCAAAATGTAAGAGAGCGCAACTACATACAGGCAATATTGATACAATAAACATTATTAAATGGAATAATATTGGTTACAGAAATGCACTGTAAAATAAACAGTACCACACACATTAATATGATTAATAGGCTATATCGGCACAAGCATAATCACTATTCTCATCCTGTCTGCCTTCACACCCGCACCCATACACCCACACACATGCATGCACACACACAGAACACCCATATTTTAGTCTCAGTCTCTCATGCTGACACACATGCTGACCAAGGTCTGTTAGACCAAGGTAGCCTCATCAATTATTCCTAAAACAGGATGAAAATCATGAAATTGGTGAAAGCTGTTAGAGAGACAGAGAGAGAGAGAAAGAGAGAGAGAGAGAGAGAGAGAGAGAGAGAGAGAGAGAGAGAGAGAGAGGAGAGAGAGAGAGAGAGACAGCAAATAGTCTAAAAGATTGTACATACAGTAAAATTTAAGGTAAGAGATCAGAAATTAAAGGTCTCAACACAGAAATACCCTCACCCTCACATGCACACTACACTGACACGTCCTGGCAAAACAGCCTAAATAATGCAGTTACTCCCCCGCCTTTCTCATGCACGCACATTCCCTTGTTCTAACAACAGTGATATATACTGTAGTAATTAAGTGCAAACTGGAGTGAGAGGGAGAAAAAAGAAAGAAAGAAAAAAAAAAACAAAAAAAAAACTTCATTTTCAACAGATTGGAGATCATTCTCAAGTCAGCACTGATTGCAATACTTTGCCTTGTTACTGAAACTAAAGGACAGATGTTCCAAGGAATTCCTATCTTTTATTTGACCACTCGTGCAGTGGCAGTGATCTTCTTGCCGTGAAATGGGAGGGTTTCACTACTGCTAGTACCAGGGCTAGGCACGTGGCCAGCAACTCAGCTGAAACATTCCCCCCCTACTTCCAGCAAATTGTGTATGCCAGTCCATTGCACATGAGCAGATATATAAGTGAAAAGGGTCTATTATTCAAAGTTTAGAAGTAGTTATGAGCTGTTTTCACAAGCATTAAAAAGCTTTGACTATGTCGTGTCAGGCAACAGACGGAAACTTGCTGAAGGAGGAAGATGCAAACAAAAAACAAACTCAAGCAATGCACTTGAAATGTCCACCATGCCTCTGCCAATTTACAGCCAGGACTTGGTGTATTTTTTTTTATTAACTCAGAACTGACTTTGGGCATGAAGTTTATCTTTATTATCTCTTTGATGCATTTTCTTTCAAAGTTAGGTCTGTTCAAAGAAAATTTTAACCTGAAAAAGTATTTACATTCAAAACATAGAGTCACGCAAAGCAGGTTTTGGTACAGGCTCATAATCTTATGGGCCCTGGTCTGTTTCTTCTTTTTCCTTTATTCTTTTGTCTGTCTGTCTTCTGCATTAATATCAGTCATTTAATTTTTTTCTCCTAATGATGACATCTTTGTCAAAACGTAGTGTTTTTTTGTGATTTGTTTCAAATGGTGTGAATGTAATTTATATGTATATATAATTTATACCTATTAATAATATCCACAAATGTATATAATTATGGTTGTTTGTTGACTGCAAATAAGTTTTGTTTGTTGGTTTGTTTATTTTTTAAGAAAAAATTCTATTGATGCAAGTTGCTGAAACATGTTGTTAACATGATAATTGTAAGATTGGTCTAATATCACTTATGTAAAAAGACTTTAAATAAAAAAGGAAGAAGATGAAGTCAAATGGTTTGATGACAATTATCTGTATTTAAATCTTTAAAAAAGAAAGAGATGTGTATTGATTTCAGGAAGAACACAAATGACCCAAGATCTGTTTGGATAAAAGGGGAAATGGGACAGAGATTCCCTGATGTAAACCTTTTAAACTAATGCATCTTATACATGGCATTTACATGACAGTTTGTCATCAAACACTATTTCTAGGTATTTATAACTTTTTATTCCTTCAACAGTTTCTCCTTTAATTTCAGTTCCACTTTAGTAATTATTTCCTTTGTTTTTACCACATTTAACTGGAAGTAGTTCTCTTACAGTATGACTGGAACCACTGATGGTGAGGTACACACTATTTGTCTGTTTGCCAGAAAGTTTGTGTTCAACAGCCACAGGTGAACTGTATTGAAACAACATTACTCCTTGGTGAACAGTCACATATTATCATACAGGTTCCAACAATCTAGCAAAAAGTCACCAGCAATAGAAATGAATGTGTGTATGTAGCTATTAAGAGACTTTAATGTACTCAAAGGAAATGATGCATATGCCACAGCTTTATTCCAAGAAAGTAAGCCTGGGTGATAGAATGTTATGTATTGGTGAGGGTATGAGTGTAGTGAAGTAGCAGGCAGGACCTGACCTGATAGATCTTGAAGGTAATGATGAACTGGCCCTCTGTTCTCTGGGTGACGGTCTCAGTGAGGGGCTGCAGCTCATTGTTATTCACTGCCTCACGTGGCATCTCACATGTCAGCTTGATCAGGTAATCGTTCACCCAGCTGGTTGACCCTTCCCGTGATGTTGACTTCATCAAAATGGCATTGGAGTAGATGATGTGAGTGGCGTTTTGCTGTACATACAACACACAGATCAAAATATCTATGCGAATGAATGGTGGATTTCTAACTTGGCATGTGCATGAACAAGTAACATAGAAACTATAAAACAATAGCAGTGTAACACCAGTATGTGAGGATAATGCAAGGCTTCCATTTTAAACTTCATTGTTGCTGCTGTAGCATTCTCCACCTGAAAACTCTGGGGGTCAACCAACATCATGTAATTGTATATTGACAGATGCATTCCACAGAGTGGGAGAATTGCATGTGTGGCAGTTTAAAAAATATTTTTTATTATCACGCCAATAATGGGTAAGATCATGCTGTCTTTGGTGGATTTATCTCCGTTTCTGGAGGGTGGATGCTGTTATGCACTAACCTTATCATGGTTGAGATAGTCCCCACATAATTATACAGCACATAACATTTTAATGTGGCCTTGACATTCTTGCTGATGTCAATGTATTGACACAAGGTGCGCCATCTTAAGCAAAAATTGCTGCTATCCTTCTCCTTTGCATTGAGTTCTTGACAATTTCTTCCACAGCCTTAATACACAAACACCACATCAGATTGCTCAGTTCATTCCTACAATCTGAATGACCAAAAATATATCATTTTCCACCAGTGGGGGAAGATGTTCATAGTGTAGGCAAGATAAAAGCCACTATGCTTTGCATAGAAATAAATTGAAGAGTTCACATCTGCTAATTTTTAAGAAAGATTATGTCATATATCATTAAACCACTTAGAGTTTACAAAAACAACACTAACATCCCACTGCATTCAAAATGTTCTGCTTTCAGGAAACATTTTGTCATACTGGTTACCCATATTATGTAAGTTTTACCCACAGGCACACAAAAGGACAAACTCTGTATAATTAGATGTGCATTAGTTACTATATTTTACTGATTTCACTGCAGTGGAAGGAAGTGGCTGCTACAGAGGAAAATAATGGGATGCCATTATGGCAGTAAAATGATGATCATATGTTTAGGGAAATTCCTAATGAACTGTGACTCCACATATGCCGGTGTTTACCGGTGAATTTTCCGCTTGTACCAGTAAAAAATAAAGCTGCCAGTACCATGTACCTGTCAGAGCCTTGTGCATAGCGCTGTCCCTTTGACATAAAATCACTCAAGAACTACAATAACAGGCATGTCGCATCAATGAAACCCACAAAGGGGGGGGGGGGGGGGGGGGGGGGGTTGCAGAGAGGAAGGAAAGAGGGAGGAGACTGATTTTATTACATCATAAATAGAGTAAATCAACAGTTTTCGCTAGTCAGCAGTCTACTGAGCTGATTAAGATTCTGTCAGTAACTCAGGTCTGACTGATGTCTGTAAAAAAAATTGACATATGTTTTATACAGTTACCATTGTGACAGTGTTTTAACTTTCACAATGACTTGCTGGGGTGGGAACACATCCAACCACCACAAAAACAGACTTGACAAGAACATCAGTCATTCATTCCAATGGCCATTCAGACACACAATCAACAAGCAGGCAAATAAACACAACACTCAATGACAACAGCTGGACAGACAGGGATGCAGGGACGATGAGGCAGGGATAAAATAGAGGAATGTTAGCGAGTGAATGGGAGGCCTGCTGTGCAAGTGGACAGGTGGAAGGGTGGGTATGTGGGTTGTGGGTTGTTCCTGCAATGTCGTATGCATGTGATTAATAATGTTGTCTTCTATTTTGTATTGATTCAAATAGAATACTCTCTCTCTTCTCTCTCTCTCTCTCTCTCTCTCACACACACACACACACACACACACACACACACACACACACACACACCACACACACACGTCATGCTGACATATACTCCTTAAACAATAAGAGAAATCATACAATGCACATTTGTATAGTGACTACAGCATTCAGTGTTCATTAGCCCATTCAGATCACCAGCAGGGAAAATCCCATTTCTTGCCCCATATGGCACCGGCAGTGACACCTAAACAGTTACACACAAGGCTCTGATATGTACCGCCTGAAACTGAGCGCTTTGTGTGACTTGCTGGAGATGCTCTGTACCCTGGGTCCAGAAGCAAATGGAAGCTCTGGCTGAACAAGATCGCTTCCAGTATTGATCACTGTCACACCAGACACATTACACATCACATGAAGTGAAACTAATTAATATACAAACTTTCATTGCCAGCACCCTTCCCTCCAGCCACCCCTCTCCTTGAATAGATAGGTCCCAAAGTATGAGCACTTACTGCAAGATACCAGACCATTCCATTTCTGTTAGGATAAATCAGCTTTGCTGTGCATTCTTCCACTCCACTTTCACTCAAGACCTAACTGCATCAATATGGCACAACAAAGCATCTTGTCATGTATTTTTGTGTTGTTGTTTTTTGCCCAGTGCTGACCGAATCATCTGTACCATCATCTGCTTCAAAGGAAGAAACCTCTGAAACGGCTGAGAAAACCATCAAATCACCAGCTATTAAGTGACAAGATAAAAGAGTACATCAACACTTGGATGACAGATTTTCTGTGGCGTATGCATGAAGCTGACGTTGACACTGAAAAGTCTGGCATCTCAATGCGACCTTCATTTTGCAGACCATATTGTGCCATGGTGGAGACTGGAGTGGTGAACAAAAATGACTGTACCAGCTGACTATGGGCTGGTACCAATTTTTTTGTTTTATTGCCAGCACCACATACCAAAAGTTTCAACAGACTAGCAGACTTTGGTGACTAAATAAAGAATAATGTTAAATCAACAATAAAAACTGCTGCCCAAAGAATCAATACATTCATCAGCACAGGCACGAACATACACTGATGACTATTACTCAAAACAGTTTTGGACAATTTGATTCTAAATATTAGATGTAATGTTTGCTCCAGCTGCACCTTGCTTGCAGAGGGCAACTTCCAGTATCAGGAGCTCCAGAATGCATGCACTGTGGCACATTGCATCTAGTTGCTGTTGCTCGAGAGAGTGGGTGGAGGGTTGTTTTGTTCAAGCTTATCAGAAACAAAAATAATAATGTGCACAAAAACACACCAGATTTGTCACAAATCTTGGATTACACACCTTCTGAGTAGGTTTGAAGAAATAATTGTAAATGACTTTCAGCTTCTATCAGAACATTGTTTTCTGTACAAGAGCACCTGAGCAGACCAAAGCAAGACACAGGACAAGCATTATTTTCTATCTGAGTGCACTGGAGCAGACCAAAGCAAGGTAAGGAACAAGCACCCAGAGGCCGTCTTTCTTCCCTGTTTATATTCCCAGCCTGCAGAATTTCTATCTAAAGCTCAAATGTGCCAATCCATGAGAGATGCTTTTACCATGCATCTGAAAGGCTATAAGCAAATGAGAGAGAGACAAGAGATGGAGAGAGGGTGCTGACCTTCACTATGGTATCACAATCATCAAAGGGGATCCTGGCCGAGATGAACTGAGCATCACTGTCATCCGTAGTGAAGGCGGGGCATGCCTGAGTCCGGTTGGCCACTGACAGGTGCTTTGTCTCCAGGTTAGGGTCACGGGACTTGTTAAAGAGAGCGATCAGGTCACCATCTCGACACTGCAGGATGGGGCTGGGAGCTGTGGACATGCAGCAACATGTCAAGGCATCTTGGACATGCTCAACACACATCTTCCTGTGAATGCTATCTATTGATCATCATTGTTCTCACTCACTTCACACACCCCTGGGACAGTACTTTGAAAAGGGATTCACATAAGCCCTACATTTGCCATTTCTAGTCACCTTTACTCCTTTTCTAAGGACAAGATGTGTTTATCTGAAAGTGAGGCAAGAATTATGATTCTGCTGTATCTGGCAACGTGAGATGTTCATCAAAAATATGCATTTAAGCTCAAAAATATATTTAAAACCCCCAGCTATTTGCATGTCCTGGAGGCATTGCAGAGACTAGCCATGTTGTTTAGTACATCGCTGTAATCGGGGACCCTTTAAGGAAATCAACAATTTTATTGTTGTTACTGAAGTAACTGCAAAGCATTCTGATTTGAGAGTGCTCACACACATATACCTAACAGTAGATGCACTGTAAAATATCCCAATACATCATTAAAGGAGGCTCATCTGATAGGGACTAGTGTCATGTCAGCAAGGAAGAGTTTAATTTGTGTGGTTACCACAATGACATGAGCAAGAAACGAAGTGGGTGAAGAAGAAACTCACGCAGTGGGGTAGGGTAGCTGACCGTGACACAGGTGACAGCAGCCAACTCCGTGTCAACACAGTTGTGTGAGAACCAGGCTGAGTGGGAGCAATCGGCCAAGCTGGTCTCTGTGCCCACACATTGCACGTCATCTAGCGCGAAGAGTGGGCTGCTCACACTGACTGCCTCGTCCTGCTTCTGACCGGGCTCTGTCTCACTAGGACTGGCCACGCAGCATACAGTCACCACAAGCAAACAACCCACAAATCACCATCACCTCAAGGCCTATACAAGGCTTCATCACCTACAGTACAGAATACTGGAGATGAAGATTCAATGACTAAGTCTTAACGGATACTGATGTTGAAAAGGTCTTCATGATGCACACTCTCCTTTTGTTTGATGACTTCTTCCAATACAATGTCCCTGATGTGGCCTACATGGTTGGCATTAACACTCAACAACTCCCCAAAATGCTCTTGGTGTGACCTCCAAGGTTGACTGGATGTTAACATCCACTTACTGGCTAGAATGGCCCTGATGTGGCCTAAACAGTTGACTAGACATTACAGTTCAATTATTTGCTATCTAAGCAGTGAGAGCAGACAATAGAAAAAGATGCCTTCTGGTGTTCAACCATCTCACTCAGCCAAAGACGCCAACTGAATGAGAGGCCTATGGCAGGTTTGTGATACAAACAGCATACTCACTTGTAACACAGCTCAGCACAGACAACTTTCGCAGCATTAGTGTCCCAACCATCATCACAGACGAAGCCATAGGTACCATTGGGGGCCCGCACCTGCACAAAGCCGATTCCTGCCACAGAGCCAAACAGCCGCACCCTAGCCTGCTGGTTGGTACCTGCAATCCCACACAGTTTCCAGGATAACCACCCAACCATTGAGGGGTGGGGGGGGGGAGGGTGCCACAAAGAACCCTCCTAACTGGTACACCCCAGACAGACGGAGAGATCAACAATTAGGAGGATCAAATCAATACCCACAACAAAAAGATGCCAGAATAAAATCTTGTAGCTGCACATGTTAAAGTAAAAGTCCAAGGTTTTTAAGTATGCAAAATGACCATCGAAATGATTGATAAATGAGTCACTAGTTTGATATTTAATAAAATAAAAAAGGGAAAAATAAAAATTATGTTGGTTTTTAATCGATTTTATTTTCTGTAGGCTGGCCGAGACTGTGTCTCGGGTTCTCCATCAGTCACGTGACTTTTTCGGAAGTGACGTCAGTCTGGGGAGTCAGTGCAGTTTCCATCTTAGATTGTTCATTGAATGTGTATGCATGTGGTTGACAAAAAGCTCTGCCATGCCGGCCTACTGTATTGCAGCAAACTGTAACAACTCACAAGCAATCCAAACATAACTATGCACGAGTTCCCGCGGAATCGACCCACTGTGAGGCGAAAACCAGTCAAATTTGTACAATTCAAACAAGCTGACTTTTATGCTGCGCCTCAGTCACGCCCATTTGGGTAGCGAGCACTTCGCTGAGTGCGATTTTGTAAACTTTATGGCGGAATACCAAATGGTGTTTGCTGCAAAGCAGAATTTGTACGGCTGTCCACAGGGTAACTGACTTGCAAAAAAATCCAGTTCGAATCTCCAAGGATGAAGCTGATGAGCAGCAAGCGCACAGCATGATACCAAAACTGAGAGATACACTGATACCCTGAAACAAGCGCTAACAAGGCAAAGACAAAAAGTCTAACACGAATGCCTACGGCAGAAAAGGCCATGAAAGAAAGAGACTGTACACAAATGCCTGTGGCAAAGAAAGAAAGAACAGACCACAAATGCCTGTGGCAAAGAAAGAAAGAGCAAACCACAAATGTTGGTGGTAAATGAAAAATGGCTTCCCTAATCAGTCAAGCAAACAGCTGACACCAAATGAAAGAAACAAAACAGCTGAAACCACCTCAAAACCCCAAATGGTTGCCTACCTACAAGCATAAGGTGGAAAAAACACCAAAAAGAAACAAACAATCAAAAAACCCCACCAAATCACAACAGTCTAATAGACTACTGTCTGCAGCAAAGGAGTGGACAACTACAGTCATAAGAGCACAGAGCAAAAATAACTTGCCAACGACAAACAGATGGAAAGCCAAACTTTCCATAACTAACTCTAAACTAACCCCTCACTAACCCGGCTTCCATCTAGAAAAACTAAGGCTGCAGACTGATAAAGCAAAATGCTAATCAGGACTACTGATGACAAAGCATCAGGATGTAAACAAATGCAGACACAAGAGAAATACAAAATGGCTGCCCTAATCAGGCAAGCTAACAAGTGGGTACGAAATGGCCAATAAACCAAAGATAAAAAAGAAGAATGCATGGTGAAAAAGAAGGGTAAAAGAGAGAGAAAACAACAATTACATTTTCTGAAAAGAAAGAGGAGGCAAGTAGTGTCAGCGAGCAA
This sequence comes from Alviniconcha marisindica, assembly GCA_018857735.1. Taxonomy (NCBI): domain Eukaryota; kingdom Metazoa; phylum Mollusca; class Gastropoda; family Provannidae; genus Alviniconcha; species Alviniconcha marisindica. Next base: position 423,559 of record JABMCL010001960.1, on the reverse strand, counting down.
CAGGACAAAGGCTGGATACACGTAATCCATGGACACAATACAACCCGCTTAGCAGTGACAACACGGCAGGGCAACAGACGCTCACGAACTACCCCACACAAAGAAAGAATGAGAGGTCTCGTTAAACATCAAGACTACCCCCCTCACTCGTACATCGTAAATGAACGATATAACTCCAGAAACAAAAGGGCAATCCAAGAGAAAAACAGTGAATGGCAAGAACTGGTAACTAGCCCAACTCCAAACCCTAACCCAGGGAGGCCACGAAATCGCTAGTCTATTGAACTAGAACGAACAAAACTTTTTCATTTTTACATATGATGAAACAAACAAGGATAAATTGGGAAAATAAAATAAAACACCCAATAAAAGGCAGGCTCCCTGATGAGGTCTAGCCTGTTGTAAAGCTAGAGTAAACAGAACGAAAAAGACTGAAACACCACGCACCTAACAAGGTTCGAGAAAGAGGAAATAACAAGGAGGAAATAAACAAAGGCCCAACTACTGACAATGGCGTCGGAGCTTCATCCTTGGAGATTCAAACTGGAATTTTTTCAAAGTCGGTCACCCTGTGGCTACTAGCCATCTTGCTGCGACTCCCCAGAGTGATGTAGTGCGCATGATTTTCAGCGTCATGGCGACGCTTTCGGTACGATAGAAAATGACTGTTTTCGTGCATTTATAACCCTCAGATCACATCATTGTTCTCAGCGGACTTTAACAGAAATCGTGTCAAAAATCACCCCCAACCTTGGACTTGTCCTTTAACAGATCAACTAAAACTGTCATCACCAGTCAACCAGAATCTCTGACTGGGCTAACACCTGGGACAGATGCATAATCAGGGGAGACAAGCCTTCCACTAGCCAACTGTTGTGCTTATTTCTGACACCTTTTGTGCTCCAGTGATTCCCAAACATGCAGTAAGTCCAGGATTTCCACCTTCAGCCACCAGCTGTTATTGTTAGCATGCAGACTTTACTAGGCATTTTAGTTCAAGCTAAACACATGGGATGGGCATGGTGAGGTGGGGTGGGGGGAAGGGGGCTTAGAATTGAATATTAATGTCCAAATTCCAGAATTTAAAATAAATTCAAATTTCATGACTTAAAAAAAAAATTCTCATTGCACTGCTCCTGGAATATATTTGCTTTTTTGAGGACTTCATTCCAACATTTGCCCTTCATGTTGGCACACTGATTGATTTCATTATCACTGTATCATAACAGTTTGTCTGTTGCTGGGTCAATGGCATCTACACTGAAAAAAGTGTTGTTTTTTTGTTGTTGTTGTCCTTTTTTTCTCCTTTTTTTAGTGTTCTGGCCACCATTTTCATCATCGCTGGCATCACCAAGTACCTATTCTCCAGTCCTGTGTGGAAAGGATGGGCCAGTGGTAAGGACAGGTGCCAATCAATGACAAAAAAGTGTGCTAGAACCAAATGATTTAGAAAGTGAGAATGACTCACTCCCAGAATTATGTCTTTTGTGCAAGGCCATTGCTGGCAAAGGAATGCAGAATTAAAAGCATGTTCAGCAAGAAAACATATTCTTGAAATATGGGATTCTGCACTCAGTCTCTCATGTTGCCAATACTTAAGTGTTGAAGTAAAGTAGAATGTGCAACTAACAAGTTGTTGCCTGTTCCTTACCTGAGTTACAGTTGTCGGAGAGAGTGACACCAGGGCGGGCAGTGGTGGTTCTGGGGGTGAGGGTGGGCTGGGCCCCAGCAGCTTGACACACCACACTGGCATCTTCTGAGTGGCCACAGTTGATGCCCTGGCCAGTGACAAAGTTACACTCTCCCAGCTTATTCTCGTTTCCCGCACAGAAGACGTCATCCATCAAAACGGGACCGGTGCCCTGGCCATAGGCTGCCTGCTTCAGAGCCATGCCGCCCCTACCAACATGCATACGAACCTCACACAGTCACAGTCCCTACCAACATGCATATAATAAACCTCAGTCCCTACCAACATGCATACAAACCTCGCAGTCCCTAGCAACATGTGTACACACCTCACAGTCCTAGCAACACATGCACAAATCTCACAGTCCCTAGCAACACATGCACACACTTCACAGTCCCTAACCCTGCCTGGTCCTAGCAACACCTCTCTAGTGCTTCATTCTGTACATAATCTCTAAATTTTAAACAGGTAACAGGACTGGCTGCACACTACAATAAGTGTTCTAGTTCACTTGTGTTACAGGCATGAATAGTGTGTGCTCACATCATCTGAGGAACAAAAACAAAGAGGCTACGGGTAGCCGTTAGGCCAGGTAATAGTAGTAATAATAATCATCATAATAATGGTATTCTTTTATGTACTATTTCTCCAAACTGGAGCATGTAGCCCATTAAAAAAAAAAACCCCAGTAAACTCATGCAAGCTAGTGCATGGGCACACACACACACACACACACACACACACACACACACACATGCTATCAATGGGATAGTTTGGCGAGATGAGATTTCAGGGGATACTGTTCCAGACTGGTGGTTCAGCATAAGAAAAAATTGAGACGCCTCTGACCAAGCAAGTGTGTGCACAGGGGGAAGACAGGGAAAAAAAAGAGGAAGCATCAGAAGACTGTAGCTGGCAGGATGGTTTGTAAACTTTAAGCAGTTCAGTCAGATAGCAAGGAGCTGTCAAGCTGAGGCAGTTGTAGCACAGAGAAGCATGTATTGTATAAGAGAGATATGAACAGTCTGGGGAACTCTCAGGACAAGGCAAGCAGGGTTGCTTTGAACTTTTGTAGATTTTAAAAGATACTGAGGACAGCCAGATAGAAGACAATTGCAATAGTCAAGGCATGAAAGATCAAGGGCAGACACAAGAGTTTTAGTGGCAACTGTGTAACTTACATTTGCAGTGTTTTCTACAACTGTACAAGTCTATATAAAAGACAAGACAACATTATAGTGATCACCCCACAATGCAGATTATGTCAGTCAGATTATTCACCTACTTGAATTCCCATGACCTGCTCTGCCCTTCCCAGTCTGCTAACTGTCCATGTCACAGCACTGAGATGGCTCCGCTCAGAATGACCAACAACATTCTGCTTGCTCTGGATACTTGTGATGTGTCTGTCTTAACCCTTCTCGACCTGCCTTTCAGTTTTACTTTCAGTACTACTGACCACCATATTCTCTTCCACAGACTTCAATTTCTCTATAACTATGGCATTTCTGGCATTGTTCTTTCATGGTTTGAATCTTACTTCACTGGTAGACTGAGACTGTGACGGTTAACGGCCAGAACTGAAGACCAGTGAGATGTTTTCTTAAGTGTCCCACAGGGCTCAGTTCTTGGTCCGACATCTGTATTCTCTGCTCTGCACCTCTTTGCTCTTTGATTGAAATTCAGCCTTCTCCAGCCAGTCTTTTGCAGAGGACACACAGCTACTTCAGTCCTGTCTTCCTGACCATGCAGACATGCATCTCTGACATAAGATCTGCATGACACAAAACAAACTGAATGACGACAAGACAGAGGCTTTCCGCATGAAATCAAATAGAACCATTCTTCCTGATGCTCAGCCCAATTCTCTTCATGTTGGCACTTCCAACATTCTGTTCATGACCTGTGCTCGGAACCTTGGTTTCATGACTTCAAATTTCACAACTTGACAAGCACATTTCAGCTTCTGCTTACATGGAAATATCAGATGCAGCAGCTCTATCTGCCAGTGCCTGACTGCTGAAGCAACCAAAACTCTAGTCTGTGCTTTTGTTCTCTCCAAATTGGACTATTGTAATTCTCTTCAATCTGGCTGTTCACTTGAACTTCTCAGTAGACTACAGAAAGTTCAGAGCTTTGCAGCAAAACTGGTTTTCAAAGCTTGCAAACGTGACTGTGTGCAACCTCTTCTGCAAGCTCTTCATTGGTTACTGCAGAGACACTATACAACATTGCTGTAGTATACCTGGTGACTGGTCCAAGCCAGAATAAACAACAAACTGTCGACTACCTGTAACAACTTCTTCTCTGACTCATCTCCCGCCTATTAATTTTCTCTAACCTTCTTATTGTATACCAGGCAGCTTTGTTCTTCTGCAGACACATGGATAATTCATATTTTTGGCCAACGCCGTTTCTCCTCTTGTGCTTCAAAGCAATGGAATCCACTCCCTTCTGTCCTCCAAAGGCAATGCGTTCTAAACTATCTTAAAAACTCACCTCTACAAACAATACCACCACAAGTGATTGATTTCAAACTATGTCTTCTGTCTTCTACCCACTCCCCCCCCCCCCCCCCCCCCACCCCACATTCCTTCTGTTCACCAGCAGGTACATGTGTGTGTGTGTGTGTGTATGTATGTGAGAAAGAGAGAGAGAGAGCAGGTGTGCAGGTGGGTACACATATGTGACCTGTTCTCACTAAATGAGTCTTAAATCGCAGCCAGCTTACTGCGCAAAAGTAGTCAGTGGGGGTCTGTCTGGGTGTTTTCAGATTTTTGCGAAATTAAAGCCTACACACATTAAACTTTGGTGTGTTTGCACCGATATGCTCTGAAAAGTTTAATAAATATGTTTAAAACACATTTTATTCACCCTACACGGCATACATTTTGCTCATTTTAAACCATGAGCATGGGATTAAAAACATTAACAAAATATGTTAAAAGTTAACTAATGTTGAAATTTCAAGTCTCTTCAGGTGCCCCAATGTTTGATATGTTCCTGTGCCAAAATTGGTAAAGATTGGTACATTTAAACCACCTGTTGCTATGGATTAAACAAAAAACTACTCATTGCACAGTGAAAACTTTAAAGCTGATTTTCTCAAAATGGCCTCAGCCACACATGCAACCTTCAGAAACACATCACATCCACATTTTTTTGAGCAGAAATGTGATCTAAGTATCAAAATAACAAGCAGAACTTGCAGATTTGAGATATGCAGATATCTCAAATTGCCTCATGAGAATGGGTCACATATATATATATCCTTCTTCTCTGGTATTGTGTCCAACTTCAACATTATGAAGACTCACACTTTTAGTGTAGGCTGGGTTATTTTGGCGATTCTATGACATTGATTCTGACCTTGTGCATATATATGTGATCTTTTTGCATGTGTGATCGTTAATGGGGGACCTTAGAGGTCCATTTCATTCAAAGGACTTTTGTATGTGTGCATGCATGTTTGTATGTCGGTGTATGAATGTATGAGAAAGAGAATCAGAGATAGGGGGACAGAGTGCAGACAGAGAGGGAGGGCACAGAGAGAGAGACAGGCAGACAGACAGACAGGCAGAGAGAGACTTACGTCAAACCGAGATCCTTACAGACCACTCTAGCGTCCAAGTCTTCCCAGCCATCATCGCACACTGTCCCCCACACTCCTTCGATCTGTACTTCCACCCTGCCTGCTGTGGCGTTACCGTTTACCAGTCGCACATTCTGCACCACTACCTGCTGACCTGCAACAACAAACACTTCTGCCGTTAACTCAAATCTTTGCCTTTAATATATAAAAAATAATAATAATAAAAATCGATCAAACTGCATACTAAAATTCGACTATACTGGGGCCTGTCATGTTGAGCTAGCTGCACCACACGGTTTGTTCTGCAGCTGATAGCTTTGCACTGAGGTCCAGTGCGCTTCAGTGCCTGTTCAACACACGTCTGATGTCAGCACGGCCTTCGTCTCCAACGCCGGCAATGGACAGCGCGATTCAAATGCAGATTGGCAGGCGACTCCCCTAAGTTCTTGTAACCCAAAGTTACCTGCCGTGAGAGCAGGATGTAGTTATAGTTCAGTTGGTAGAGCGTCTGACTGAAAAGTCAGTCGCAATACTTTGTGAGCCTAGATCAGTCCAAACTCCAAGCATGCATGGTTTACGACATCCTTCCTTTGTTGTTGTTGTTGTTTTGTTGAGGAAGATGCCGAAAAGCGATGCTCTGAGTGTGCTTTAGATCGGTGGTGGGAGGCCCCCCCTCACAGTTACACAACCTCAGTGACTGACACCTGCGCGTGGCTGAACGACTGACGAACCCGGAACTAAGCCGCACAGTTTTCTCTGTCAAACCAGCCAGCGATTTAACTAACTTTTGAATGTGCACTTTTACTGACTCTAAGAAATCTGATATATTGCACTGTTTGGTACTTGATGATGAAGTGATGCTTAATGTCCTCAGATGTCAGTTGACATATTAGGGACAAGTTGTGACCAATGCCGAAGCACGGTGCAATAATTCTTTACGTCCACGGAAACCAGAAGGCTCGTTAGGACGGACAGTCCAGCCGGACGGCCACCTCGACTCTCACACAGCTCCTGAACTATGTTTGGTACTTAACTGAGTAAGTAAACATGGTGCTTAACGTCCACAGAAACCATAAGGCTTATTAGGCACTTGTATGGTTTGCTACTTTTATATTCACACGGCACAGCAGTATCACACGGTCTGAAGCCACATTTAGTTCTTGATATGTTGTTTTATTCTTGTTAACTGGCTTCCTCCGTGATGACTCGACTGACCGAACGTGATCAAAGCCCGTGTTTCGGTCAGGAGCATGGCGGTGCGGTCCACACCGTTCGGTTGCCATCTGAGTATCCAAGAATTTTAGGCATGGTCAAACCCGCCGGTGTAAAAAAAACAAGCCCGCAGTTTTTAATTGCTGAGACGTTGGTATAAAAGACCTTAAACTAGGCAAAGCCTAAATCGGACGGGGGTGGGGGGGGGGGGGGTGGGGGGGTGGGGGGTGGGGGCAGAGTCAGTTCTACTTGGAGGATACAGTATTCGAGAATAAGTTAATTCCAAGTTTTGCACGGTATGTTGATGAGTTTCAGTGGGAATGAAAACAATTTTTATTTATTTTTAGCGGTTCACTGGAGTCTCTAAGTGTGTGTGTGAGTGTGAAATTTGCTAGTTTACAACAAAACGAACTGGATAAGACTCAGCCGGTTTTGCAAGAACTGCCGACTGAATTAGAACTTTCAATGTTTGGTCACTTCAGTCTCAGCTACTGGTCATACAGAATACATTTTCACTGAAGTAGGCAGCTCCTTTCAACTAGCCTCTGTTTGATTTATGAGGTGTATATAATATTTATACTGCATAAGATAATGAGTGATTTCAGTCTGGTGAAATTAAGTGTGGATGGTCGCGGCTCAGCCAGCGTGCGTGTGACGGGGGGGGGGGGGGGGGGGGGGGGGGGGCAGTCTCCCCGTGTTTCCCCGCTCCAACAGACGACGAATCGAGTGTTTCGCTCCTAATTTAAACCTCACGACTGACTCACGATTCCCCGCTGCGGCAAAGGAGTTTTCTGCCATGGCTGTCACTTCGGCGAAGACTCTTGCGGCGTTCGTACAGCCCCCGTTTGCACTGAATAAAATGCATGAACATCTCAGCGCACGTTAAAAATCCCCAACAATGGCAGTTACACACCATTCTTTGGACACACAAAAATACTTCACACTAGGCTGATATGAATCAGTGGGTGGCGTGACTGATATTGTTGCGACTACTGTAGCAGTTGATGAGGCGACTGACCCGGCCGAACTTGATAATAAAGCATTAAAAAAAACGTCAAGGCTTCGGACTGACAACTTGGCTGGTTTAAACAAAACAAAAAAACTAAAACAGAAAGCAAAAAACTGAAGAAGAAAAAAATCACCGTGAAGTGCAGACCCAATAGCCGCCGCTTCCTGTCCCCTCTGTGCCGCAACAACTTTAGTGAACAACATCCCTCCCGGCCGTCAGTGCAGCCCCACAAGTCATTTTCCCTCCGGCTGTACAACAAACAAGACCGCATCGACCCTAGGCTGTGACTGAACCCGCCAAACGTGACAAGACAGCGGTTAAGTCACCCTCTCAAACAAGAAACGCTCCCCGGCCTCTGCACGGCAGCCCCAACTGAACAAAACACGTTCCCTCTGTGCAACACCTCCAAAAGACACGTTCTCTCAGTTTTGCAACTCCTGACAGGCTTATATATGGGCCATCTCTGCAACCCCGCAAACAAGACACGTTCCCTCTGTACCGGCAACCCCAAACAAGACACGTTTCTTCTCTGCAGCAAATATGTCCCCTCTGTACAACCCCCCAAAAGACACGTTTCCGCTCTGCAACCCCAAACGGCAACTCAGTGACACCGTGTTCCCTCTGCCGTACAACTTGACCTTGCAAACAAGACGGCGGTGTGTTCCCTCTCTGCAACCCCATACAAGACACGTTCCCTCTCTGAAATCCCAAATACGATAGGTTTCCTGTGTTCAGCTCCAAACAAGACACTGTCACTGAATTTGTTTGACATTGTGACATTCTATCTGTGCAATTATTCTAAACAAATCGTTCCCTCTCAAACAAGGCACATGTTTTCTCTCTGCAACTGCAACTCGAAACAAGACACGCTTTACATGAGTACAGAGATTCCTGCATTCAGTTGTTGATGTTGAACGCTTTTGATATAGCGTTATTCTTCACTCTCGAGCAAACTCACTGCACTCTTGTTGCATGTGATTCTAAATGAGCGACTAGCTTTTTATAGCGCGTTTTGAATATATCCACCCAAGTGGTGTACAGACAGTGCTGTTTGGTTCTTAGATGGCTGGTGCCACGTGAAACTGCTGCCGTCTCGGCGCGTTCTGTGTACACCATACAACCATGCACCATGTCACGCCATTTCATGCAAAGCCACACATATAGGGGTGCATGGGTGCTTAACAATAATTATTGTTAATAGCTATCACCTGCACTTTTGGCAGAATAGCCGGATCTTTTACGTGCTTCTGCCTTTGATGTATCCAATGTTTTATTTTATGTCTGTTTACATCGAGGTGGTATTAGACCCCCCCCTCCCCCACCCGAAAAAACAACAACAACAACAACAAAAACAGCAACCAACTTTTACACTAACTTATCCACAGGACTATGTACAATCAATTTAACAATAGAAATTATATCAGTATTATACAAAATGTCTCTTACGTTGTTACAACCATTGAAGTCATATCCGTTTTTCAGAAATAAATCTATGGTAATAGGACATTCTCTCTGTGTTTAACAGATAGAATATTCTTACAAACGCATGTCACATTCTGTGAATATTTAGTGTTCCATGAATTTAGACGTAACTTGTATATTACTCTTGCTAAATACCTTGAACAAGAAGGTATCGCAGATTTACTTTTTTGAAGTTGTTGATACTGTCTTCTCAAGTATTAACGCAATCTCATGATACAAAAGTTGTAGGTTATTGTATGATATTTCAGACATGTTTTTCATTGCACCTTGTTTAGCTAATTTATCTGATATTTTATTCCAATAAAGAAAACAATGGGAAGGTACCCAACAAAACTCTATCCCAATACCCCTAGACATGATACAATGTATTAAATACTTTACTTCATAAATTATATCCCTTTTCATTTTGCAGTCCCAGTTTTGCAATGCATATAGAACTGATTTTGAATCAACATAGATTTTTTTTTTAAATGCTCATTTAATGTTTCATATATATAATTTAATGCCGTTAATATTGCGTATAATTCAGATGTGAAAATGGAGAAACCCTTCCCTAAGTAAAAATACTTTTGCACTTTTAATTCAGGAATGACGAATCCTGCTCCACTGTCTAATGAGTCCAGAACGGAACCATCAATGAAAATCTTAATATGATTTTGATAGTTATTATTTAGATGTTCTCTTACTTCTATAGCCAAAACGTTTGTAGATTATTATTTTTTTCTTTCTTTCTTTTTTCAAATCAGTATCAAATTTGACATTTATATGTTCCCCCTGTTGCATTTGAGGTGATACTGGGAGAACTGGAATAGATGTAAGATCTATATTACATTCGTTAATCAAATCGTTTATATAATTTCTTATTGACTGAATAGATGGTATGTTTTGGGCTCTTTTAGGGTAGTCTTTACATGAATCTATAAAAATTTCTTCTGTTAACGAATTTATGACTGCAAGGCTTCTGATGACATACTTTGAAACCGCCAATTTACGTTGTTCTGAGAGAGATATCATTCCTACTTCTGCATAAGACTTGTCTGTATTTGTATGCACCGGAACACCAATGGCTAATTTAACTGCTTTACTATCGATGCTTTGCAGTTATTTAGGAGTGTGTTTGGAGCGGAAAAATATACCTCTTGACCATAGATCAATTTCGATCTGACTAAAGCTATAGATAAATGTAATAACGTTTTTGTATCCTGCCATCAGGATTGTGTACTAACTACTTTTAGAAAATTCAGTCGTTTTCTGGCTTTAGTTATTACATTTTCAATATCTAACCTCCAGTTCAGCTTAGTAGTTATATATACTCCCAAAAACTTTGTATTCTGTTTGTAATTTAATAACTGACCATCGAGTTCTATTTGAGGTAAGCTTTTCGAGATTTCTCCATTATTAAAAAGCGTTAAACGCGTCTTCTCTCCTCATAATTGAAAACAGTTTTCCTTCATGTAAGCGTTTAGTTTATTTAGTTCAGATTGATCTAGTTTTTGTACATGATTTACCACCCTCTTATTCGTATGCTTTCTAAGAGTTGTGTTAACCCAAATTTGATGTGCTTTAAGTGAGTACATGCTTTTGTGCGAGTGTTCTCTAAATTTACGTACAGAGTGGTGGGCGCGTGCGCGCGCGCACATACACACACACAAACGCGCGAGCGCGCGCATACGCGCACATGCATGCACACATAATAGAGTATGCCACTCTGAGTACACGCAGCTTATTAAAACAGCTTGTAAAACAACAGCCTGTATCTAATCACAAGACTAATCAAATCAGCCTGAACCCAAACAATGTTCAGTGTTTTTCAGCTTAAATGAAATAAAATGTTATAAGACAATAATAAATTTAAAACTGGTAATAAAACAATGTACATGATAAAACATTTGCTCTCTCTCTCTCTCTCTCTCTCTCTCTCTCTCTCTCTCTCTCTCTCTCTCCTTGTTTCTGCACGTTTGTAGGAACTCTGTGAAACTGCATTAACCAGTTGCTTATTCGTGCTTATAATATATGTTTGTAGAATAGTCGTGCTTATTTGTTTTTGTAGTACAGCACTGGCTGTTAGATAGGTCCAACTGAATGGACCTAACGCTGTCCTTGAGTATTAAAGTTTTCGAGTTCGAGTTCTCTCTCTCTCTCTCTCTCTCTCTCTCTCTCTCTCTCTCTCTCTCTCTCTCTCTGCTCACCCCCCTCCCTCCCATCTCACACACATGCGCAGCACTGCAAAAGGTATTTTGTGAAAAAGATACGCGTATGTTGTTTGTTTGTTTTTTAACGTGGTCAGGCACTGATATACTCTTCAGATGTGTACAGGAAGTGGTCGGATCAGAAAAATATCTTTTTTCGAAGGCGTTGAGAGAGAACCGCGGAACAACTAAGAAAGAAGAGTCTTGAGAGCTGAGCGTTTTACAGGGTTTGTAAGGTCGGAGAAATTCGCAGAGATAGGAGGGTATGGTAACAGCTGGAGTCAGTTGAGGCATTGGTAGGAGCGGATACTCTATCCTGGAGCCTGACTGAACTGCAGGTCCAAAACAGCCTTATGATCTCTCTCTCTCTCTCTCTCTCTCTCTCTCTCTCTCTCTCTCTCTCTCTCCTAAACAGGATCTCTCTCTCTCTCTCTCTCTCTCTCTCTCTCTCTCTCTCTCTCTCTCTCTCTCTCTCTCCTCTCTCTCTCTCTCTCTCTCTCTCTCTCTCTCTCTCTCTCTCTCTCTGCCGGCGCGCATGCCTGGCCTGGAGAAGTTAATATTATCGAGTCAAGGAAAAATGTAAAAGTCTCTCATTGAGAAGTTAACACACACACACACACACACACACACACACACACACACACACACACACACACACACATGCACCTTTCAGCCAGGCTGAGACTGAATCAGTGATAGCGAAAAGGTAAATTATGCATGTATAAATATATACAGAGAGAGAGATCAGTCAGTCATATTACAAACATTTAATGATCGTCTCTGCCTTTCCGTGTTAAAATAAATAAGCGTTCGTTTGAACCTTTTTGTGTTTGGATCTTCTTTCAGTTTGTTATCTTTGGAAACTCTTTTCCAAAACTCGGCAGTTTTGTGTTATCGGTGTAGCCTACAGTCTCTGCCCAAACTTCAAAACCCTTCAAGTTAGTCCGGCGCTGTCTCAGAGACGGTCTACAATCAGAGGTATTTACGGCTGACTTTCAATACCTGTTGTAACATGAAACAGGAACGCCGCGGTCCAAGCCACCGCTGGCACAAAGTTGACACCAGGCATAATTGGCTCACTGTCACTGAACTGTCTTAGTGGAAAAAGACTCGTCACAGCCTCCACTGACTGTCTAATGTGAATGTTCACATGTGATCATCTCATCTTCACAAGTTGTCACCGGTTTCTGGCTGATCGGTCACAACATCACAACACGACGAAACACAATGTGTCAAAGGCAGCTATGACATGCGCACTGGGTGTGTTCAACGGGTGGCTGTTGGCGGCGTGTATTATATGGCCCAGTTCTGACGTCCGCGAAACAGCAGTTCAGTTCTGCATTTGTTTGTTCTCTACACCAAACAGCAGAACCACACAGGGTAGCTGTTCACGCCGTGAGCTTCGCAGCGTGCGTTCCTGCCAGAAAGACCAAAACATTCGGCTGAAGTTGTACTGTAACCATGACGACCGCGTCAACGCGTCAAGGCGAGTCGCTGTGTACACTGAGTGGTCGCGTGCAGTTTCCCTCCCTACAAGGGGCGTGTCACTGACAACTAAACTGTGCACTGGCTGCAGACAGGCGTGAAACACTTTGAGAGCAGTGGCCCAAACGTCAGTGAAGCTAAACGGGGTACGTTTCAGCCGGCAAATGTGAGTAGTGGCTATAAAGTGGTTAGCAGCAAATCATTTTTGGAGATATGTAGGGTTCCTAGTGCTTGCATGTTACATCGGGACTAGGACTTCTCCGGCGAGGTCTTAACTACCACAGGTAAGTCAGTAAGAATAACCTGATGATACTGATAGGGGGCAATTTCACTTTTGCGTCCCACGTACTGCTTGGATTACCTTAACAGGAAGCAGTTTTTCAATATCCGATACCCCTTCGCAAAACTTTCAGATCCTCCCCGCCCCCCCCCCCCCCCTTTTTAGAATCCACCGTTCCGTATTTTGTCACTGAAACACAGATGAGCTACCGATTCGGAACCAATATAATCACAAAATGCGCGTTTGATTATAAACTGCGCGTTTGACATTGACGGGGCGGGGCGGGGCGGAACGGGGACGGGTGGGGGGGAGGGGGGGGGTGCTCCCTGCGGCTGAATGGGCACACGGCAAGTGCCACCCAAGGAAAAAATAAATGGAGGTGAAATGAGGCAATGATTTCGGACACTTAAATTGGAAATTTCCTAATCCCCACCGGAATCAGATTTCTGATAGGTCCTCACCAGGATACGATCTATTTTTATTTATTTTTTAAATATAACCCCGCTGCACTCTGCATAGCAGCACTGTGCGCCAAAAATCGGATTCGGCTCGGGAGGACTGATGCACCCGAAAGGTTCTTTATGAATGGAGTAGGAATGGGAGGTGGGGGGGGGGGGATCCCCCCACCCCCAGATTCACCCTGTTTAAGGTATTCCAAATATAAATATGGTGCCTCAACAACCAGTTAATTTTTTCTTTCTTTTACACTTCGACCTAAATTACCTAATATGCATGACATCACTATGTTTTAGTCATGTTCACATTATTCACCGATCCGCTGTTGTTTTGTTGATTTTCGTTTGTTGTGCTTGAATTTTAACAGTGTACAGGTGAAAGTGTGAACGTGTGCATGTATGAAGAAAACCATCCAACTTTCCTTCTACGTTTATTTGTATAAATGTCGTCTGGCACGAATAAAGTGTCTTTTCTTATCATTTATTTCCATAAATGTAAGAGATGAACAATGCATTCCATAAAGGGGTAACATCTGCAGAGGGGATAAACCCCTCGGGACAAAGAGCAAGAAGTGCCCGGCTCAATCCCCTCTTCTCCCTCCCCCTCTCTCTCTCTCTCTCTCTCTCTCTCTCTCTCTCTCTCTCTCTCTAGCCTAGTATATTCCGGTAGTGCTGTTTGGAACTCACTCCCTGATTCTCTTAGATTACTACCAAGGCACTGAAACTTTTAAGTCACGGTACATGTCATACATTATGCGCTGATTGTTGGCATTGCATGATATAACATTATTTGGTGATTCGATTGCTTCTTGCCTGAAACGTTTTACCATAATTATTGTCAGTCTCCCATTTACCACTCATTTACCCACCAAATGTTTACTACTGATGATTTCATAACCCCATGTATCCACGTTCATTCCTGCCTGTCTCATGTCATGTTTGACGTCTGAACTTCATTTATTCCATGTGTGTACTGGTGTGACTTAGATTAGAAAATGTGTACATGTATAATTAGATCTAGTTTGGACGAGGGTTGGATGTAAAAAAAAAAGCATACATGCTTATCTATTACCCTCGTAAATAAAGAATTTTATCTTCTCTCTCTCTCTCTCTCTCTCTCTCTCTCCCCTTTTTCTTTTTCTCCCCTCGATTCTGGCCTCGGAAATAAATTTTGCCGAGTCTCTCTCTCTCTCTCTCTCTCTCCCCTCTCGTCATCCCCTTTTTCTCTCTCTCTCTCTCTCTCCCCCGCACACACACTGACACACACACACTGCACACACACACACTGACACATCCCCCCCCCCCCCCCCAGGCGATGCGAGGGAGGGGTTTGACTGTTGTGCGTATCTGCTGGGCGGCGTTCCGTCACCCACCCTGCAGACAGCCAGGGGCGGGAATCGCCGGGTTGTCAGAACAAGCTGGGCACAGCTCCTCGTCACGGGCTGTTGGCCCTGTGATCCGAACGGTACCACTAATCGCTTGCAGCTCATCAACGACCCGTCACGTATGACTGCCATAGGGTACTGCGGTGCCCTAGGGTGCTGCAAACGAAACTGGCTTGCCGCGGTCACGCTAGCCCGTCATTAACAGTGGCAATATTTAATGAGGATTTTCCAAGCCGGCGCGACAGTGTGCACCGCAAACATCTGCTGAGTACTTACAGTGACCGGATGAGACAGGTGCATTTAAGAAACAAAGCGGATGACAGTACAACCGATGCACCAACACAGTGTTTGACAAGTGGAATACTTAAACTGATGTGCACACAAGAATGATCATGTCAGAGCATACACGAATAGACACACACTGGTTTGTCACTGGATACCAACAGTATCAGTTTAATTATTCGTACGATGCAAAAGATCAGTCACTGGCGAGTTCATTGCAACCACTGACAAACGCGCGCGTTCACGACACGCCCTCACTGGCACTGACGCCTACCCCCCACACACACACACACTGACACACAAACACACCCGCAGCAGCAACAGCAGCATCGCACGAGCCCTCCGCCTGCCTCGCTTCGAGCTCATGCAGCTTCAAGTCACAAGACAGTATAAAAGAGGTGCACAAGTCTTTGGGGTGTTCCCTAATAAGCCTTATGGTTTCTGTGGACGTTAAGCACCATGTTTACTTACTTTGGGGTGGAGTTCACTGTTAAAAACCGCCAAACTGAAACCCCGCCCTGGTGACACAGGCAATAAAATGACACTGCAGACAGTGTAACAGTCAGCAAGTGACCACTGTCACCTTTCAGCTACTTCCAAAACTCCATGTCACAGTGAACAACTGAACAGACAAACAAATAAGCTCCTGTATCTAGCAGCCTGCTAACAGTGAGCTAGCTCTATGCCAAATCAGTCGCGGTGCAAACAGCATACAAGAAAATTGCCTTGCATTCAAGAGCAGACCAGAATCATGATATTGATTCGACAAAGACACATAATACGGCATACTTGCACGTGTGCCACAGTGATTTATTGTATGTGATCTCAAGCGACATGAAGCCTACGACGCCTTACAAGAATCAACAGAGGTAGCGATCACATATGCTTGACACTACGAATGGACACAACTACACAGCCGTGAATCGCCGTCTGCAGTGAGTCACTCAACGGAGCTTTAAGTTGCTGGGGAAAGACTGCTTTCTTAGCACGCTGATCGA
>JABMCL010001960.1:387500-405000 GCA_018857735.1 Alviniconcha marisindica | reverse complement strand
TTTGAACCTGACCAACTCCCTGTCTCTCTCTGTCATGCTACCTCAGTCAGTTCTTTTAAACTTCTTCCTTTCTCTTTTCAATCTTTTTTTCTTCAGTCCCGTTGCGGCCCTGAGATACGAGTGTGTGTATGTGTGTGTGTGCGTGTGTGTGTGTGTGTGTGTGTGTGTGTGTGTGTGTGTGTGTGTGTGTGTGTGTGTGTGTGTGTGTGTGTGTGTGTGTGCGTGCGCGCGCGCATTGGATCTTGAAAACATGTATATCATATTAAAGAATGTGCAAGCGCTTAGGGCCTGTGAGGGTTAACGCGCTCTAAGTACCCAGTCAGTTATTATAATATATACGATTATACCTAGAGCCAGTTTAACAAACACGGTTATGAACTATCAGTACTAGCGGAAAACCCTCCAACCAGCTGCACGGTTATAGCCGTTGTGAGCGCGATTCGCAGGACTAGACAGCGGCGCCAAATCGCGGCCACGATACACACAAAGCTGATGGATGCCGTAAAGCAAGTGTTTGGAGTTTCACACACACACACACACACACACACAGGCAGCACACGCACTGTGGCGCGACGGAGCGGCGAGCGCGCACACTACAAACACAGTCAGTAGAAGAGATGAGATTTTAGAAAATACTTAACAGCTGTGGGTGTGTTTGCTGCCTAACTTTGCGGCAAGGAAATGTTCTAGAGAGGCGGTGCAGCATAAGAAAAAGACCTCTGACTAAGTGAGTGTGCGTGCACAGAGAGAAGAGACTGAGAGAATCGAACACTCAAGTCTCGTTTTCCGGCATTTTCCGCCAAGGAGCTAGGATGTCGTAAAGAGAGACTGGAAGTATCTGGAAAAGAGCGTAGTTGGCGGGTTAGTGTGTACATGTTAAGGAGTTGAGTCACATGGAATAGCCATAAGCTGCCGAGCTGAGGCAGTGCAGCACAACTTGATGAAGCGGGCTTTGACTGTATTTGTGACAGTGTGTTTTTAGGTCTTCACTGAGTTTGATGTAGTGGGCATTCTAGCGAGAGAGTCTGTGCACGTTCGGACGATGGGGGAGGGGGGGGGGGGGGGGGGGGGGGGGGGGGGGGGGGGGGGGGGGGGGGGGGGGGGGGGGGCGACACGGGTAGGGGAGGGCGCTGGGTGGAATTATGGATAGGCGGTAATAATATAATGAAATTGTTTTATTTTCTCATACGGAGCATGTACATTAATTTTCTTGTAATATATATTGTTGGTTGTCATAGTCTGAAATACTGACTTTCTGGAACATGTTACCTGTGATAGGTTTTTAACTTAACGTTGAAAATTTTGGAGAATGTTGTAAAGCGCAGTGAGTCAGCTGTGTAGACCAGAGTATAGCGCTATATGAACGTTTTCTATTATTATCAAGTCAATAATTTATTTATACATTAATCATCCCATCACAGGACAATTCAGCTAATCACTAAGGCTCATTAAAAAAAAGCCGCATTCTAGCGAGATAGCATTCTAGACAACTGATAATAATAAACAGACATACTGGATTTAAAAAAATTTAAAAGCAAAGAAAGAAAATCCATAATACAGCAGAAAACATCCGTCTTGTCCACCTCCCCGGACACCCACACGCATACACACCCACACCTGACCCATACTCCTCACCCAGCCTACACACACACAGCACTACCATCATCAACCAGACACTCGCTGGAATTGTACGCACCACTCAATGCTAATCAGACAACTACCCTGGTGTAGCACACACACACACACACCACACACACACACACACACGCACACACACACACACACACACACACACACACACACACACACACACACACACACACACACACCCTATTTATTGTTTTCGCTCATTATCAGTATTATAAGTTATTATTATTAGTTTTTATCGTTGTTATTGCGTTATCTGTGTATTTGTTTCTGTTTTTCAGTCATCAGTTTTTAAATTAGTTGTACGACATGTCTGCATACAGAGGTTAGAAAATGATGAGCAGGAAGAACCTAGTGAGTTGCTCTCAACAAGCACTGACTCTGCAGCGCGCAGAGCGGAGAAGATATTGCGGCTTACTAGCGTCAAAAGCACACTCTCCTTTATATGGCAGCACGACATCTGAAGACATTAAGTCGTCTGAAGATATTAAGTCCCATGAAGAAAAAGAATACAAGTATGCACACATAATTGCTAATTATCTCTCGCACATAATTTTAATGATGTACTTTTGACGCAAGTAAGCATTTGGAAGCAGCGCGAAATGCTTGTAATCAGTCACTTTTTTGCTCTTGACGCAAGTCAGTGAACCATTGGAACCGACCGTCAAAAGACATAATTGTTTACCATGTAGAGGTAATTAGTAATGATGTTAAGATAATTAGTAATTATATCGAAATAACCCTTATGTGCTTCGCCCAACGACTTACTAGCGTCAAAAGCACTCAATAATTACGGAAAAAAACATGCGCGTAGGACAGCCTGTTAATGCCACCGTCTGATTTGGCGCGATTTTCTGGGCGGGAATCATGTCCCTTGCAACAGTGTAACAGTGCGCCGACACATCGTCACTGGGACTGACTTCCAAAGACTGAAAATGGGTACTGGTCGAATTCAGTACCAGATTTGACTGCCTCAAAAAATTGCGCTACGCATTTGTGCTGGATTCGCTAGATTTGTATTTAGTGCTTTTGATGTGTATGCCGTTATAGACCGTGAGCCAGACTACCCCCCCCCCCCCCCCCCCACCCCTCCCCGGGGGATTTTACCACATGGTAATGTCTGAGTACCTTCACCATCAAAGTACACAGTTCAGGTTGTCTGCAAGTGAGCTGTTGCTGTTTGTGTCTGTGGTGCTCGTTCTAATAAATGTACTCTCCGGAATTCCAAATCGCGATGACATTGTCTCTTAGCAACTCACTTATGACAAAAATGCTGTTTCCAATATTTCCACACACACGCAAAAAAAAAAAAAAAAAAAAAAAAAGAGAGAGAGAGAGAGAACAGCTGTTAACCCCCCCCCCCCCCCCCCCCCACCCCTTTTAGTTTTTTTGTTTTTTGGAAAGGCTCGAATCACAAAGAAACGACATGTTGAAAAGGTAGTCAAATGTGTGACAAAAACAGCTAAGGATTATGTCAAAGAAGCAGCCACAAGAAAACAAGATCAGCACATCCTTTTGAAGGTGCAAGATACTGACTTGGCTGCACATTACCATGCCACCTGTCGGAGAGACTGCACTCGAGAGGATGACAGACACCAGGACACTAAAACCATTGATGAGGAAGCTGCCAACAAGACCACATATTTTCAGTACATCGTACAGTATGTTAAACAGATTACCACATTGAGGGAAAAGTATAAAACTGGAACATTCCACGTGTCTTCTCTGTAGAGATAAATAAGTGATAGATGTCAACAAACTACGTCACGACTAGTTTCTTAAATGGTTGAGAACCACACCGTCATCCTTGTTGAACAGTCAATGCCACCATGCATTGATGCATTGATAATGCACATCAAAAGGGCCAACTTTCAAGCACTCTTTTGGTATTTAGCAGTTACGGCAACTACAACCATTCCTCGAGCAGATGGCCATGACTGGCACACTGTGAATGGAAACGTTGGAGGTATAGAGGACAGACGATTTTTTATGTCAGGAACTGGTTGAAATCCAGCTGGAGCCGCCCCAGCAGGAAGATGACTTCCAAGAATACCCAGAGCTTGAGATTCTTGATGGCTTCAGGTTTGAGGGTGACATATGTCTAAGCTGGACATTCAGTGTCACTCAGAGTAAGGCTAGGACACCGGTTTTGATACCTGTGGCCCAGGACCAGTTGGAATAAATACTGTGTGACACTCAAGCCATAACGTTCACCAATAAGAAATAAGGAGAGTAATACATTTCATTTTTTCATCAAAATCAGATAATAATTTCAAGAAGTCAATAATGATTTGTCAAATCGTTGACAATGTGGGCACTTTTGTGAATATCTTTGATATTTCCTAGCTGTTTGTCTGTATACTTGGCATAATGGCAAAGAGCCTGTTGACTGCAAGCTGATACATGAAACTGTCCAGCTGAACTAAGCCAAGCCAGAGACGTCATCCGGTGACATTACTTTAATGGCTGCTAAACCTATATTGTTTTACTCCAACATACTAAAGGCAAAACTGGTACTTTTTGCACACGTCGGGCATGTTTCGTTGAAGTAGACCAGTGAATAAGCTAGCACCTGAAGAGGTTTTGTGGAAGTAGTTTATTGAGGTTTGAACAGCTGTTCATTTTTGTAGTTGCTTAACTTTTGAACTTGAGTATATTCTATTCCGTGACGTCACCATCAATGCAGGTGCTAAAACGTTCTCTTTGACTCTCTTAGTCACCATGCCACATTTGGTGGTAACTGAAGCACTTTTGTTGAATATTTTACACGAGTCTTACGCATTTTACAACATTATTTCAGTGACATGTTTTCTTTTTTTAATACTTCATTAATCCCGCGGGAAATTAGGCCACCCTACCTGGGTCAGACACCAGCAGCCGCAAGAGCACTGCTACCCATTGATACCCGCATGCGTAGTATTTTCGTGTGTCCAAACAATGGTATAGCTGCCAGTTGTTTGGGATTTGTAACGTACACGCACATTTTAATACATGCGATTAAGCTGCTATGTACCTTGTCAGATAATCCCTAAAAGCAGAGTATTTCATCTTGTGGACAAGCAGATATTGAAAAGACACGCAATGAGCTATCCAAAAGTCCCCGGGAGGTGGGGGGTGGGGTGGGGTGGTTTCGATAGCTGGCCCATGGACGTAAAAACTAATTATGTGCACATAAATATTAATTATGTCTTTTGACGCTAGTAAGCCGACGTGAGCAAACGGCATGCCACACTTTACACTGGCGATGGCCTAGCGTAGCAGCACGCCACCCGCTTATGGCCAGCTGAGAAGACGCTTCAATACCACTAGCATTACTATCACTGGAACTATATGGCAACTGCCAAGTTCTCTGTAAAGTCAGTACTACTTTTAGTCGCCGTTTCTGTACTTGTCTGCTCATTTTTTACTCTCTAGATGAGATTGTTTTGACTTTGTTTGCGCTTACCCCAGAAGCAAGTCGAACCTTTCAGTCCGTCCTTTGGCACTTTTCCCAGCAGCAGATTTAACGATGTCGATGTGCTTGCTTCACCCACTCCGAACTGCCTCTTATATTGCCTATTGTGATAAAAACTGGTGTCGCTTATTTTCGCAGATAGCTGGTGACCCGGGAAGAGGAGTGGCTTTTGGAGAACAGCCTTTGAGAAAGCGTCGAAAGGGTAGTGTGCCTGGTGATTTAATCCAGCAGGACGAGCATAGGGTGGAGCAAGTCTGTTTACTGGCAGGGCGGACACAGTGGGCCCTGAACACGGCGCCATGGCTACAGCCGCACTGCTGCTGCTGTCCGGCCTGGTCCTGCTTGTTTCACCTACCTCATCACGTAAGTCATCCTCATCTTGCATGTCTCACCTGCCTTACCACGTAAGTCGTCCTTGTCCTGCCCGTCTCACCTGTCTCATCACATAAGTCGTCCTTATCCTGCCTGTCTCGCCACGTAATTTGGCCTTATCCTGCCTGTCTGGAACGTAAGTCGTCCTTATCCTGCCTGTCTCACCACGTAATTCGTCCGTATCCTGCCTGCTAGCAAAGTAAGTCGTCTTTATCCTGCCTGTCTTTCCAAGTAAGTCGTCCCTGTTATGCCTGTCTCATCAAGCAAGTCGTCCTTAGCCTACCTGTCTCTCCAAGTAGGTCGTGCTTATTATACCTGTCTCGCATTGCAGAAACGTCAGCACACTGGCAGAGCTTACTGCTTGTGTACTGACATAATTAGCCACTTTGACGTTCTTCCACCAGTCTGTGGTGACCATTCAGTGCCGTGCAAAAAGTTAATTCATAAAATCAAATATAGCTCTTCACTCAAACGCACTGTTTATGAATATGGAAGGCTCGACGTTGAAAAATGAGCTCACGTTAAGTGGAGGGGCATTGTGTATAGAGGAGGCTGCACAAATATTTTCCAACACATTACATAATAAGGAGAAGGGGGAAAAAAGTGTATGCCTGTAAAAACAGTTAGCGTTTGACAGTGCGACAAACCATTGATAACTGAAGAGATAAACGATCAGAAACAAAAACAAGATACACGAAAAAGCAAACTTTTTTAATACCAAACAGTCGCGGAAAAAAATAGACAAATCAGGAACAACTTTACCGACGCCATGCGGAAAAGGAAGTTAAATAATCTACATGATTTAGACAATCGTGGAAACTAGTCATGTCTTTTATGAGCGACAAGGGATCCAGTCCAGACGTAATACCACCACTAGAAAAAGTTACTTACTATACCAACAGAGAGAAAGCGGCTAATCAGCCAATCAACTGTTGAAGACAACAGTGATGTTCCAGATTTACCAGAATGAATTTCGAACATAATTCATGTAAACCTGAGTGTAGAAGAAGTAAAGAATACTCTTACAGAATTAGGCACAACAAAGACGACAGGCCCTGATCAAACACATTATTTAATTTTAAAAACTAAAGCTTGAATCATATCAGAACCAGTAACTTTTCTCTTCAATAGGTCACTTAATGAAGGAATTTTCCCGACCGTTTGGAAAACAGCACACGTTACACCAGTTCACAAAAAGGGTAATAAAGAACTGTGTGCCCTATGTCTTTGTTAAGTTGCATAGGAAAAACTCTAGATTGTTTTTTTCATCGTCATGTGTTTAGTAACTTAAACGCAAACCAGATGATAACACAGTCACAGTCATGATGCACTCCTAAACATTCAACCGTGCACAAGTTACTAAGCGTATACGATGACTTTTGTAAGTCATTTCAGTAAGTAAAGTAACTACTCAAGCAATTTTCTTTGACATATCTAAAGCATTCAATAACGCAAGGCACCGTGGCTTATTATAGAAATTGCATACTATTTGGAATTAGTGGCACTTTACTGAATTAGTTCGAAAACTATTTAGCAGAACGTATACAGGCTATGGTTATCCATGGTAGGATATCTGATTACTTAATTGTACCTTCAGGTGTTCCACAGGTGTCCCACAACGTATGGCCTGTTCTGTTTCTTGACATTCTTGAAACCAATGAATCAATAATAAAGCTTTTGGCAAATGACACTATATGTATTTGTGCCTAGAAAATCCACACATTCGAGATGGAATTTTAAACAATGATGTAGATCTATATGCGTTATTCACGCAATGGGAAAATAAAAGGGTTTTAACGAAAGGAAGACAAAACTGATGAACAAAACCAGTAACAAAACACCAATTTCAGTCCTTAAATTTTGGAAGGATTATTTTATAAGACACCTTAAACACTTAGGAATAATTTTTCAGAACAACTGCAAATGGGAAAATCACATTGAAACGTTAATTGCAAACTGTAGATATTAAGTCGCTTGCCTAGACTCGCTTAAATTTCGTCTTAGCAGAAAATCTCTTTAAACCATTTATAGGTCTTTTATATTACCACATCTAGATTATGCCGACGTCGTTTGGAATAACTAGTCTAAAATGATCAGAAGATCCGGAAATCTACACCTTGACGCAACAACTATCATAGGTGCTGTTCGCGAAACAAGTCTCGAGAAACTATACACTGAATCAGGGTTTAGAACTTTATGAGAAAGACGCTTCAGACACAAAATCACTATGTATCACAAGATTGTCTACGAGAATACCCCTACTTACTTGAACCCACACTCGTTTCCTCAACTAATCCATACCGTCGACGACGACCACTCCAACGACAGGTACCAAAACATAAAACTGAAACATACAGGCAGTCGTTTTTGCCATCGACAACTACATCGTGGAATAATTTATCAGAAAAGATTCAGCAAACAAAATAAATTAGTCAAGTAAAACACTTTTTCTCCAGAAATGACACAAATGTGCCTTTCTTGTACAAGGGTAGTCGAAAAGCACAGATAATACACTGCAAACGCCGTCTTGGCATGACCGACTTAAATTATAACCTATTAAACAAACACATAGCAACAAATAGCTCTTGCGATTGTAGAGATAGAAAAAATACATCTGAACACTACATTTTACACTTCCCACTTTTACATACGTGCGCGACAACACCATATTCAAACTTCCTGTAAATTTGGTCAATATTTCGACCCTCCCACATATCAAACAACATGAACTCATTAATGTTTAAGCTAACCAAGATCTCATGCCCAGTCTTGTCGCTTTTCCAAACCCCAACCAGTTACTGAGCACTCTCTCTCTCTCTCTCTCTCTCTTGATTTTCGTTTGATTTTTCTCTTGTTTTCATGCTGTTGATGTAGAAATGCCCGTTGTTGCAAAATGAATTTAATCAATTATGTTTGTGAGCGTTTACTGTAAGCATAGCTTGTTTAATGCTCATGTACTTACTGATTATGTTTGTCCATATTTATCTGTTTTTAAAATGTGTGTGTGTGTGTGTGTGTGTGTGTGTGTGTGTGTGTGTGTGTGTGTGTGTGTGTGTGTGTCACTTTTATCATGTAACATTTATTGTGTGATGACAACATGTGTCTCACCCTGATATAGCCGTACGGGTTGATTGGGCGTAAAACACCAAGTTACGTACTACTTACATGAACATGAATACACTTTGCTTAAACCAAGTAAGTCGTTCCTATTATGCCTGTCTCACCAGTAAATCGTTCTTAGTATTATTCATCGCTTTTTACATAAACCTATTCTCTGCTCTCGAACGGACTCACTGCACTTCTGAATGAGTGACTGTATCCGTTTATAGCGCCTATTTTTCATATCCACCGAAGTGGTGTACTGACAGCGCTCTTTGGTTGTTGGATGGCTGGTAAGATCTCTACTGCCGATCTCTAGATGCTTTGAAAAGATTGAAACCGGCAGGAGGGGCCGAGTTGAAAAATTGAGTATCGTCAGAGAAATGATGGTCGTCAAGTCCAGAGTCCAGTACAGTTTGTGACAGTCGGTGGGTGTAGAGGACAAAGCGCAATAGTCCGAGTACTGAGATCAGGGGAACACCGAAATCAAGTCTGTTGCGGCACGTTTTGCCAGTTTCAAATTTGATGTAATGCCGGTTAATTTGTTATCAGAATATTTTATGTTTTAACCTGTGGTTAGAGAAGTTTATAGCATAATATGCGCCTAACAGGTTTTTAGTATTATTATTATCAACATCACACAACGTCAATGTCATAGTCGCGAAGCAAGGAAAATCAAAGCAGCATTTATTAATTTGTTATTCAGTTGATTCACCAAGTTTTCAAAAGAACTGTAAGCAGTCTGATTTACTGCTTCTGAAGTTCAACGACTTGCACACAACTGGTGCTGAACAGTTTAATCAGTATACAGTATTTTGTTTCGTGGTCTTTATTGCTTTTAAACTTTCTCTCTCTCTCTCTCTCTCTCTCTCTCTCCTCTCTCTCTCTCTCTCTCTCTCTCTCTCTCTCTCTCTGACACAGTCATTACCAACGATCAATCAAAACTAAATGATTTAAGCTTTTTAAAACGCTTTTGTGAATCAAAAATATCAAATTCTATTTTAACGATTCCATCAATTGCAATATATGAAGTGTTCAATGCCCTATTACAACTGAAACAGACAGGAACCCGAGGCCTGGATGACCTAGACGGCAAAATTATTAAAATGTCTGCACACGTCATAACTGAGACTGTTACCTACATATATAATCTTTGCATAGACAAAAACTATTTTCCAAAAGCATTCAAACAAGCTAAGGTTATACCCATTTACAAATCAGGAGATAACAAAGACCCTTCAAACTATAGACCTATCTCAATTCTGTCTGTTCTTTCAAAACCTCTAGAAAAACATATTAACAAACACCTTTTATCCTATCTTAAAACAAATGAACTTATACACCCCAACTAATCTGGATTTAGGGAACACCACTCATGCCATACCGCACTTACAACATTAGTAGATACTTTTTATAAGAACATAAACAACAATGAATTTACAGGAGTACTTTTTGTGGATTTTGCAAAGGCATTTGATGTCATTGATCATGATCTACTTTTGAGGAAATTAGCTCTTTATGGATTATCCAATGACACCCTGCACTTAATTTCTTCATTTCTGTCAAATCGAGAACAGCTTGTTTGTATAAACACAATTAAATCCGATTTTCTTCCCGTAAAATACGGTATTCCACAAGATTCAGTGTTAGGCCCACTTCTCTTTTCTCTCTACATAAACGACTTGCCCTTATTCATAAAAGCTTTATGTGAACTATTTGCTGATGACACCACTATCCATTCTAGTCACTTAAACCTAAATAATCTTTTGCTTAGCTTACAAGAAAGTATCAATAATCTTCTTCAATGGACTGAACGAAATCATATGTCGCTAAACTCGTACAAAACCAAATACATGACCATAACAACAAGACAAAAACGCCAGAACATATTTTCTCGCATGCCACTTTATATTGGAAATGAGAAAATTGTCGAAGTAGCAACACATAAAGTTTTAGGAGTAACTATTGATAATAATTTGTCTTGGACAAATCATGTAAATGAACTAACCAAACGTGTTTCTCAAAAGCTATATCAACTCGCAAAAATTAAACATTTTCTAAATGCTCATGCTCGAAAACTATTTTTTCATGCACATATGCTACCAATCATATCCACTCTGGGACTCTGCTAGTGCAAACACATTAAAACCTCTTGTTAGTATTCACAAGCGAGCCCTTAAATTAACCCTTCTAAAATCCACATCTTTGACAGCTCACGACTATAAACTTTTAGATGTTCTTCCGCTAAAATTAAAATTAGAATTTAATAAAGGCATTATTATGCATAAAATAGTATCTGGTTATGCACCATCAAATCTAAAATTAAACTTTCACTCAAATCAGAACAGACATTCACACAAACTTGTAGTACCCCGTCCTAGATTAAATTTATTTAAATGTAGCTTGATGTATGCCGGGGGAAACCTATGGAACAATTTACCATTATCAATTAAAATTTTGTCAGATCACAAAGCATTAAAAAAAACATTTAAACAGTACTTAATGGAAAAAATCACAACAAACATTGATTAAGGATATGTGCACTATTTCTTTGATTTTGAACATGATTTGAACATTTATATTCTCAATATTTGTGAGTATGATGTGTTAGATATGTATATTATGCATACATGCATGCTCTTCATTTTACTGTCTGTCTGTCTGTCTGTCTGTCTGTCTGTCTGTCTGTCTGTCTGTCTGTCTGTCTCTCTCTCTCTCTTCTCTCTCTCTCTCTTCTCTCTCTCTCTCTCTCTCTCTCTCTCTCTCTCTCTCTTCTCTCTCCTCTCTCTCTCTCTCTCTCATAGTTCATATGAATTTTGGAGTTATAATTATTTTGTTTTTGTTGTTGTTGTTTTTTGTTTTTGCCCGAGGGCTGGATGAAAAAAAAGTATATTGTACTTATTCCTTTACCCTCGTTAATAAAAAATTCGTTCGTTCGTTCGTTCGTTCGTTTGTTCTCTCTCTCTCTCTCTCTCTCTCTCTCTCTCTCTCTCTCTCTCTCTCTCTCTCTCTCTCTCTCTCTCTCTCTCTCTCACACACACACACACACACACACACTATTATCTCAGTTAAAAAGGTACAATGGCTGCACGATTTGTCACCATCTCGTTGGTGATAAAC
This sequence comes from Alviniconcha marisindica, assembly GCA_018857735.1. Taxonomy (NCBI): domain Eukaryota; kingdom Metazoa; phylum Mollusca; class Gastropoda; family Provannidae; genus Alviniconcha; species Alviniconcha marisindica. The sequence continues at coordinate 393,308 of JABMCL010001960.1, read as the reverse complement.
GGGTAAGCATCACTGCACGTTGGTGATAAAAACGTGCCGTGGTGACAAAACGTGCCGCAACAAGTTTACTTCGTTGACAGTGAAAGTCACAAATCTGTCAGTGATGTAGGAGCATAGGCCTAGCCACTGGGGGGCAAGATCAGAGACACCAAAGGTGATGCTGAGGTGTGTCATGGTCATGGTCATGGTATGTCGTGGTCTGTCGTGTCGAATGCGGCAGATAGATCCAAGAGAGTGAAAAAGGAAACTTTTTAGTGTTATTAAGAAGGCATTTAGCAACATGGAGAAGAGCAGTTTCAGTAGTGTTGTGATAGCAACGAGAAGTCTCGTTGTTCGTGACACGTTCAACTAGCTGATGGAGAACCACCCTCTCAGAAAGTTTTGGAAGGTAAAACAGTTGTGAAACTGGGCATTTAATTTTCAGTGCCTTCTTATCAAGACTTGGGTTCTTCAACAATGGAGTAACCTTGCGTTACAGAGCCAGTGAGTAGAGTGGTTGATGACTTTGGTGATAACGGGAGTGAGACTGTCTGTGCAAGGTTTCAGAAGGGAGGTTGTAGCAGGATCGAGAGAACAGCTTTTAGACTGACACTGTGCTGTGAGATTTTATTTTATTTGAACACTTGTCGAGTGCCTCATCTCGAGATGAGAAGCGTTTCACAATAGCAACTTTAGCGCTATCCTCTGCTTCTAAGAAGACCCACTACGCTTTAGTCGTGTACGGCTCTGAATGAGTGACTGCAGCTGTACAAGCATTTTTGTTTCTTCTAATCCATCGAAGTGGTTACAAAGCGCTGTTTGGTTGTTAGATGGCAAGTGCCACGTGAAACTGCATCAGTTTGCAGTGTCACTTTATTCGAAGCCACATACGTAGGGTGCATGTGTGTTTAGCTGTAACCTGCCATCTGCACTTTTGGCAGTATGACGTAAGCTTTTTGTGTGCAGTAAGCTTTTCGTGTGCTACTGAGGTAATACGGGGGTCGGAACACGGGAGATCAGTTTTTGTATGACATCTTCAGACACTGGAGCAAGAGAAGTAAGAGGAACGACATGGAAAGGATAATGTGTCACAGGTCCAGAGCGAGAATCGTGTTCTCTACGAGTATTGGCAATTTTATTATGCATGAAACTGGCAAAAGAGTTTGGAATGTCGTCTGCAGAAACGCTGCTAGGCAATTGCGGTTCGCATTTCCTGCCAAACATCTGTTAAACTTCGCAGAAGTACATCTAGCCAATTGTGACATTAATGATCTTTCTTTGCCTAGCGATGGGGGTTCCAAGTTACGTTGTTTGACAGCTCTCTTTGCCTGCTGGAGAAGCGGATTATTTTCAGCTTGATTTCAGTTTAACCAAACGTTCTTCACTCTAAAACTTCATTTTTGTCGTTCCGTAGGGCACTCTTGCCGACCGAAAGAATAAGGAGAAGCCTGGATTCGAACCGGAAACCTCTTGATCCCAAGAAAACTTGAAAACAACCTCTCCCTTGAGGTCTGAGAGCTCCCCACTATTGCACATTTAACATGTCGGTATATACCCTCACTGTATTGGTGAAAGAACGCTCTGTCAATACAGATTCTTTGATACACGATGGGCTGTCTCCTCCCACCCCAACCCCCCACCTTTTCTTTTTTTCTTTTTTCTTTTTACCTCAGGTTTTCAAGGGGGTTCATCCTTGATCCCCCCCCCCCCCCCCCCCCCACCTCCCCCCACCCCCCTCCCCGCTCTTATTGACGCATATTTCGTTTTGTGTATGACTGTTTCAGAGACGTCAGAAGCCGTGTGTCTCAGCTGTGGACCTGACCAGTTTTGCTTCAAGGGTACCTCCACTCTATGCATTGGTAAGCCTTGAAAGTAGCATGAACAGGTCATCTTTCATCCTTGTTGTTGTCGGCACTAGTGCTAGACTGGCAGCATCACCATCACCGCTGTCTACAGGTCTTACCAGAGCAGATGCAGAGGCCTAAAACTAGTGAAGTCTCTGGTAAACAAAAACAACACACAAAACGTTTTATTTGTGGGCAGATTTGAGCTTTCTCAGTTTGTAATAGGAATATTAAATTATGTGTGATAGATTCCTGGTAGCAGTCTAACATAGAGATATTGTCTGTTGAAATGATAAGATTCCTGGAAGCAGTGTCACATAGTATTATTTGTTGATTAGAGTGCTTGTAGCAGTGTAACAGAAATATTGTCTGTTGATACGCTTAGATTCCTGGTAGCAGAGTAACATAGAGATAGTGTCTGTTACAATGCTTAGATTCCTGGTAGCAGAGTAACATAGAGATAGTGTCTGTTAAAATGCTTAGATTCCTGGTAGCAGTGTAACATAGAGATAGTGTCTGTTAAACGATTAGATTCTGACAGCAGTGTAACATAGTGACAGTGTCTGTTGAAACGATTAGATTCTGACAGCAGTGTAACATAGAGATAGTGTCTGTTCAAAACGATTAGATTCCTGATAGCAGTGTAACATAGAGATAGTGTCTGTTGAAACGATTAGATTCTGACTGCAGCAGTGTAACATAGAGATAGTGTCTGTTGAAACGATTAGATTCTGACAGCAGTGTAACATAGAGATAGTGTCTGTTGAAACGATTAGATTCCTGACAGCAGTGTAACATAGAGATAGTGTCTGTTGAAACGATTAGATTCGGTTTAAAACGATTAGATTCTGACAGCAGTGTAACATAGAGATAGTGTCTGTTAAAACGATTAGATTCTGACAGCCCTTGTTTTGAGGATTGGTACGCTTGCTTGTGCGTGAGTATGGACGAATGTTGAAACTTTCCGCGGGTACTGACAGTATGGATGAATGTGAAAACTTTGTGCGGGTACTGACAGTATGGATGAATGTGAAAACTTTGTGCGGGTACTGACAGTATGGATGAATGTGAAAACTTTGTGCGGGTACTGACAGTATGGATGAACGTGAAAACTTTGTGCGGGTACTGACAGTATGGATGAATGTGAAAACTTTGTGCGGGTACTGACAGTGTGGATGAATGTGAAAACTTTATGCGGGTACTGACAGTATTCGCCTAAATTGTCGCGACTGAGCGAAAACGCTAGCTTATTTTGCCTATATTTCTTTCCTTGATTCTTTCTTCGTTTCCTATTTATAAAAAGAGCAAACTCTTCCTCCGTGACGAGTTCGGGTACAATCGACATTTGTCAGCATTTATGTAGATTAACGGCGGTGCTAATTGTTGACATAGTGGATGGTTGTCGCGGAGAATAAAGGTGGCTAGTTGTTGAGAACAAAGATTTTTTGGTTGTTGTTGAGAACAGAAGTGGCTGGTTGTTGAGAACAGAGGTAGCAGGTTGTCGTTGAGAACAGTGGTGGCTGATTGTTGAGAACAGAGGTGGCAGGTTGTTGAGAACAGAGGTGGCAGGTTGTCGTTGAGAACAGAGGTGGCAGGTTGTCGTTGAGAACAGAGGTGGCAGGTTGTCGTTGAGAACAGAGGTGGCAGGTTGTCGTTGAGAACAGAGGTGGCAGGTTGTCGTTAAGAACAGAGGTGGCAGGTTGTCGTTGAGAACAGAGGTGGCAGGTTGTCGTTGAGAACAGAGGTGGCAGGTTGTCGTTGAGAACAGAGGTGGCTGGTTGTTGCAGACAATAGAATTGTGTTGTTGTTGAGAACGGAGGTGGCTGATTGTTGCTGGGAACAGAGGTGGCTGATTGTTGCTGGGAACAAAGGTGGCTGCTTGTTGCTGGGAATAGAGGTGGCTGCTTGTTGCTGGGAACAGAGGTGGCTGCTTGTTGCTGGGAACAGAGGTGGCTGCTTGTTGCTGGGAACAGAGGTGGCTGATTGTTGCAGAGAACAGAGGTGGCTGATTGTTGCTGGGAACAGAGGTGGCTGATTGTTGCTGGGAACAGGTGGCTGCTTGTTGCTGGGAACAGAGGTGGCTGGTTGTTGCTGGGAACAGAGGTGGCTGATTGTTGCTGGGAACAGGTGGCTGATTGTTGCTGGGAACAGAGGTGGCTGATTGTTGCTGGGAACAGAGGTGGCTGATTGTCGCTGGGAACAGAGGTGGCTGGTTGTTGCAGAGAACAGAGGTAGCTGGTTGTTGCAGAGAACAGAGTTTTGTTGTTGTTTTGTTTTTGAGAACGGAGGTGGCTAGCTGTTGTTGAGAACAGAGGTTTTTGGTTGTTGTTGTTGTTGTTGAGAACAGAGGTGGCTTATTGTTGAAGAGAACAGAGGTTTTTGGTTGTTGTTGAGAACAGAGGTGTTTGATCGTTGTTGAGAACAGAGGTGGCTGGTTGTCGATGAGATCAGGTGTTTGATTATTGGTGAGAACAGAGGTGTTTGATCGTTGTTGAGAGCAGAGGTTGTTTGCTGGTTGTCGATGAGATCAGGTGTTTAAATATTGGTGAGAACAGAGGTGTTTGATCGTTGTTGAGAACAGAGGTGGCTGGTTGTCGATGAGATCAGGTGTTTGATTATTGGTGAGAACAGAGGTGTTTGATCGTTGTTGAGAGCAGAGGCTGCTTGCTGGTTGTCGATGAGATCAGGTGTTTAATTATTGGTGAGAACAGAGGTGTTTGATCGTTGTTGAGAACAGAGGCTGCTTGCTGGTTGTCGATGAGATCAGGTGTTTGATTATTGGTGAGAACAGAGGTGTTTGATCGTTGTTGAGAACAGAGGTAGCTGGTTGTCGATGAGATCAGGTGTTTGATTATTGGTGAGAACAGAGGTGTTTGATCGTTGTTGAGAGCAGAGGCTGCTTGCTGGTTGTCGATGAGATCAGGTGTTTAATTATTGGTGAGAACAGAGGTGTTTGATCGTTGTTGAGAACAGAGGTTGCTGGTTGTCGATGAGTCAGGTGTTTGATTATTGGTGAGAACAGAGGTGTTTGATCGTTGTTGAGAGCAGAGGTTGCTGGTTGTCGCTGAGAACAGAGGTGGAAGCTGGGTTTAAAGTTTGTGTGTTCAGACGGAAAATGAAGACTTTGGGGACAGCATCGGGGAGGGGCCATATGTGTTACGTATATGTGAGAAAAATATTATATTAAAGTGTAAGAAGTGACTGACTGACTGACTGACTGACTGACTGACTGACTGACTGACTGACTGACTTACTTACTTACTTACTTACTTACTTACTTACTCTTACTTACTTACTTACTTACTTACTTACTTACTTATTAAAGTGTATGATGAGTATTCATCAGTTGATTCCTCTGTCACAGTGGGTCCAAAACATGTTTAATAGAGAAATCTTGCTTTTCTCCGCAGCCTGTAACAAGGCGTGTAATGGCTGCACAGGGCCTGGCCCAGATGAGTGCAGCAGCTGTCGAACAGGCTACTCTGTCGTCAACCTCTCCTGTACAGGTAAACTCTGTGTGTGTGTGTGTGTGTGTGTGTGTGTGTGTGTGTTCTCTCTCTCTCTCTCTCTCTCTCTCTCTCTCTCTCTCTCTCTCTCTCTCTCTCTCTCTCTCTCTCTCTCTCTCTCTCTCTCTCTCTCCCAGACATTGAATGATAGAGACTGTTTAACTCTGTTTAACTCTCACTGAAAGAACACTTGAAGGGACCGCGCGGGGTGATATGCCTTGAACGTTCACCCCAAAGTTCCAACCGCGAATCATTTTCATAGTGAAGATGCCATTAATTGTTCTATAAAGGACACGAAAGAGGAAATGCTACACCTTTTACCGGTATGTAAGGCTGTTTTCTGTTCCATTTAATGTAAGCCACACACACAAAAATGCTTGATGTTTTCTTTCCATTTAATGTAAGCCAACAAAAAATGCTTGATGTTTTCTGTTCCATTTAATGTAAGCCAACAAAAAATGCTTGATGTTTATCAACTG
>JABMCL010001960.1:367500-382500 GCA_018857735.1 Alviniconcha marisindica | reverse complement strand
GGCAGCAGGTTTCTATTGATATTTTCAATAACAATAGAGATATATAACAATGGAGGTATATACAGCTATATCCTGACTGTCAAGGCGCTGAAACAGAATTTTAAAATTCTTTATCCAAGATTCAAGATTACTTTATTATCTCATTCGAGAAATTAAAACATGGCTGAACATTAACCACATCACAGTACTCAATAACATATTTTAGAACTCAAAGAACAATTATTGAAAATACAAGCCACATATTAAACAAACTAATAGTTTACACACGCCCGCACACACACACACACACACACACACACACACACACACACACACACACACACACACACACACACACACACACACACACACACACACACACACACACCACTCACTCACTCACTCACTCACACACACACACACACACACACACACACACACACACACACACACACACACACACACACACACACACACACACACACACACACACACACTCACAAACACACACCCATACTGCTCTGACGTTTAAACGGATTGATCTTTTAGAAATGCTATTGACTACATACTAATTACTATTGCAGGCAGTCGCACTGACATGACCTCCTCGATTGTCACTGAATTAGATTTAGGTACGCCAAATCGTCTACCAAATGAAAGAAGCTCATAATGTTTAGCAAGGACACGGCTGTTGACATCTGCAGTCACCCTAGCCTTCCATACCACACGACGTTCATACAACTGACTTAATTGTTCTTGTCTTTCACCCACGGCCTTGCCACACACATTCACCACTTTATTCAGGACATTTTTGCTTTTCACATTCAAACCTCCAAACCAGCACAGGAACGAAAATGTTAAAACAGATTCAATACAACTCCGGTAGAAAGTGCGTAAAACAGCAGCACTGACATTAAGAGATCTTAGCTTTTGAAGGCAAAATATTCTTGGCTGACATCTTTTGTGAATAAAGTCATGTGTTTTTGTTAAAATTCAGCTTGTTGTCTAAACTGTTCCTAGATATCTCTACTCAGTCACTCTTTCAACTTTCACGCCATCAATAAAGAGATCTGGAATGTCAGTTGGAGCTTTTCTAAAATCGATCAGCATTTCTTTTGTTTTCTTTACATTCAAGACAAGGGACCAGTTGCTGAACCTTTCAACTTAGCAAAATGAACAGAATCTGAGTTGGAAAGATCTTCCATTGCAGAATCCTTATGGTTGGTGTTGTCATTGCCTGTACAGTCATTTGTATAGATTGTAAAAAGAATAGGAGATAGGACAGTGCCTTGTGGAGAGCCGGTGGAAATAAAGCGGGAAGACAAGAGTGCAGCTTGGTGGTGAACTGTCTGAGAACGACTGACAAGAAAGTCGACAATCCAGAGAATCAGTCTTGAATTAACGTCGAGTTTCAAAATTTTGCTTGCCATGAGGTGTGGTATTGAAGGCAGAAGAAAAGTTGATGAAGATAATTCGGACAAATGAACCTGGTTCTTCAAGATGAGTATATGCATTGTGCAACAGAGTTAGTGTTGCGTCTTCGGTACTTCCGTTGTGCTTGTACGCAAAATGGTATGGGTCTAAATGGGGCTTCGTGTGTTTCATGAGTTGGTGGAGGATGATACGTTCAAAACACTTCATTACAGTAGATATCAGTGCAATCAGACATTAATCGTTTAAACAAGGATTTCGGTTTTTGGTTTTTGTTGTTGTTGTTGTTGTTGTTGTTGTTGAACAGGACAGATTACGGAGGTTTTCCAAGTACAGTGTTTTCTTTCAGAGACCACGTGAACAGCTGACTGAATACAACAGCAAGCTGGGAAGCGCACAGTTTCAAAGGGCTTCCACAGACGTCTGGACCAATTGCGTTCCTCGTGTTAAGCTTCAGAAAACTGCCCTCCACGATCTTGGCATCAGTCTCAAAATCAAAATCTTCAGCATCATCCACCACCTTTCCCTGTAGTTCTGATTTGATCTGAGCTAGTTCAGTTCTGAAGCCTTGAGTGTCAAATCGACAATAAGAGTCATTCAGTTCATCTGAAAGCTTCTTTTTGTTTATCACCTTGTTTGTTTGAACTGTTTAATTTAGACTTGTAGTGTCCAGCTAATGTTTTAAGACCATTCCATTCGTCACGCATATTGCCAGTTTTGAAACTGAAATTCGATTTTGTTCTTTGTACTGTTTCTTTGCTTCTCTGATTTCCTTTCTGAGTTTACTTTGAACACGTTTCCGTTCAAGCTGGTCTTTAGCCTAAAAAGCAATCTTCTTTTCGTTGAGAGTTTTTTCAAGGATTTTGACACCCACGGCTTGTTGTTTGGGTAAATTTTGACTGTTTTCTTTGGAATTATCATGTCTTCACAGAATGTTGTATAATCAGATGGCATCGTGAATATTAACACAAGAGTCTAAAACATGTCCCAATCATGCAAAAGGCAGAACGCTTGAGGATGGTGGAGTTTATGTACCTAGTATTTACACGCATGCCAGGTGAGAGTTACCGTAGGCGACTCAAGTCTTTGTTGTACTTGTACGTATTACGTACCAGTTTCGAGAGCTAATTAACTCCCCTGTGCGTTGAACTGAATGACTCTTATTGTCGATTTGGGACTCAAAGCTTCAGAACTGAACTAGCTCAGATCAGATCAGAACTACAGGGAAAGGTGGTGGATGATGTTGAAGATTTTGATTTTGAGACTGATGCCGAGATCGTTGAGGGCATTTTTCTGAAGATTAACACCAGAAAAGCAATTGGTCCTGACAACATTATTTATAAAGACAGACATATAGCAGACCTTTATAGCAGACCTTTTCTTCTTTCTCATTGACATTTCATTGACTGTCTTTCTCATAGCGGTGAGCACAATGTGAACGGCTCTAATAGAACGCTCGAAATACGTAACACAAGTACAACAACAAAGAGTGCTCGTTGTATGGATAAATGTCGCAATGACATCTACAAGCCTCCACAGTGCCCATTGTATGGATAAGTGTTAGAATGGCTTCCACAGGTTTCCATAGTGCCCGTTGTGTGGATAAATGTCGCAATGACATCTACAAGCCTCCACAGTGCCCATTGTATGGATAAGTGTTAGAATGGCTTCTACAGGTTTCCATAGTGCCCGTTGTGTGGATAAATGTCAGAATGACGTCTACAAGCCTCCACAGTGCCCATTGTATAGGTGTCACAATGGCTTCCACAGGTTTCCACAGTGCCCGATGTGTGGATAAATGTCAGAATAACGTCTACAAGCCTCCACAGTACCCATTGTATAGGTGTCACAATGGCTTCCACAGGTTTCCATAGTGCCCGTTGTGTGGATAAATGTCAGAATGACGTCTACAAGCCTCCACAGTACCCATTGTATAGGTGTCACAATGGCTTCCACAGGTTTCCACAGAGCCCGTTGTGTGGATAAATGTCAGAATGACGTCTACAAGCCTCCACAGTACCCATTGTATAGGTGTCACAATGGCTTCCACAGGTTTCCACAGAGCCCGCTGTGTGGATAAATGTCAGAATGACGTCTACAAGCCTCCACAGTACCCATTGTATAGGTGTCACAATGGCTTCCACAGGTTTCCACAGTGCCCGTTGTGTGGATAAATGTCAGGATGGTAAGTTTGTGTGGCCCTTGTCTAAGTTTTAGAAGGGCTTCTACAAACCTCCACAGTGCCAGGACGGTAAGTTTGTGTGGCCCTTGTCTAAGTGTCAGAAGGGCTTTTACAAGCCTCCACAGTGCCCATTGTGTAGGTGTCACAATGGCTTCCACAGGTTTCCACAGTGCCCGTTGTGTGGATAAATGTCAGAATGACGTCTACAAGCCTCCACAGTACCCATTATATAGGTGTCACAATGGCTTCCACAGGTTTCCACAGTGCCCGTTGTGTGGATAAATGTCAGAATGACGTCTACAAGCCTCCACAGTCCCAATTGTATAGGTGTCACAATGGCTTCCACAGGTTTCCACAGTGCCCGTTGTGTGGATAAATGTCAGAATGACGTCTACAAGCCTCCACAGTGCCCATTGTATAGGTGTTACAATGGCTTCCACAGGTTTCCACAGTGCCCGTTGTGTGGATAAATGTCAGAATGACGTCTACAAGCCTCCACAGTACCCATTATATAGGTGTCACAATGGCTTCCACAGGTTTCCACAGTGCCCGTTGTGTGGATAAATGTCAGAATGACGTCTACAAGCCTCCACAGTCCCAATTGTATAGGTGTCACAATGGCTTCCACAGGTTTCCACAGTGCCCGTTGTGTGGATAAATGTCAGAATGACGTCTACAAGCCTCCACAGTACCCATTGTATAGGTGTCACAATGGCTTCCACAGATTTCCACAGTGCCCGTTGTGTGGATAAATGTCAGAATGACGTCTACAAGCCTCCACAGTACCCATTGTATAGGTGTTACAATGGCTTCCACAGGTCTCGACAGTGCCCATTGTATGGACTGAATGTTACAAGGGCTCAGATGTTAAATCAACACAAAAGGGAGTTAATTAGTGCTCGAAACTGATACGTAACGCAAGTACAACAACAAAGATTTGAGTCGCCTACGGTAACTCTCACCTGGCATGAGTGTAGTACAAGGTACATAAACTCCACCAGGAGTAGATCCTCAAATGTTCTACCTTTTTTGCATGCCCAATGAGAGTTACCGTAGGCGACTCAGGTCTTTGTTGTTGTACTTGTGTTACGTATTTCGAGTGCTAATTAACTCCCTTGTATGTTGATTCTGTGTTTACACAGCCAGACATGTTACAATGTATCTATGTTCCAAATACAGTGTGTACCGCCGGGCAATTCGGGGATGGCTGCAACGGCACGTGCCACTGTCTGAATGCTGACGCGTGCGACCACGTGACTGGCCTCTGTGTTGGCAAGTGTCAGAAGGGCTTCTACAAACCTCCACAGTGCCAGGACGGTAAGTTTGTGTGGCCCTTGTCTAAGTGTCAGAAGGGCTTTTACAAACCTCCATAGTGCCAGGATGGTAAGTTTGTGTGGCCCTTGTCTAAGTTTTAGAAGGGCTTCTACAAACCTCCACAGTGCCAGGACGGTAAGTTTGTGTGGCCCTTGTCTAAGTGTCAGAAGGGCTTTTACAAACCTCCATAGTGCCAGGGCGGTAAGTTTGTGTGGCCCTTGTCTAAGTTTTAGAAGGGCTTCTACAAACCTCCATAGTGCCAGGACGGTAAATTTGTGTGGCCCCTGTCTAAGTGTCAGAAGGGCTTCTACAAACCTCCAGTGCCAGGACGGTAAATAACCGTTGCCAGTGGGAGAGTATCAGAAGTCATATTCAAGCCTCCATGGTGCCAGAACGGCAATTATACAAACTTATGGAAAGTGTCAGATTGACTTCTACTCGCTTCCACAGTGCCAGTTGCATGGGTAAGCGTTAGATTGGCTTTTACAGGTCTCCACAGTGCCCGTTGTCAGAATAAATGTCGCAATGACGTTAACAAGCCTGCGCAGCGCCCATTGTATGGATGTGTTGGAATGGCTTCCACAGGTTTCCACAGTGCCCGATGTGTGGATAAATGTCAGAATGACGTCTACAAGTTTGCGCAGTGCCCATTGTATAGATAGGTGTTTCAATGGCTTCCACAGGTCTCCACAGTGCCCGTTGTATGGATAAGTGTCAGAATGACTTCTGCAAGCCTTCCCAGTGCCTATTGTATTGGTTAGTGTCAAAATGGTTTCAACAAGCCTCTTCAGTGCCCGTTGTTTTGTTTAGTATCAGGGAGGTTTCCGCAAGCCTCCTCAGTGTCCGTTGTATTGGTTAGTGTCAGAATGGTTTCCACAAGCCTCCTCAGTGTCCATTGTATTGGTTAGTGTCAGAATGGTTTCCACAAGCCTCCTCAGTGCCCATTGTATTGGTTAATGTCAGAATGGTTTCCACAAGCCTCCTCAGTGCCCATTGTATTGGTTAATGTCAGAATGGTTTCCACAAGCCTCCTCAGTGTCCATTGTATTGGTTAGTGTCAGAATGGTTTCCACAAGCCTCCTCAGTGCCCATTGTATTGGTTAGTGTCAGAATGGTTTCCACAAGCCTCCTCAGTGCCGGTCGTGGCCGTGATACGGGTAAGTGTCACAACCGCTTTTAGAGGCCTCCCGTTGTATGGGTAAGTGTCAGAATGGCTTCTAGAGGCCTCAACAGTACCCGGTGCATGGGTATATGAGTGTCATAATGGTTTTAATAGGGATCGGGTATAGCTCAGTAGTTAGAACGCCGGACTCATGATCGAAAGGTTCTGATTTCGAGTCCCCGCAGGAGCGGCTAGAAAATTTTCTTTTCCGGGGTTAACTTTCTGTGCTGACTCTTATTTTGGTATTCGTTCCTCCTCCACCCCCCACCCCCACCCCACCCCACCCCCACCCCACCTTCCCGTTCTCCCCCTCCCACGTGTTACCGCAGTAGCACGTAAACGATCTTGGTCATTGTGCCAAAGGTGCAGGTGGCAGGTTACAGCTAAAGACACATGCACCCGACAGATGTCGCCTTGAATGAAGTGAAACTGTAAAGTGGCGCACGGTTGTATGGTGTACACAGAACTTGCGCCGAGACGGTAGCAGTTTTATGTGGCACCAGCCTTGCGATGTATGTACACCATTTCGATGAATACTAAAAAACGCGCTATAAAAGGATACAGTCACACATTCAGAATCACATACGACATGAGCGCAGTGAGTCTGCTCGAGAGCGCTTATATAAATGTATAAATAATTATAACAATAAATAATTTTAAAAAGTATTTGTAAATCAAACGTCATGTCCATTTTAGATTCTACCAGCTACGGCTAAGTGTCCGACTGGCTTTTAGAGGCCTCAGAGACAGCGAGACAAGGACTACAGGCGAGAGAGGGGAGGGATGTAGGTGCTGAAAAGCTGGGCCTGACGGAACTTTGAATTTAAAAAACAACTTTTTTCAGTACGGCCACTTGCGGAGCCAGTGTTTTAGGAAAGTTACACGCTATGGATGAATGTGCTTGTAAAGGGTATTGTCGCAACATAAGGCAACTCCATCGTGTTGTGTAACACGAGTGAATAAACTTGTGTTCTACTGGAAAGTGTGCAGCATAGGGGCCATCAGTTAAGTTTCTAAAGTTTGCATTTTATATTCTTTTCTATAATGTTGTCACAATTTTATGAATAAATCATGTTTTTTGTTTGAAGTTAAGCGGAAGAAAAAAGAAGAAGAAAAACTTTGACGTTGGCTTCAGTTTGTATTGTCTTTCTTGACTTGAGCTTAGCACATACTGCTTTCAGTGTGCAAGCACTGAAAGTACTATCGCTGAAATTACTTGTTGAATAGTACTATCACTCAAAATCGTAAAATGAACTTGCCTGTTGGTGCCACTGGCCGGATATTAGCCTAGAACTTGCGCACTAGCACTAACGGGCTCTGTGCAAACAATTGCCCAGACTAATCAGACTGGTGCGAGTGCTGCTATTGTACACCTGTGTGTGTGTGTGTGTGTGTGTGTGTGTGTGTGTGTGTGTGTGTGTGTGTGTGTGTGTGTGTGTGTGTTCGTGTGTGTGTGTTCGTGTGTGACTGTATGACTGTGCTGGACCTACCTTACAGAGTGCCTCGATGGATGGTACGGCCTGGACTGTCGGCAGGAGTGTCACTGTTACAACGACAGCATCTGTGACAAGACACTCGGCTTTTGTCCCGACAACAAGTGCCACCCTGACTGGGCCAGCTATGGGTGTAGCAAACGTAAGTCCAACTTTGGCTATAGGTCACCACACTGCAGCGTAGACACAGAAACTCAAAGAGCGAAGCATCATTTTTCTGTTTATTGTATGAAGCATTTCTGTTAGTTTGTCTCGTGATTAAGATAAGACAATTACTCTCTCATGATGAAATTCCACTGTTTCTCTTCGGGATCTCTCATGAATAAAATATAACTAGGCTTAGTGTTCTTTCGTTGCGAAATTCAGCTAATTCTTTCTCGGCAAGAGAGCTGGGCGGCAACCTTTCTCACGATTACTGAGATATTAATATTTTGTTAATTGTTTTATGAGTGGACGAGCGGAGACTGGTGTGCGCATGTCATTGTGTGTGTGTGTGTGTGTGTGTGTGTGTGTGTGTGTGTGTGTGTGTGTGTTGTTCGATAGGCGATAATGGTAATTAAAGCTACAATAATTAAGGTTTTGTTTACTGAAATGTATGTTAATGTGGTTTTTGTGATAAGATGTTTGTACAGCGCAGTGAGTTTAACTCTGGTTAAAGAATAGCGCTTTATAAGAATTATTTATTATTATTATTAAAACATGTGTTCTGCTCACTCACGATGCTGTTTTTATTTTTATTTGTTTGTTTGTTTGTTTGTTTTACTGTTGTCTTGTCAGATACAATTATATTACCTAGATCCTGTTTTTATGCACGTTATTCTTAGCTTTGTATTATGAGACTGATGTGATGCTGTACTGTACCTGGGGCTCGTTTTCAGAACTTGATCAAGCGTATTATAAATAAAGATTTATTATTATGTTTGTTATTTTCTTGCCTATGAGTTGAAACGGTCATTCATTTGTATTTCACCCCAGTAGTGCCATGCATTTTGCACATAGGGCTTCCCAAGCTGTCCACGGCCCCCTCCGTGTCGGCGGCCACCTGTAACTACCTTACTGTCACATGGCCAGCCTGGGACAGCGAGAAAGACTTCGGTGACCTGCCTGTCGCGCAATACAGGTACATCTGTCTCCTGCTCCCCTTCGTTCTCCCTGCCGTCCCCTCTCTCTCCAGGAACATGTACGTGTGCACGCGTGTCTTTGTCTGACTTTTAGTGTGTGTGTGTGTGTGTGTGTGTGTGTGTGTGTGTGTGTGTGTGTGTGTGTGTGTGTGTGTGTGTGTGTGTGTGTGTGTGAATCTAGTTGATTCAATTGATCCAACCGTGACGATAATGTTTGTCCCATCCTGATGATAGTGGTTTGTTCCATATCTTCTAACTATTGAACAAATTCTAATCATAATAATTAATAATTTGTCACACACACACACACGCACGCACGCACGCACGCACGCACGCACGCACGCACGCACACACACACAAATCACACACACACACACACACACACACACACACACACACACACACACACACACACACACACACACACACACACACACACACACACTGAACCAGTCCTGATGATAATAATTTGACTTGTGAAATATTTAACCAATCCTAACAATGATTTTTAAACTATATACCCCATCATCAGGACCTGGTGATAATAATTTCTCCCATCTCGTTTGAACTATTGAAACAATCCTGATGAAAGTCCCATATCTTTTGAACTATTAAATCAATCCTGATGACAATTTGTCCCATATTATCTGAACTATTGAACCAGTCCTTATGATAATGATCTGTTCCATATCTTCTGAATTATTGAATCTGTTCACCTAAACCGTGGTACGCCGGTGAGGAAATACATGTCAAATTATTTTCCTTGAACTCTTGTTACCACACAGATTGACTTTAAAAAAAGAGAGTCTGGATTGCTATTAAGAAGGACGTGTCTCAGGGTTTAAACCTCAAAGAATATTTGCCCAACGCACACCTTACCCTCTGAACCTTTGCGACGGAACTTGGCATACTGAGTATATAGTTGAGAAACCATTAGATTGCTGTCTTCAATCCGCTACACAAAACAAATTAGTCCCTTCTTAAGAGAATTCACATGTTGATTTTTACGCCTGGAGTGGGTCAGAGCATAGTGTCGCATACTCTGTGAGTCTGCCATCTATAGTATGAACATCGGAGCGTTTGCCTTCCGCACTTTATATTCTGGTCTAACGTTCCCAGACGGAACAAAGACGCAGTGTAACTGGGCTACTACTATTTGGTTCTTAATGTCCTCGGATGTCAGATGACATATTAGGGACAAGCTATCTGGGCACAGTGGATGTAGCTTATGTCTGCATGTGTGTTTTAGACTGTACAGGTGTTCATTACGTTCTGCATGTGTATTTCAGACTGTGCAGGTGTACGTTACGCTCTGCTCTGCATGTTTCAGACTATACTGGCGACAGAACGGCTCTGACAATGCCCCATGGCAACGAGAGGTTACGCTGCAGCAGGACCCATCAGTGACCATGTACGTGCGCAACGTCACAAGACTGCAGCCGGACGAGTACTACGTCTTTCGTGTAGACGTGCACTACAGTGACGACAGTAAGGTGGTGGAGAGGACCAGCGCGGGCCTGGTCTCATACCCACCGATCCTGGTCCCATGCACCAGTGAGTATTGTCCACAGGACCTTCACTTCATCACCCTCTCTGTATCTCAGTCGGTAGGTACATCGAAACATGCAAAGCATTTTTTTTTTTTTTTTTTAAACAACAGCTTAAAATTTACTATGACAGCTTGCGAAATTTTGCCACAGGTCACTTAATCCAGGCAAGGAAAAACGGTTATGGTACACAAGAACTACGAAAGCAATGTAATGGTAGTGAAACAACTGATCTGGTTTTGTTGAGAATGTTTGTTACATGCTGATCGAGTATACACGTCCGATTGCCAAGTAAGAAAACTCGCCAATCAAGTCAAAATACTTTAACCATCCCCCACAAGGCAGTTCAACACCAGGCTTTCCCCACTTGTGTTTTAATTGTTTTTGCATACGACCATAGCCGTTTGTTTGCTGGCATCTGTCTCAAAAATTCACACGTTGCCATAATTGTCCTCCCCCTACCTCCCCCCCCCCCCCCCCCCCCCCCCCCCCCGCCCGCCCAATCAAATTTCTGCGTGCTTTGTTTTTACTTTCGTGAATGCTGACAGTCACGTTTATTTTAGTTCTTCAGTTAGTAAGTAGACAAGCCTTTCGTCGTCATCATTGGTGTGGTGTGGATCAGATGATATGGTTGCTATGGTAAACCGTTTTTCACCGTCATGACTGTCTTGATACTTTCGTGGATTTAAAAAAATCGATTACGCAGAACACCAAGAACTGACATGATTTGTCACCCTGCTAACAAACTATGTCAGTGTAACAAATCGTCTTGCAACAGGCGTTGTTTCCACGCAACTCGTCCCAGCATTCCTGCTCCCAGTCACATCCAAGGTCTATTCCGCATCGGGGTCCTGCCGCCAGGGGTCCACTGAATGATGCATCGTTGGTAGGCTGCCTTCCTAAGGAGACATTGCACTGCTGCCGAGTCTATTCACTGATGCCTGTTATGATTCAACATACAATGGGCACCAACTGCTGTGCTCATCACTGACAACAATACCCACGGAACAGGCAGATGGTCACCTCCCGAGAGCAGACCACTGCTACATCCCTCCATCAATCCTCCGATGTGGACTCTCCGACGCTGTAAGGTTTCGTCGGAATATGCTCTAGAATATGGAATGGCGCTGTGCTAAAGCCAGCTTCAATAATATTCTTCTGTAAAGTCTAGTCTGCGCAAAAAGCTTCTCAAAATCGTTCAGATGTGGCCAGAACAGTTTCTGATAGACATGCCATGTACATTTTATTTATGTGAAGCATACGGGAACACTTCCGTCATTGTTCACCACTCGGAGAACACTTTGACTTTCATGTGTCATGACCCCGAATGGAGGCCGGGGCTAACAATAACAATAACAATATACTTTATAAATCCCAGTGGGAAATTAAAGCTGTCGTTCGATCGCACAACGAAGAACATATCTCAATAGTTCTAAATCATGAACCACACTCACATACCTGTCTTTTGATTTCCCTTTCCTATCTCTTCTCACGTTCTTCTGCCTCATTTTCTAGCTTTTTCTATTGTCTTTTTTCTTTTCTTTTTTTCTTTTTCTTTTTTGCTGTCCCATCATCTGTGCCGACCTCCGCTCGTCCAGGCAAGCCAACCTCCGGCCACACCCAAGACCGATTCTGCATCGCGACCCCACCCCCAGGGGTCCACAGGAGGAGACGTCAGATCGTTGGTAGGCTGTCATCTGAAGGAGACACTGCACTACTGCTGAGTCACTGCGGTGGTGTTCAGTCGTGTCTGTTCTGATTCAACATTCGCAGGACACCACCTACTATGCCCCCTACTGACGACAGTGTTAGCTAAGTCGCGGAGTCAGACTGAGCGAGCGTCTGCCCCAAAGAGCAGACCGCCACCACGTCAGGCATGGAAGGAGGCAGGAACACAGAGAGCATGGCTTGAAGGGCTACAGAAGCTGAGACTTTTTTATATTACGATCGATGAGGATGAGGATGATAACTGATGATGCTATGGAGGTTTTGTTTGAGACTACGTGACAGGGCCACAGACCACGCTTACTGTCATAATTGTCCCGATGTTAACCAGTCCCGGGAACCTGCAGTGTTGGTCATGTAATTAGAGCTACACTCTCAAAGACGCATCCGTGAAGTGGATGATGCTCGACTGTGTGGTCCCAGCCTCCCCACTGGGCCCATAGCACTCCCAGCTCTGGGTAGGAGCCGGCCAGGGCTGAAAAGTCCCACATGACTGATGGGATTCGAACCCAAGACCTTCCGACCCGCAGTCCGACTACGCTACGATTATCGTGTCATTTTCTTCTAATGGTTCACTCTCCTGACTTTTTGTCCAGAAAATTCTCCAACATTATAGGCTTTTTTTTATGGCTCTTGTTGAGCAGCTAGAAGATAATAGCTGGTGTTTGATATGTGCAGCTTACCGCCATATAGCACTGGTATTTGCCATTACGCTTTTATGTTTTTATATGTGTGTTTTTAAATTGTTTTTGTCCATTCCTTTTATGGAATATCAATAAATTAGATGGAATGGTCCACAATAGCAGAATGTCCTAATCTTATATGCTTTTTAGACAAGGGCTGTATTGAAGGGACAAAACTCAAAATTTGAGTTTGCTGTTGTGTATATTCTGTTCTATATTCTTGTAGGGATTGTTGTTGTGGATGTGACTGTCAACAGAAGACTTGAAATACGCGTTTGCTTACGACAGAGTTTGCACATACTGAGGTGACCTTGTGCGGTTGACAGGACGTTAAATTCAAATTGCTAACTAAATCATTTGTACCTGGTGCATACATAACGATAACGGCACTCTTAGAGTTAAAATGATAAAAAAATGTATTGAAGTAAATAAACAGTATAGCATGAAACGTTGTGACCAACATTTCACTCATGGCCCTTAACTGCGGAACGAATGAATGAATAAAAGTTTACATAAGGCGCAACAACAAAAAGGTCCATACAGACTAATGCATATAAATAAAGCAATAAAGCGCCAGGTGTACATGGATAGAGAGACAGATAACTGAAACAGACAAAGAGAGAGAGAGAGACAGACAGACAACTGATTTTTAGCGCCAAGGCAACCATATCTGTTACGTCCGGGCGAGTGCACACAGAATCTCTCGCACGAAACGGTTGGA
Organism: Alviniconcha marisindica; assembly: GCA_018857735.1. Taxonomy (NCBI): domain Eukaryota; kingdom Metazoa; phylum Mollusca; class Gastropoda; family Provannidae; genus Alviniconcha; species Alviniconcha marisindica. Next base: position 369,142 of record JABMCL010001960.1, on the reverse strand, counting down.
AGATATAAACATTTGAACCATGTAAACCACAGAAATTCTCCCAGAAAAAACAAGCTGGAGACGTGAGCACACACGTGGTGACTATACATACCATTTTGGGGGGAAATCACATTTATACAATTATACAGGAACACACGTGCTCGCATGCACGCACGCACGCACGCACACACGCACGCACACACACTTAATAATTTTTATACACAAATTAAAACGGGCAGCAAGCAGAGACTTCAGATGGCTGAAGACAGCGGCACGGAACGGAAAACATGGCAGTTTTGGGAAAAGAAACGTTTTCAGGTTACACTTGAATGACTCCAGAGAGGGCTCCTATCACAGAGGAAGGGAAAGGTTATTCCATGTAGACGGACCGAAGACAGAAAAGGCGTAGCTAGGAACCAACAGTGGTGAGTTTGCCTGCGGGGAATCTAGAGGCTGAGAGTATCAGAAGCAGAGCGGATAGTACAGTATGGTGTGTAAAGTTGAAGACAGTCACAGAGATAAGACGGAGCAGAGCGTGTGATATATTTATAGCAGAGTGTGTTTATCTTGTACTGAATTCTTTGTGGGATTGGGAGCCAGTTGAGAGATTGACAGAGAGGAGTCTTGGTCGGTTTGACGTTTTTTTCAGTATGCAACAAAAACACGCAGAAAAGAGAGAATTGCAGTAGTCGAGGCGTGACTGAATGAGCTAGGTGACCAATTTCACTGTAGCCTCGATGGAAAGATACTTCCGGACAGCACTAATTAAACGGCGCTAATAGTAGCAGTATTGGGAGGTTTGACTAATGAAGTTCTCCACGGACAGTGTGCTGTCAAGGAGGACACCAAGAGTTTTGACAGAATCAGAGAGAGGGACTGTGGTATCAAGCTGAAGGGTGTTGACGAAAATGACGGACAGTTTTTGTCTTGTTCCGACGAACGCTTCTTCTGTCTTTTAACTATTTAGTGGAGGTTTGTTTTGTGTCATCCAGATTTTGATGTCCGAATAACAGTCAGATATGGTTTTCAGAAGAGTGTGGATGTTTTCGGGAAAAGGCGTTGTTAAGCAGTTGAGTGTCGTCGGCATAGAAGTGGTGATTCAAGTTGTGACGGTCGATGATGGAGGCTAGAGGGGTAGTATAGAGGGTGAAGAGGACAGGCCCCAGGACAGAACCTTGAGGGACGCCACAGGAAAGTTTGACAGGATTGGATTGCGTATTGTTGACAGAATCTGTTTAAACCGGCCGTACAGATAGGTCTTGAACCAGGCAAGGGCGGTATTGTAGATTCCAAATGTGTACTCTAGGTGGGTGAGAAGGATGGTGTGGTCAATAGTGTCAAAGGCAGCAGAAAGGTCTAGAAGAGCGAGAAGCGAAACTTTTCCGCAAGAAGTAAGTCATTTACAATGTGAAGGAGGACGGTCTCGATGCTATGGTTGGAGCGGTAGGCAGACTGGAAAGGATGAAGGAGGTTGTTATTTGACAGGTGGTTGTTGAGCTGCTGAAGGACGATTTTCTCGAGAAGCTTGGAAATGAAGGAAAGGGCGATAGTTTTTAGGTCATTTGGGTCAAGGTTGTTCTTTTTCAGGAGAGAACGAACAATAGCTGTCTTAAATGCTGTGGGAAAGGAACCTCTGCACAAGGATGCGTTGACAATAGCAGTG